>JAUBOD010000001.1:5446704-5464843 GCA_032353885.1 Nothura maculosa
TTAAACTTTCCACTGAGTCCTTCTTTCCTGTTTCTCTTCTGTACTCTGGTAAGACTCAAGTCCCATCCTGGCAATCTAGGTGTAATTATTTAACTCCTTGCTTCTGCTGAATACTTCCATTATGTTCAATAACTACATTAAAATCAATGAAGTTTGTAGTAGCAACAGGCAAAATAAAACAATCAAAGGGTTCATTATGTTTCAAGCTAAGCTGAATCTTTATGAATTCTAAACAATCTTACCCTAAAATCTAACTCAAAATTTTCACAAGAGAATCAATTTAAAATGAATTTTGAAGAGAATTGCATATAGAAAAGTCCAGTGGTAAAAAAAAGAAAAGCCTTTCCCAGAAACACCAGCAGTGATAATCTCATGTAATGGATTATACAGTTTTCTTTCACAGCTGGTATGCCAAAGGACATGTGCAATATTTTTTATAATCAAATGATAACTGAAATAGGATTGTAGACATAGAATCCAACAGCAATTCTCTTCTATCCAAATGAACATACTCCAAGTAGTACCGGTATACTGTCCAGAGCTGTTCCTATGAATACTTTTATAACAAGCCATACAGTTAACAATCTAGATGGAGTTCTTTGGAAATGAGCCCTACGAGCCAATCTGCACCCAAATCATTTACCTAACCACAGTTGGAAGGGATTTCTGAAGATCATCTACCTCAAAATCCTTCTTTAAGCAACTAGAACAGGTTACATGGGACCATATCAAAACCTGAATGGAGACTTCAGCCTCTCCAGATATCCTGCTTCGATGTTTAGCCACCCTAAAGTGAAGAAGTGTTTTCTTAAATTCAGAGAGAATTCCTTGTGTTTCAGTTTGTGCCCACTGCTTCTTTTTCTGTCACTAATCACCTTGGAGAAGAGTATGGCTCCATTTTCTTTATAACCTGCCATCAAATATCTATGAAAACTGATAAGATCCTCTTTGAGCCTTCTCTTTGCCAAGCTGAGCAGACCCAGCTCTCAGTCAGTCGTCAAATAAGAAATGCTTTAGGCCCTTTGCTGGATTTCTCCGGTAGGTCCCTGTGTCTTTTAATTCTGGGGAGCCAGCTGGACCCAACACACCAGATGCATCCTCACCAGAGATGCAGGAGGCAGAGCATCACCTTCCTTGATCTGTTGGCAATGATCTTGCTCATGTAGTCCAGGTTACCATTGGTGTTCTTGGCCATAAGAGTAGAGTGTTGGCTAGTCAAGTTGTTTTCCACTCCAGGTCCTTCTCTGCAGAGCTATTTTCCAGCTGGCTGGACCCTACTTTATATTGGATTTGGCTTTGTTCTTCCCCAGGTGCAGAACTTTACATTTGCTTTGGTTGAACTTGGGGTTCCAGTCAGTATCTCCAGTTCATGGAGATCCCTTTTAATGGCTGCAGAGCCATCCAGTCCCTCCCAGTTTTGTATCATCTGCAGGTTGGTGGAAGGTACACTTGATCTCATCATGCAGAACATAAACGAAGATGTTATCAATAGTGGCTACCTTTCCCACCCCTGGAGGACAGTACTACTGACAGTCTGGACTATGTGGTGCTGCTTTGAGCAGAGCAGTTAGGCCAGTTTTCAGTCTGCTTCTCTGCCCATTTTTCTAGCATGTACTTCACTAGCTTATTTAAGGCAGATCAACTCTCAGCCTTTTTGTATACCTTTCTGCACCAAGTCATAGGCACAACTTCTAATGTTGGAAAGAAAGTTCTCAGAGTTGTAATCCTAGCAAATAAAAGTTAATATTCTCAGCCTCATTATTGGAACATGATGAAAACTCTTCTTTCATCTAATCTTCAGGTTTGCATGTTTGTCTCCATCCCAGTCAACTTACTGTAACATAGTGGACAAAAATACTGAAAACTGATTTAAATTGAGGAAAGCTACCTCCTAACATTAACTGTTATTCAGTGATCACTAGGAGACACATGTTAAGCAAAGTAGAATACCTTTGAGAAGGATTGAAACACTTTAAGAAGAAAGTATTTGAAAAGAGACTTAGCAGGAGATCCAGTACTGCCGCCTTCTATAACACTATCTAAAAATTTTCATATGCCTTTTTGCCCTTTAGGTCAAGCTTAGTGAAAGGATCATAGCTACTCAGCAAGGACTCCTAATTCGCTCTGTCCAAGACACTGATCGAGGACTCTACCACTGCATTGCAACAGAGAACAGCTTCAAGCAAACCTTAGCCAAGATCAATTTCAAAGTGTTGGATTCGGAGATGGTGGCCTTCATGACTGACAAGTGGTCACCTTGGACCTGGGCCAGTTCAGTACGAGCACTGCAGTTCCACCCAAAGGACTTTGTGGGAGCATTCAGCCATTCAGAAATGCAGATGATTAATCAATACTGCAAAGACAGTAGACAGCAAGGTCAGCAAAGGGAACAGTCCCAGAAGATGAGAGGGGACTACAGCAAATTAAAGGCCCTCATTAATAGCAGGAAAAGTAGAAACAGAAGGAATCAGTTACCTGGATCTTAATTTCATTTGATAGTAGTAGATATCTTCGTCCTCACTGTAGGGGGCTTATATTTGTCTGTTGAAAACAAATTTGAGCAAACTTGATAAACATTTATATCCAATAGACCTCAGAAAAGATTTTCCTCACAACAAAATGCAGTGTAATTAGGAAAAATATTGGAGCATTTTATTTCCTAGATGCTTCCTGGCACTAGGCCAAGCCCTGTCCTAGACACAAACCTGAGTATTTATCTTAAACCAGATTCACATTTGACATCTCAGTATTTAATTACTGATGAATTGAAATATTTTTAAAAAACAATGTATTACTTTGTGATTCTGGAACTATACCTAACGGAATGAAGGTGAAAGAATCTGGGTTAAGATGCATGCTCAGAGTAGAATGGTACTAAGATTTCCTTGCACTGCACTTAATAACATGAGTTTCTACTTGTTTACGGTTCAATATTAGGTTTACAGCTTTCAATCACTGTTCAAATCATGTGAATTCATGCATATAGGAAGCAAGTAAATTATAGTAGAAATGCTTCATTCAGAGGTCAAATGAAGGAACAGGTAGAAGAACAGAAATAAATAATTGTTTTTTATATTTTATCAGAGGAAACATTGATTATTGTGCATAGTATGAGTTGTAATAAATTAATACATTCTGGAATGTAACTTAAGATATGTCTGCTCATATTGATTTCTATTAATATAGGATGTCCTATAACACTAAGTGGCTTTTTTAAGTGGCACAAAGCTAACATGAGTGTTCTTTGTAGGTACAATTTTAAAAGGCATCTAAGTGACTTAGTTATTTTAACTATTTTTCAGAGTTTCACTCCAAGTATTTCAGATGCAGAATGTGGGTGTACTATACCATTTACTCAAAAACTAAACTCACAGGTTATCTTTAAAATGTTCCATAATTATATTGGAACTCGTCTTCAATGTGGAGACAAGTCTTGAGCATCTTTTGATGCTGAATCTAAAAAATATTGAAAAAATATTTTTCAGTTGTTTTCACATAGTTGCTCTAAACATTCAAAATATGTTTGTTTGTTTTAAATTAAAGCCTCTCCAATCATTTTTTCACTCTTTTTCCCTTTTTCTTTTTAGGTTTTATTTTTTTCCATAATTTAACCCTTTTTGTCAGCTTTCTGCTGAGATTAGGAAAAGAAAAAAAAAGAGGGGAAAGTAAAACTGGAAAGAATGAGTGAAAAACTTGAAAGAAAAAAAAATTTGAAAGGCAAATTTAAACATGTTTTTGTATATGAAGCATCTGTCAGCTCTAATGAAGTATGTTTAGTTGAAGAGTGGGTAGATGTGCATCTATCAAGCCAACATGGGAAAAACTGTCACCTTTTTTATCAGTGCTAATGCTGAAATGTAGCAACAAATCTTGGTCATTTCACTATGTGAGATGGTTCTGGAATCCAGTGGATCTGTTCATAGAGGATGCAGAAGAGGGATTAAGTATGTATAACCTTAGAAAGATGATGCTTTATTCCTTGATATTTTATGTTGCTATACAAAAATATAAGCTAATTATGTTCAACTGAAGAAAACATACATTTCTAAGCAAATGAGGGAAAATAATTTCTGCATCCAAAGAAAAATAATTTTTAAAAAGTTGTTCCAGTAACAGATTATACTGTATTTAGAAGTATAATTTTAAATATTTTTATGAACGTTTGTTCAAACTCTTTGGGCATTATTTTGATTCTGCTTCTTCTAGACTACACTGGGAGTAACTGACAGAAGTAGGAAAACATCTCTAGATTTCTGCCAGTGTAAATTAAGACCTAGTGCAATGGAGTTAACTCTGGTATTTAACTGATACCAAAGTTGGATATGTCACTTTATCACCACGTAATGCAGAATATCTGGGCAAATGGCCCCGCTCAAACCACTTAAACATTGTCTCTTAAGTCCCCTTGACTCTGATGGGAGCTCTTGGAGTTGACTGAATGTGCTCACTGTTTGCTTCAAAGGGGATAGCAATGCTTACATTTTTACATTGTACCATGTATTTAAGTGCTCTTCTTAATCATAAGGCCTAAATGCATATTTGTATGATATGCAGCCAATGGTATCTAAGGTCCTCCCTTATGGAAACCATAGGGAAACTTTGACTTCAGTGAACTTGAATCTGTCTCCAAAACCTCGCAAAGCAGATTCTGGAAGAGAAAAAAAAAAGAAAAAAAGAAAAAAGAAAGAGAGAGAGAAAAAAAGCAGAAAAAGAAAAGAAGAAAGAAGAAAAAAAATGGTGAAATGAAAGTGAGTTATTTTTTCCCAGCTGACTTTCCATGCAGCAAGCTACTTGTTTTTGAGAATGAGTGACTTCTAAAGTGTTTTAAGTTACAAAACCAAAAATTTGAATGCCACAAAATGAAACTACCTCCTAGAATGACATTAGTGCATATGCTTTGTATGCTACCATGCTCTTCCTTATTTCCCCAGCAGATTCACTGCAGAGTTAGTGTGATATTAATGTCTATTGTGAGGATCATAATTCTTTCCAGATGATATATAGTGAGTAATAAGTACTTAAGGGTACAATTTACACTTTAAGTGATTAGGTACAGTGATATTTTAATAGGCCCCAATTAGGCCTCAGAAATTATAGTTACACTGTTTTCTAATAGAATATTGGCAATAGGGGATTCCATTAAAACAATCAGCATAGCTCAGAGTTTCATACGATTATAAAATAATATTTTTAAAGCTGCTTCATATACCGTTATTATGGTATGACTGTTTAAGGGATTACACTTAAACTAACATTTCTCCTGCTGCATGAAAAGTTCAGCATATATATATAAATATAATATAAAATAAACTTCTGTCAATGTTTAACCGGTCCAAGCTTCCATGCTTTCACAGATTTCTCCTGTGTATAGAATAGTCATGAGCCAGGTTCTCGGCTGATATAAAGCTGATATAAACCTGTTGTAGCTTCCTTGTTGCCCCTTTAGGTACTAGGGTTTATACCAGCTGAGGGCTTGGCCCTAGTTGTACAGAATAGACAGACAGTGGTTTTTATTTGTTTAAAATAGCCCCTCTATTGTAGGTAACACCAAAACTTAGGACTGTAATATTGTTTGTGCTATTTAATACTTTCTATTTTGAAGATTACTAAATAATGTATATAATTTTATTCCTTAAAAAAATACAAAAGCAAAATGACTTCTAGACACAACTTCACCAAATGTAAAGATATGTTCTCTGCTTTTTTTTGGCTATTTTTGTTTTATGTAGTTTGTAAAGTTTGCTGAAACCTTGACTTAATGTTGTGTTCTTTGCAATTACTGTTATTGTAGATATGTGTGTTTTATTAAGAAAATGCTGTTTTTAAAAATGTAGGTATGTGTATAAGTTCCTAGCATGATGAAACTGTAATTACAGTGAATATGCATCATATAGTGTGTAAGAAGAATAAAATGTAGTATAACATAGTGCTATTTAATTATCTAAAATACTATTTGCCTGACAAAATAAAGTGTGTTGCAACAACTTAAAATTTTGTTCTGTTGTCCTCTTTATAGATGACTGTTGAAAATAAGCATCTTTATATTTTTATCTGAAGAGTAATCTCATATCCTTTCATAAAACATCCAAGGAAATACCTCATCTTTAGGTATTATGCCTGATCAGGTTTTAGTTTATATTCCAGACCAAACACAGCCACAAAGATTTCAGGAAGAGATGATAATTCAGAGACGAACCCTTTCAGAAATGGTCCTGTTTAAAGACCCTAAGTATGAATAAGTCAACATTTTTCCATTGTAAAGCAAATTCAATGAAAAGTGTGTTCAGTATGAGTGGGAAGTGCATTCTGTGGAGAGCTGCAAAGCATAACATTTGTTTTTTTTGAGATTTTTCTTTTATTTTGGCTGCAAGCGGTTCACCAACAGGCTCTGTGGAAGAGCCAGAATGAGAGGCTGCATCTTAGGGAGTCATGTGCACTATCCCCTTGCCTGGCTTGTCCTCTGAGGGAAATTGCCCGCCTGACACCTCTGTGCCCTCTTTCTTCCTGCATGTTTTGTCTTAGCAGTATCATTATCGCTCTTCTTGCAGTCTGTTTTTCCAGATGGCTTTTAAAAAGAAAGGGCAGGCCCTGCTCAATTCTTTGGGAAAATAATTAGAAATTAAATGTCACAAATACCGACCTTCACAACCAGGTTCTCCATCATTAAATTTGGTTCTTTATTTCCCAAATACATAGACTCCTACAAAGTTTTATGAGGTGTAAGGAAGATAAAATTACCTCATTCCAGGATTTGCATACTGGCTAGTTTTAAGCAGTTGTATTGATAATAGGGAGTTACATCCTGAGTGCTCAAGTGAGTTTGGAGCTGAACTTGAGGTCCCCAGTAGTCCAACTGCACTGGAGAAGTGTCTGGATTGGGCTAGGAAAAGTCAGGGATTAGAAAGCTGGGCATTTATGATTTTAACACTTCAAGATGAAAACTGTTCCTTAGATATAAGACAGAAAACAGAGAATCATTATGGCTGAAAAAGTCCTTTGAGATCTTATAGTCCAACTGTAAGCCCCTCAACTTGTTAAACCATGTCTGTAAGTGTTTCTTGAACCCTGCCAGGGATGGTGACTCTACCACTTCACTGGGCAGCCTGTTCCAGTGCTTCACCACTTCTTTCGCATAGAAATTCTTTCTAATGTCTAACCTGAACCTGCCCTGGTGCAACTTGAGGCCATTTTCTCTTGACCTATCAGTAGTTACTCTGGAGAAGAGATCAATCCTCGCCTCACTACAACCTCCTTTCAGGTAGTTGTAGAGAGCAATAAGATCTCCCCCTGAGCCTCCTCCAGATTAAATAACCCTAGCTCCCTCAAATGCTCCTCATAAGGTCTGTGCTCCAGACCCTTCACCAGCTTTGTTGTCCTTCTTTGAGCATGCTCCCTCAACACCAAAACACAATACAGTCTTTGAGGTGCAGCCGAGCACAGCGAAACAATCACTTCCCTGGTTCTGCTGGCTACACTGTTCTTCATAGAAGCCACAATGCCATTGGGAAGAGAATGCAGATCTGATCCTCTGTCTTTAAATCTCTTTCCATCTTTTGGTGATCTATTCTCCTTTTTGCAGGTCCAAGACAGAGTTCTTTTGTTTATTGCCTTGCTTCCTTAGCTCCAAGCAGCTGCAAAACAACACAACAACACATGCAACTTCTTCATCTGATATCAGATCCCCAAAGGTGTTTTTTTTTCTGTTTTTTTTTTGGGGGGGAGGAGTTGGTGGTGCAATGCATCTGCCCCATGCAGCCTTCCTGACTTCAGCAGTGCTGAAGGCACCACCCCTGCATGGAGCCTAGAAAGAACTGGATAAGCTGCTGGCACACGAAGGACTCTCGGACAGCAGAATCATTCAGAGTGTTGCAGCATAATTATTGCCTATGGAATTAATTGTTGCCTATGGAATTAAGTCACCATCTGTAATTCTGTGAGGTAGGCCATAAAAGCAGGTTGATGCATCATGTCTTCTGTCTAAAGCTAGACTAGGTCTCAAGAGACTTTTATTTCTTTACTCTTTGTGTAACAGCTGGCTTGCTAAGTCCTTCTCCTGTATCCCAAAGTGATCTAGGGAGCTGTGACTTGATGTGATGTGAGCCCAAAGAAAATTATGCACAGACACCAACCAGTGGGTGCCATGTAGATATGTGTGTATTTATAGAAGGACATGCACACAGAGGAGCATTCCTTTTCATGCAGTATTTGTTAATATATTTAGATCCTTTAACATAAGTCTTTTTTCTGTTTTAACTCAAACAGCATATAGCTTCAGGATCCAAAGACATCAGTATCTCTGTGGGCATAACAGTGTCTCTGAGAGTATTTTAAAAGATAAATGGGTTGTTCTGCAAAGATAGTTCCTTCTAATGATTCCTCTTTTTAACTTTTTCACTACCTCAACAAGAACATAATTTTTTTAGAATTATAAAATTCTATCACAGCACAAAAATATAAGAAATATGTTATCATTTAACATTCTACTCTAAGCTAAAGACTGAGATTTAAAGATGCCTTGGCATTCTGAACATTCCTGAGATGTAAATTCAACACAGCTGGCTCAGCAGTCAACAAATAATTGCTTTACAGTGATAGACTGTCCTGTAATTCAGCATTCATTATTGGATTCCACATACAGCTTTACAAAGCAAACAGCATTTCAAGTATTCTTAAGAACTGTATCAGCTTCATTACTTCTGGTTTGAATACAAGCCTTAAAACTGAACCAGAATGTTTACAGAGCTCTGTGTTCAAGACAGTTTAGACCAAGGGATTTCAAAATATCTGACATTTTACAAAGCTCCAAAATTTCCAGAAGGATTTAGGAAATGCAAAAACATGGTCAGTGCTGTTGAGAAATGAGAGAGTTGATAAGAAATATTGTTTTCTAGATGAGCAACTTGTAGTATGGGGGAAGAGAAAGTCGTAACAGGCTTACATAACCTTAGGTTCCTAACTCTTTTGGATAGATGTTTTTTCTTGGCTCTTTGCAGTGGTTCTTTTTCCAGTATCTTCTGAAAATGTCACCATGTCTCCATTTCAAAAGGTCCCTAAAGCACCTAGCCTTATTTCCTGCTTGCAAGTTCATGTCCTAGGACACCTTGGAGCAGCATTTCTCCTTTTGCCTAGTAAGACCTTGCTACAAATATTATATATACACTATATATATACTACTATACATGTTTCTATAGTATCTGCCTAGACTAGTTTAAGAAATTCATAATGCATTTGGAAAAACAGTAAAATATAGTGGATTTTGAACCTTTACTCAGAATGACAATCAAGTAGGGATAGGATCCCACAGGCAAATAAAGCAATACAACGTGCCATTATTCAGCTGCTATTAGATAATGGAAAAATAGGGTTCTTAGAGCCTTGAAGGCCTGTTTCTAGCATATATAAAAGCTCAACAAAATGAATGTCTTTTACCGTCCATGGTAAAGTTTTGATTTGGCACCTGGACAGCTTTTATTTTTTTTTTTTCCAAATGTTCAACCATCTCTTCTTTCAAAAGCTCTTCTCTTTCTAGGGTTCTTCTCTTGCTTTTCTGCATGCTCTCTTCTTTATTTCTTTCCTCAGTGAAAGTCATACTAATATTCCCCGAAGAGCTAGCTTAATTTGGTTGTTTTAATTAAAAATCCCATTCACTACAGTACTCTCAGATATATTACCTATTACAGTAAACAGCAGATGCTATTGACTTTATCAAGCTTGCCCACTTAATAGTGTTAATTAAAAAACAAACATAAAGAAGTACATGCAAAATGTTCAAAGGCTCTGAGCTCATGAATAAATATCAGAACCAGATTACTTACTTGAATGTGTATGTTCACACTCAAAAGACATTTGGCTAATATTTTGTTTTACTTTTTTCAGGGCCACATTCCTACTACAATGTTTTCCATGTTTCATGCCTGATGATACCCATGTCCAAGCTCAAACATTTTGTTTTAGAAAACTTGAGATAACATAAATGATTGAGAGGAAAAATATAAATATTAAGTATTTATACTTAATATAAGGCAAACTATTTGACAGATTGCCAGTCTCAAATTTATTCACTTCTTTTTTCTCTATGAACTATTACGTTCTAACTCAGAAAGGTCAGTAATCAGAAGAATTAGTCTGAACTATCCAAAGCACTGGAACACAAAAAGAAATGTTCCTAAGAATGTTTTTTCTTTTTTTTTTTTCCTGAGAGATGAAAGGCATTTGCCACGGAAAACAAAGATCATCTTCATTATTACAGTAAGAAATCCTTCATATATACAGGACAAAAAGAACACACTAGTTTGCTGTCTCAGATTTCTACAGCTCAGAAAGATTTAAGATATTTACCTATGTATGGGTCTGTCATGTGCTGTACCCTGTCCCAAGCAATGCCTGGAGCAGTTTGCTAGGAAATGGTTAAAGGAAGGAATAACGTGCCTGGTGGCTTATTTAATGCTGCAGAAGTAGGGGCTGATGCTTGCTGCCATTTGGTGACCACCTGGCACTTTGGAGCTTGCTAGTTGTCTCCTGTCATCGTTGCTGTTGTGGCATAGCACACACAGGCCAAGGAGCCCTAAATGGAGTTAGAGATGGTTCATTTTCTGGTGTTCCTGGTGTTGAGTTTAACAAAGAACGAAAGAGCTGCCTTGCCAGTTTATTCATTCCTGTCAAGAAGGCAAGCTGTTATTTTGAAAGGAGCTAACGACACGATGGCGAAAACCATATAAGCTGAACAGAAACTTCCCCTGCATCCTCCAGCCAACTATAAAGTCAGCCAGCAGAAATCTTGGAAATTTTACAAGTCTTCCTGCATTGAGAGCACACAGGTTTAGATGCCAAGAATAAATCTCACTCTGAGGGAAACCTCTGAAGTAATTGCTGTTGACTGAACTTTTATTGGCTGGTAAGGGCAGGGCGGATTGCGGCAGACAATGTTATGCTATAGCAGATGCTGCATCCCCTCTGCTTTATTTGTACCAGATTTTGCCGAACTTGTCACTACATGGAGAAAGGAAGATGGTGCTAACTCCTTCCAAGTGCCATCATTACAGACTGGGAACCTTGGGCCTGTACTGTGGTTCACTACAACTACTTTATGCTATCCCAGAAAGCTGAAACAGCCATAAACACCATTTAACTGGTTGATTAAGTCAGTTCACAGCTGCTTTTCATCACCAGAATTCTGCAAAGCAACCATGGGGAGCCCTTTGGATCTAGGCCATAATTTTAAGTCTCTTTACTGGGACAAGGCACTAAGCTGCACAAAGACAGCCTTGGACTAGAAGATTGTTGTGATAAGCAGGACAGTTCTGATTTGCAAGTAAGGCTTGATTGGGAACTCTTTCAGTTTAAGACAGAAGAACCATTTCTATAACATTTTCTGCACGCCATAGACCTACACTTCATTAAAGAAGGTGGTAGTTAAGATTTATCACACATTGTACTTGAAATTTAGCAGCTGGAAAAGAACAGGAAATGCATTGATTAGGAAAGATCTAGATTTCCAATTCAAGACAGTTCATGTTGAAATACCCTGGGTCTTGTATAAGCTCTCACATCACATAACAGTTCCCATCCCCAGTTGCAAGAAAAAGACTCAGCAAAATTTCCTTGAAGACAGATCCGACTGCAGCTTGGTCCAATATGATTCTGTGATTTACAGTTTCTTAAGTCAGGTTCCTAGTGAAAACTCCTTCTTACTCCAGTTACACAGCTTGGATGAGTGAGAGATAAACAAGGCCTGTGGGATTTGGCTTTCTGGGAAGCATGTACATTCCTTTTTTTTTTTTTTTTCTGTGTCTGGAGTCTTCTGCTTTCAAAATCTTCCTCTGCACCTGACCACGGGTATACCATATATCTTCTCTTTATAAATTCATTCCAAATCACTGACAAAACCACTTATTATACGTTACTTATTTTAGGTTGCCAACGCCATACAGTCAGGATTTCACAGACAAAAAATAACTAGAAATTATTTGAAGACATACATATATACACACATATATACACACATATACATATATATAATGTAACCATATATATACACACACACACACACATATATATATATAAAGTAACCAGAGAAAAATTAGCTCAGTAGTAACAAGACAAAAATCAGAAACAACACCAGAATTAACTTACTATCCGCCCTTTGGAATCCATCACTATGCAGAAAAAGAGAAATTAAGATATACACAACTGTTGACTTTATTTGACAAGTCTCAGGCATAGCTGTGGCAATTTTATTGTTCTGAGTTATATCCGTACACGAACATACTTAGATTCCCAAACAAATGGTTTATTACTTCCATGACAAATATTAAGGACGATGCCTGTACAGTTTCTTCCCTGGAGGATTAATCTTATAAAAGAAATCACATCCATAGAAGAATGAACCCAGCCATGATCCAAATGGAGATGTGCATGACTGCAATCCTGGCTGTCCCACAGCCATGCCGGCTAATCCACCAATCACGACAATACTGTTGATTACCAGTTTGATGAAAAGTGACAGTATTGGCTTGTTTGCTGACTTGAAGTTGCCTTCAGAGCTTGCTAGGTGGTGCTAGAATACACCTCTGTGTTAAATTAATGGACACATGGCCCATATTCTCCTTACTGTTGGTCAGAGAGTATTTAAGCCTTGTTTTTACAGTGTGCTTCACATTTAAAAACTGTGAAATGAGTCAGTTTTGCAGCTCAGTCCATGACCTCTTCAGCAAGGATTAATGGAGCCTGATTAACTCAATAATGACAAGATTTTAAAGATAGAAATTTTAAAAATATGAAAATACACATTTTAAAAATGGCTTTTAATAAGGTTCGGCTACTTGGGAATAGCTTATTGCTTAGTGTCTCTGCAGATTTTTGTCTTCATTGATGTAGGAGTTTGTATTAGTTCAACAATTTAATTTCCCTTGCTGCAACAAATCTTGACCTTTGGTCTCTCTGGCTTATTTTGCTCTGCAGTTCTGGCTTTTCTGTGTTTGCTTGTTTGTTTGTAGCTTGCTCGGATGCACTTACTCAGAGAAACATATGATACAATTAATAGGAAAGAGCTGCAAAGACAGTTCAGTGCAGTCTGAATTTATATTTCCATTTGGCTGGTCAGAAAATTGGTCGTGATTCAGCACAAATGTGTCATCTCAGATCTCACACTTTGTTCCGCAGGCAGCTACACGCACACACAGCCACAGCCAAAATGAAAACGCCAGTCTCGGGGGATATTTAACCTCTAGTATTTTCTGCTTGGCTTATCACTACCTACCCTAAACTGCCTACTAGCCCTTCTGCAAAGATATGAGCAAGTTTTAAACCGCTGGAAAATGAGCTTCAGTAACTAAGTACAGAGTGTAGACAAACACAATCATTGCACCCTGCTTCAGTAACCAAACAGTGGCTAGTACTTTGTTACTAGTCATAGCAACCAGTAACTAGCTACTAGTTACTAGTCTAGTTACCTTTTCTGACACTTCTCACCCTCTGCAGTGAAGCACATTCAAGTAGTTTGGCTATTCACAAACTGCAACTCTTAAAAACAAAAAATGTTGATGACAGCTCAGTCAGTGATATAAATGTGGTTGTATGTTTGCAAAATAGCAGGAAGACCCCTCTTCCATCCTATCTGAAAACTGAAGAAATGAAGACAGGTTGTTTGTAGCCCATCAGATGGAGAATGCACAAGAAAAGCAGAGAACTGATACAGAGCAAATATTTTTCTGTTCAGGTAAATATTGATGCAGCTGTTTATAGTGCAGTCTACTGAGAAAAACAATATCTCTATAAGGGCAAAGGGCTTTAAAATAAACATTAACACACTTTCAGGATGAGTAAGTTTGAAATGCTTGGACAAGGAACCATCACATGAATGCAGCAGTTGCTGATTTATGTGTGTGAGATCTACTCCTGTGGAAGACAGGTGTTTAACAAACCTCAGTCCACAGCTTCAGGCTGCTTCACCCATAGGAAACTGAAGAGACACAACAGGCTGGATGCATAAAGCAGACTGCACAATGATGAGAGCTGGGTGCTGGTTTCACCGTTGGTGCATGGGAGGCCTGTGCACTGTGGTATTGAGGTTTAAAGATTTCATTTCCTCTCTCTTCTTGCTTCCCCATACAAAGCCACAGAATCTGAGTAAGAGTTGAAACATAAAACAGCTCCCTGCTGAGAAACAGTGGAAGACCGATCTGAACACAGTCCAGAGGAATGAATTTCAGGTAGATGAGGGATGGGGAGTTAGCACGATGGCCCTTATAGATGAGGCACTTAGGGACACAGTTTAACAGGCATGGTTTTGAAGGGCTTACGGTTGGATTCAATGATCTTGAAGATCTTTTCCCACCATAATGATTTTATGATTCTGTGATACTGGCTACAAGTGCAGTAGGGTTGTTCCTTCTCTGTGTTCAATTGGGGTTGCATACAGTTGCTTACTATTGGCTCATTCTTGGCAGCTGGAATAATATTCCTCATTGGAAATCCTCAAAACTTCACAAACTTAAGTGATCAATTTGATCAAATATAAACAGATGCAACATAGCTGAGAGTAGCCAGGAAGCATCAGGTAAGTCTGATGGGAGTTCAAATGTGGGCATCTAGCAACAGATGCAGCAACCTTGAGATATAGCTCTCCTAAAGCTATATCCTTTGAAAGGCTGAGCATCTTTAAATAATAATCCAAAGCAAACTTTTATCTGGTGCTAGACACCCGTAAACACACCTAAGATCATGAGGGCTGACATTTGTCTGAGCTACTTGTCTGGATTACTTGGTCAAAGGGTTAGAAATAAGCTCTTGTCATTTGTGGTGTATTCATTATCAGATAGGACTAAGCATGTTAGAGTGACTCACAAATGCCTCTTTCTGTGTGGCAACGATAAAATATAGTGTAATGTCCGAAATCTTTAGGTGAAAGATAATCCTATGGTTCTACCAACCAGCCTCTTCTGTTACTGTACTACCACAGCACTTTGAGGACCCAGGCACAGCAAAAGTTCCTTTGCCCTTGATGTTGCTCAAATACTTAAGCAGCAGTCTCTATCTACTTAGCAAAGTAAAATGCATGAATGAATCACACTGCAAGATATCTGCCAGGCTATAATCAAGATATCCACCATTTTGGTGACTATTGTTTAACTTTCTGGGCTGCTGGAAGAACAGTACACACCATTTCTTCCATCATTTCCATCTCCCATACCTCCAGAAGGTTTTATTTTTAAAAAAGTACAAGCCTAACAGTGCCTTTCATGACATAGTAATGCAAACCACCCAGCACACCTAATTAAAAACAATGTCCCACCTTATCCATCTTGATTTTAAATTATATAATTTAATTATAGGAAACAAGCTGTGGCCTTATGCCTCTGCTTTTACAGGGATTGCTTCAGCTCCACTCATTACATTTATGCCTGAACCACCCACTTCAATATGGAAATTGTTGCAACTCAAGGGGATTTCATTAAGCAATTAGGGAGGAGGGCACAGAATGTCATTTGCTGTAACAGGATCTGCAGATTCAATCAATAAATGACTGTGCATGGACCAGCAACACTTCAATATCCTTGGTATCACTGAGCACAAAGCAATGTGAGATGGACCTCCTTTATCTGAGACATAATCTTGTGGTTTCAGGCATGTTTTCATTACTTGAAAGAATAGCACGAGCCGTGCTCTCATATCAAGCCACATAAAGCAGGCAGATTTATCATCTGCTTGGAAAAGCATGGCAAGCATGGAGCCTTGCAGTTCCAAGATGAGGGTTTGACGAGCAATGTAAGAATAAAACCTGCTTTATATCAGAGCTTTCATAATCAGTCCCTGTTTTGCATTTATGGTCCAAGTTTGCTACTCTTAAAGGTCAGTTTTGTTCCGAGTCTGAAAGAAATTCATGGTATTAAGTGTTAATGCAGCTGTAAATACAGCTTTCTAGCTTTTTTTTTTTTTTTTTCTCCTCCTGCCCTATTGGCTAAAACTCTTAGCAGCTGGTGTTTGCTAGATTGCATGCTTAGGGTGAAGAGTTTGTCCTACACACACAGAATGTGTTCATTCCTCAGGAATCAAATGACCACACCAGAGCTAAACAATATGTGAAGCATATAATTTTTTTTGAACTAATATCTCTCCAGATGCTGAAAGCTGGTACATTTATTAACCTCTGACTAAAAGAAACTATTTGCAGTTGAAAAAAAAAATACATAGAGGATCAAAAATTCTTATTGGAGAGCATAATTTGAAACTTCAGTAAATGCCAGGTTCATATCTAGTAGTACCCAACATTTGATCTCCAAACAAATAAATGCAACAACAAAACTTGACAGCTATTATTTGCGTGAAGTCTTTCATTAAGGTAAAAGGCCTGAATACACATTAATTCAGTAATGGAAAGACTTCTACTACATTCATGGGAGCTGGGGTGGATCACATGTATGGATTAGTTACATCTGCAAAGGCTCACATATGGCTTGCAGCCCCAACCTGTGCTATTTAAATGACATCCATTACACTCCCCAACTCTTTGGTTGTATTTATGGGTTGCTCTTTTGGGTTTGATGGATATAAGCTGGCCTTGTATCAATCATGCTGGGACTGCATTTTACAGTCTCTTTATAAACAGAGCAACTTGAGCTTCAACCTAAGATCGAAGGGTAGCTGACTAATTCTTATTTAATACCACTGAAATTAACAGGCCTTGTGCATGTAAATAGTGCTTCAGCACTGAAATCTCTTTGAAGATTTGGGTCTTAAATGTATGGTGAATGAAGGTTTATGTTCTGGAAGACAAAAATGCTGCCTGAGGAAAATGCAGGCTTGAGGCCTGTCTGTGACCACCAAGAACTGATTTCACTCGGGCTGCAGCCTGGAAAATGAGTAAAGAGTTTGCTTTTTTATCCGTGGAGATTACAGTCATTAACATGCGCCCATCCTGCCAAGACATTCCTGACTCTTTTCAAATTATTCTCCTAATCCTGCAAAGCTGAGAAATCGAAGGTATTTGCAGATCCTTGTGCCTTGCACAGAGGTGGGCTCAGCCATGAGCTTTCAGTGCAGCCAGGCTGCCTGGCCTTGGGTTTTCCAGTCCCTCATGTCAACCCGTGGTTTATGCTGAGCAACCTCATGGCACACTGGTGGGTCATGAATACCCTGCACAGAAAAGCAGTGGGAATGGGATCCACAGGTTTTCATGCCTAAGCATGGGAGTTTTTCAAGCAAAGGTGCTTAGAAGCATTATCTATCTTATCTTAGGTGGAGCCAGATGGGAAAAAGGCAAGAACTTGCAGTATTTCTGCAGTCAGTACTGCCTGCTCCCTGAACTCTCACTGGGCTGAGCTAGGATGGGAGTATTAGCCAACAGTGCAGAGTCTTGCCCCGATGAAATGCCAGGAGATCTTTATCTCCTTAAATGCACCCCTTCTGCCACACCACCTACTTTTCCACCACTACTAGCTGGAGATTCCAGGTGCTAGGCGCACATGCTGCTGGGAAACAGTTGTTATCAAGAGAGTGGGTGGTTATCAAGGTTGAACGAATGGGCTAAAGAGGGTGTAGTAGGGTGTGCAATGCCAGGGGTGTGTTTGCAGTGAAGCAATGGGGAATACTTGCCTTTATCAGAGTGAGTAATTTTATTTTTGTGATTGCATGCAGCAACTGCATCCTTCACCTTTGGGACGTACAGGTGTCTGTGACCTTGGGGCTTGGTGGTTCTTACTGCCTGTCTAGATAAGCTGTCAGTGGCCACTATGAAGGGGTAGGGAAAGCAGATTTTTGAAGATGGAAGCAGAAAGGAACAGTATTTTATATATCAACAGCTGGGTGGAGTCGCCAACACTCCAGAGGGCTGTGCTGCCATCCAAAGGGATCTGGACAGGCTGGTGAGTTGGGCAGAGAGGAACCTCATGAGGTTAAATAGGGACAAGTGTAGGGTCCTGCACCTGGGGAGGAATAACCCAGGCACCAGTGCAGATTATAGGTCGACCTGCTGGAAAGCAGCTCTGAAGAGAGGGACCTGGGAGTCCTGGTTAACACCAAGTTAACCATGAGTCAGCAGTGTGCCCTTGTGGCCAAGAAGGCCCATGGGATCCTGGCCTGCATCAGGAGGAGCGTTGCCAGCAGGCCGAGGGAGGTGATTCTGCCCCTCTACTCAGCTCTG
>JAUBOD010000001.1:5464943-5475355 GCA_032353885.1 Nothura maculosa
TCAGGAGGAGCGTTGCCAGCAGGTCGAGGGAGGTGATTCTGCCCCTCTACTCAGGTCTGGTGAGGCCGCACCTAGAGTACTGTGTGCAGTTCGGGGCTCCCCAGTATAAAAGACACATGGAGCTCCTAGAGAGGGTCCAGCAGAGAGCAACTAAGATGATTAAAGGAATAGAACATTTCTCGTATGAGGAGAGATGGAGTGAATTAGGTCTGTTTTCTCTGGAGAAGAGAAGGCTGCGAGGGGATATGATTAACATGTATAAGGACATGAAGGGAGAATGCAGAGAAGAACGGGACAAGCTCTTCTCACTGGTGGCCAGTGACAAGACAAGGGGAAATAAGCATAAGCTGAAACACAGGAAGTTCCATCTCCAGGTGAGGAAGAACTTCTTTACAGTGGGAGTAACAGAGCAGTGGAACAGGCTGCCCAAGGATTTTGTGGAGTCTCCTTCCTTGGAGGTCTTCAAAACCCACCTGGATGCCACCCTGTGCCACATGCTCTAGATGTGCCTGCTGGAGCGGGGAGGTTGGACTAGATAATCTCTAGAGGTCTCACCAGACCTTCACCAGCTTTCCATGGAATGATCTGTGCACCAAGTTTATTTCATCTGGATAGAGCTTTTTCAAGAGTTTCTGATCTTCTGTAAAAAGTAGGTATGCAAAAGCAAGTTTAGCCACAGTTAAAGGTACAGATTCCTTATTTAAAATATATGAAAATACTAATTTGACAATTTGATTATTACATGTAAAAAGTCAGAAAATAAATTTTGTACCAAATGACTGTGAAATTTAGGATGAAATCTTAATCCATCAACTGCTTACAGCCAGTAACCTTCTCCTAAAAGACATAGGCCTGGTTAACAAAAGCAGTATCTTCAGGACATCCAGATATGCACATTGAAACTGAGAACAAAGAGGGAAGCTTGAACAGGCCCATCATTCAGCACCTTGTCTTTTTAGCAACACAGATAACTTTTAAGGTAACTTATTGGTCTGTCTTTCTCTGAGAACTGAATTTAGAGCCTAGTGCTGAGTCTCTGTCTTTATAACTCAAGCTGTGTGATGATAGCTACATTAAGCCGGAAAAATAAACCAATCATTAATCCTTGTGAAGTGTCTCCTGAGTGTTATAAGAAGTGCTCTCACCTAGGTATTAGCACGTCATCTCACTGGAATGAGGGATCAGACCCCGTGCCTAGTTAGGCACAAACCTCCAACATCTCTCTTTGTGATTGATCTTTAGGTCACTAATGATATGCAAACACATACATGCACATATATATGTTACCCCTTCCACACATGTACAAATAATCAGTCCAGGAAATAGAGCTGGTCAAACTCAACAAAACTTTATTTTTCCTTCTTTGCTTTGATATTAAATGATTGAATTTCAAGGGGAGATTCAAAAGTTACCAAATCTTCCCTCAGTTATATCAATATTGAAATGTTACTTGAAATTATTATCAAAACATTTTCCTTGTGAGGGAAACCATTTTTTGATAAATCATTTTAATAGTCTTTTCATGTAGCTTTATTTTTTATTTTTTTAGCTTTAAAATATATTCATATAAAGAATAACATATAACATAGTTTTTAAGAAATTTCACGTTCTAAGTAAAAGAGAGGATGTTATTCTATGCCTAAAACTCTGGGAAGTGCATCTATGGACAATAAATTGACCGGAAAGCACTCTGATAATAAATATTTCCATAATAAATGGAAATAAAGGTGAATGGTGGCATAATCAAAATATCAGTCAGACTTGGATTACCTGTAGCTTGACTTGTAAAACCAGCACTATGCAGGGCCTTATGCTGAAATCGGAGCATGCACTGCCTGGACTCTGAGCCTACAGACTTTCAACCACTCCTGAGCTGTGTTGAGCTCATGAGTTCTCAGTAGGACTTGTGTGGTTAGGATCAGAAATAGCTCAAATCCTGCTGAACTGGAAAACCGTACTGAAAGCCCTGTAGGCAGGTTTTTGAGAGTAGGTTCCAAGTAAGTCAAGGTTGCCCTTCCCATGAATTTCTAGTTCATGACATTCAAGACAGTGGTGCACAATTAATTGGGTTATAATTGGTGCAGATATGTTACCTGAACATTCATCTGTCTGTCTGTCTGTCCATTCATTTTTATTGTAGTATAGATGTGCTTTCTGGATATAGAAGATAGAAACATAACCTCCTTTCTGTAAAGCCAAAACATATCCTACAATAAAAGCAGAATGTTATTTAAGGCCCAGATTTGCAATGGAAAATCCAGTAGGAATACTGTCAACTGTATTTAAGTGAACATTTTAACTGCCAAACTGCATGAATGCATCTGGAGCCATGTCAAGGCTTCTCAGCAGTGGAAGTAAAATTGAGTTTAAATGTTCCGGCAGGTCATGGTCAGATATCTTCACAGTCAAGAGAAGCAGAGAGATGCAAAGAATAACTTGGATGGAGAATGAAGTATAAAACAGGGAACAGGGGGACCCTTGGAAAGCGGGATGTGTTGCTCTAAGTATGGTAAGGGGTGACAGTTGTTGTTGCTCAACATGAAGGTGTTAAACACTGTATGTTCTTTGTGGGTTATGTTCAACCTGTGAGCTTCTAGCACTGGCAAAGAAGGCAGCGAGGCCACATGGGACACCAGTCACATAGTGAAATCTTTCATGTTAGTTTCAGGCCTGAAGGCATGGGATTTCTTTCTGTTCACGTATTTTATTATTTCTTCAGAAGCAATTTCTTTTTAAACAAACATTCTCTATAATATCTGTTTTTTGTAGAGCCTCTATATGAACATATAAGAGCAAATTAAGTAATTATTGCAACACTACCAAGCTGTGTGAGACAGTGATGCAATGCTTATTTTATGCTCCAGATTGCATGGAAAAAGGGGCCTCATAGTGAGTTCAAATATCACTATGTCCAAGTAGATCCACCCTGCCCCAAGTGTAGAGTCAGCTTGCGGGACAGGCATTTTGGAGAGCTTTAGGCTGTCAGCCTTAGATGTAGCATTGCCATCTAGCGCTAACTACAGAAAGTGCATGGCAGGCCTGGAATTTTAGACGTTACACTAAATGTCTACAAAAATAGAGGGGATGCAAAAACATAAAGTTATAAGGTTGTTTACGAGTATAGTGTAATTGGTAACAGGAAATTTGAGATAAAAATCTTCAGAGTCTCATCTCTCCTTTACTAAAAGAGCAAGTATCAGTGTTTTGAGGAATAAGCAGGAGGGATTTGATTCCCATTTTCCCTCCATCTCATTTTCTGCTGCTGGGTGAAGAAGGACCCAGGGAAAGGCCCTGTTCAGCAGATTGTAAATACAGAAAGAACAAACCAGAGGTAAGTGAGGCAGAGAATTTCTTATTTTAGCTCAGCATTTGTTTGTAAGTAGCATCTAAAGCATTCAAAATTATTCACTCTTTCTTCTTGGGCTTATTCTTTGGCCTCCACACTGCTCCCACAATTTGAGTAGTAACTCATTGAATTGCAAACCACTGACCTATGCCTTTGCAGTAGGAGTGTTATGTGGCTGACTGCTATTTCATGGGTGCACAGGTCGCAAAAATCTACTACAGTCAACACTGTGAATTGTACATTTTTACACCTGACTGGCCATTCAGTGTTTCAAGCTGCAACAGAGTATTTTGTCTTAAATGGTGTTTTGCCATTTCCAATAAGCAGCTATGAAAGATGCTTAGAAAAGATTTCCAAGAACAGTTTATCTAAACCTGTTCTTGAACTATATAGCTTTGTATTCTTTTAATTTCATTTCATTTTCCCATTTGCCTAGAAAAAGCATTAGAGAATGCTTTTAGCATTCTCTAAGCATTAGAGAATGCTTAGAGAATTAAAGGACATTAAGCTAGAACAGCAAAGGACTTCTTAAATTTTAAGCATCTAGTCCCATGTTAATGATGGTAAATTGCTTTCTCAGAAGGGGAGAAATGGGTCCCTGATTTGGAAATGTGCAAAACCAACAGTCTTATTGGGATTATGACAAAGTTAGTTAGACAAAAAATGTCTTCTTAAGTAGGTTTGAAATTCATCATCTTCCAGTACTTTAGCATGCCCCTTACTATCTTCCCTCCTGTCTTGTTCTTAGCCTGAGACCTGCATTGAAGAGCCCAGTCTTGAAAAAACACAGCTGTGGGATAATAATATATAATATTGTCCAGTAAGATTTCCCTAATGTCATGCAGCCTACCTTGAGACATCCAGGAAGGACTAATCACATGATAAGGGCTCTCCAAGAGCCTCAGTCACTTTTTCACTGCTACAAGCCTACTAGGATGTCCTTTCACATTATAAATGGTGCTAGATGTCACCTAGCAAATGGACCAAGCTCCTGAGGTTAAAACAGCAGCACTCAGGTATTGCAAGGTCCTTTCATTGTCTGATAATTTGGGCAGGGGAGCAATTTTGACTATTTGGAGTTAAATTTAAGTTAAAAGAAGTTTTTTGGTGTTATATTTGTACAGGTATACTTTGGTGTTATATTTATACATTCATAATCTTCTTTCTCTGCCTTTCCTGCTTTCCCTGGTTAGTTTGCAAGTGCATACAGCACTCATACACTTGGTGGGACATCAGCAGTGAGCAGTTGATGAGTGGGAACAGCAAAATCCTGGTGATGCCAGAGACCTAACCTCTGGAAAAACATTTGTATCCTCATATCTCATCTCCAGGAGCTCCGCAGCCTCTTTCACTTTGTAACTACCCACCTGCATGCTCTTACGTGCAATTGAAGCAATACTCCTTAACCTGGTATTTCAGAGTATATCTGTCCCCGTAGCCTTCCACTGTGGGGACTCAGAAATTGATGTTGTCTCTTCTGTTGGGTTTGTAGGAAGTCATAGTCATTGCCACTGAAGTCATTCTGCCTTGCTCTCTCTCCTTTTTATATCCTATTCATTGCTTTTATTTTAAAGCCATTTTTTTTTGAGGAAATAGAGCAGATAATTTCCAGTAACGTATTCACATGAGGCTTGACAGCCAATTAGGGCTACAAAATGAGCTCCTGATCAGGCATGTGCCAATCAGCACTGTTAGCATAATGAGTGAGAATAACCAATGGCAAGATTGAGCAGCTTCTTATCAAACTAGATAGTTACATTGTAATAGGTATTTTCAGTGAATACTGCCCAGAAGAGAAGGATAAGATAATGAGACAGGTCTGAGAGGGTTAGAAAACTAAAGAGAAAACTCTCCCAAGTGGTCAGCCAGGATAAGAACTATGGAGAATCATTAAGACAAGATGTTCCACATGGTTCTGGAATGTTCTTCTGGAACAATTCCCTCTGCCTACTTTTTGGTGTTGTTATTTTTTTTTTCTTCTTTTTCATAGAATCAGAATCAGAGAATGCTTAAGGTTGGAAGGGACCTCAGAGGTCATCTAGTCCAACCCCCCTGCACAGCCAGGGTCACCTATTTATCACAGGCACTATCACTCTTAATAAAACAATGCTGAGCAATTAATTAACCCAGGGTAGTCAATGCCAACATGATTAAAACCCACAGGAACGTGGGTTCCTTACGTACGGCTGCTTCTGGTACCTTACATGTGGCTGCTTATGAGGAAGTGGCCTGTGGGACTGTTGGTTTTTGTTTCCCCCTCCCTAAATATAACATTTACTGCTTCAGACGATGTGCAATATCAGGTATAGACAGCTAAATGTTCACAAAATCATTTAACAAATCTCAATTTAATCCTGATGGAGAGGAGCTTAAACTATGTGCTGTCTCAGAGAGGCTGAAATACAAAGTCAGATGCATAAATTAAAGGTGTTACCACCACAGGTGGTTAAAACTCATCTATTTGAGTCACTGAGTTTCAATCAAGGCTGAGAATTTAAAACATCCGCTCTTTACTTATTACTGAATGAACAGTCATTACTGAATAATAGCTGCTACCTGGCTTTGACCTAGTGTGATGTGCCCTCACCTACCTCAGCCAGAGCCACAGGCCACTAATGAAGCTCGTGACGCCAAGAAGCACAAGTTACAGGAATGCCACACTTAGCAGATGACTTTGAGCTGAACACTCTCTTGAAAGTTTTCCATGTGGGTGTGAGGCATTACCATGCTGAACCATCTGTGCAGACTTGCCTTTCTTTATCTTCCTGTGAAGCTTAGCCAGACACCATCTGCAACCAGCCTCCTCACTTGGGCATTCCAGACAAGCATACCCTTGGTGGCGCTCAGCAGCATTAAGAAAGATGTTAAGCATTCTGGTAGCCAGTCCTCAAAGTGCTCAGACCAAGAAGGGGATTCAAAGAAATGTGAAGTAAAATTGACATCTTACTTGGATTCATAAAAATTAATGTACTTGGCCATATATCTGTCTCGTTTTTAAGGAAAAAAGTACTCTTAACGTTTGTAATGCAGTTCCTGCACCAAGTGGGAAAGTGAAGTCTTTCTAGTGTTTATTTTGCAATTACTTCCAGTTTTAGTCCAGTAAAAGTCCAGCATAAAAGTAATTTTCTATTTCCTAGGCAATGCTCAAAATATGTCCAGGATCCCTTAAGTCTTCCTGTGTGACTAAGAATGTCTACAAATTGGGCTTCAGTTGAAAGAATAACATGAAAGTGCATATTTAATCTGAGCAAGCATAATCTAAATAAATTCTACTAAAAATTGGAGCTTTTAGAACCTATATACTGCATTCTACTTCATAGCTGATACAAAATCATAGAATGGTTGAGGTTGGAAGGGACCCCTAGAGATCATCTAGTCCAACCCCCTGCTCCAGCAGGACACCCAGAGCATGGGGCACAGGGTGACATCCTTGCGACTTTAGAAGATCTCCAGAGAAGAAGACTCCACAGCCTCCCTGGGCAGCCTGTGCCAGGGCTCTGTCATCCTCACAGTGAAGAAGTTCTTCCTCACATGCAAATGGAACTGCCTGGGTTTCAACTTGTACCCATTGGCCCTTGTCCTATCACTGGCCACTACTGAGAAGAGTTTGGCCCCATCCTCTTTTCATTCTCCTCTCAGGTGTTTGTACATATCCATAAGATCTTCTCTCAATTTTGTATTTGTACATAATGATAAGATCTTCTCTCAATTTTCTCCAAGCTAAACAGGCCTAGCTCACCCTACTCATCAATTGATTTTCCCTGCTCTTCAATACCACTGAAGCTAGAAAGATCATACATATTGTTAACAAAGATATGGCTCCTTTCGAGTCCCCCTGGACACCAAATGACCTTATCCAGAAGGTAGATGTCTTTTATTATTTCAGCAAAGGTACTGGGTGCTCAGAGAAGTTTTTATCTGTTGCCTCATAGATTTGATGGTGGCTGAATTAAATTTCCTAAATTATCCTCCTAAATGCAGTCACTTGCCACTTATTTGAAGTATATGCTTTATCAAAGGCTCCTTCTTATCAAGTCTCACAATTATAATAGAGGCTTCTGATTCCCTTTGTATGCTTGCTTTTTATCAGTGAGTCCATGAATGTCTACAGTGTCACTTTATCCTGGTAAAGACAAATAGTTGAGATCAGCAAGGTTGTAGAGCAAAATGCACCTGCTGCCACATTAAATTCAGGGAGATTATGCGTGTGCATTAACTAGGGCAATAATTTCTAATTTTTCAAAGCAGAGCCAGTGTTTGAGCAGTGCATAGGCAAACATGCAGAGGATGATAATCTTCTGCATTTGATGTTCGGTCATCAAAAAAAACACTCTGTTTTTGTGTGAAAGAATAGAGAGTAAAAGCAACTCCTGCAGGTTTATACCTTCACCTACTGATTCAAGATGCAGTCCCCTTTTTTCTTTTTTCTTTTTCCTTTTTTTCTTTTTTTCTTCATTCTTTTTTATTCTTTTTTCTTTTTTTTTTTCCCTGGCACCATGAAATAGTGTTAGTGAAGAAATTTTCTTTTGGAAATATTCAACAGGGAAAGTACGTGAACTTTCTGTTTGGAAAAATTACTGAAGAAAAATAAAGGAAAAAAAAAGATTTTTCCAGTCCTACTCAAAACCCACAAACAATCTAGTAAGACTGAGATTGCAAGTGTGTTTTAGCTGCATCCAAAACCTGAGTCACATATAAAAGCATCCACATGTCTGTGTAAGTCCTCCTTTGCCCACACCTCTTCAGTGTTACATAAGTGCTTGTTGGGCAAGAAACAGAGTCCTGAAAAACTCAGGGTGTGCCCTTGTTGCATCAGCTGTGTGTCTGGTAAATCACACTTCAGAGTCCAAGGAAATCCTAGCTTCAGCAAAACACTCTGAAATATCAATAGCCACAGCTTCTGCCTTAGCAGAAAGCTGACAATGCGGTATGCAGCAGTGTAGGACGTGATTTTTCTCATGCTGATTTTAAGGTGACATAATTATGCAGGATTGTGTCAACTGGAAGAAGAAGAAATTAGAACTTTTAGCTAGCATTATTCTGGACTAGCTGTGCTCAAAATGATTCATGAGAAGCTGTGAAAAAATATATGCCCTTGGGGTGGCGCCTACTGCAAAGCATTTGTGTTTTTTTCTTGGAAAGGAGAGTGAAGGAAGTTTGCAGCCTGATGCTGTTAGGTAGCTTGTTTAGGTCTGGGCTAGGAGAGGACATCACCACAGAGCGTCAGGGACATCTGGTATGGAAAGAGATCTGTAAATGCAGTTTACCTTTGGTAAACATGAGTAATCTGCATTTTGCTTCTGGTTACGGAAACAGAGCCCTAATCAAGTTTCATTAGTTACTGAACACTTATTATTAAATATTGACAGCATGCATCTATAAGGAAAACAAGTCCTTGCCTTGTGTCCTCATTAAAAGGACAAGCAAAACACCATTTTTCTTTTTCAGGGTGTAGTAACATGTTTACCTGGACTGCTAGGCACTGGTAGGCTTAGGGAGAAGAACAGGTTTTAAGAAAGGCTTTGAAAGACTAATTACAGTTGCTCTGGGGCGTAGGAGTATGTAGGCTGGCCAGAACTTGGGTTGGATCCGACTTCACCCAGTGGTTTTCACCCACAAGGGACTAGGTTGGGTGGAGAACGAAAGGACGAGCATTGCCAGGACTTCCCTCCCGTTGCAGCCGGCCTGGCCAGCACCAGTAGCAGAAGAGTGTAGGGTGTTGAAATACATCTGCAGGTGTGCTCACACTGCACCACCTCCCAGTCAAGGAGCTGGAAGAAGGCCTCTCTTGGAGCTTTGGATCCAATTGCACCCAAAATGATCAGTTTATACCTGCCAGTCCCCAGTGTTTATGATACATCAAGGGAGAACACCAAAGGGAAAATGCACTTCTACCACGATGGGCAGTACATGAATATGCTAAAGTTATCTGTAAGCTATTTTTTTCATCAATTTATAAAATCGGTCCCTAGGAAAAGAAAGCATACCCAAAACACCAAGGAAAGAAATACAAGTTCAGTATCCAACACAGAAAAATTTATTTACACTTTGACATGAGTCTCAGAAAATTTTGAGCTTTGTTTTCTTTTTATTGAGTTCCTTAAAATTTCTAATAAGTGCTTATTCCACATGTGGTTTAACAAATGCAAATAATTAACATTAGCCTTAATAACATGAATTAAAAATAACTGTAACCAATGCTCTGGACAAAAAAAAATATTAATCATAATTCAAGTGCAGTCTAGGTGCTGAACACAGTTTATTAGCAAGATCCATGAGACTACACATATGAACAAACTTATTTGTGTGCATGTAAAATCGGGCCCTGAGACATCTAAAATCATGGTCTGGCTTCCTGGATCACTGCTGCTGGATCACTAAATAGCACAAAGAAACACTAATAAGGCAAATGCTGTTTTGGTGACAGTGGATTTCAAGAAAAAAGAAAATGACATTGAAATGCTAGTATATCCAAATCATTGGGACCTTTGTTGTTGTTCCTTTGGAGGAAAGACTATTAAACTCTAGTATAAAAGAAATTATTTTATTATATTAAAAAGAAAAAAAAAGACAAAAAATGGTGTTAGATCTTGAACTATAGTAGACCTCTGCTTGTTACATTGTAAGAGGAGGTGACTTCATGACTTCAAGTAAAACTTTCATATTTTCCTCATATTTTTTTGACCAGTTTAGAGGCTTCTAGGGAGGCTTAATTTGTGTCAAACAATGTGCCTGGGCTACTGTAGGAACACTGCACCAGCAATGATATAGAAAAAGAGCAAGCACTTATTTTCCACTTACTAGAACCATGGGCAATCAAACACGTTACCGCTCTATTTGAAAGCACAGCTTCCCTTCAATGCAGTGCTTGCTCCACATCTCACGCCCTCTTGTTTTGCCTTTCCAACTCTTGTCTATAAAAATAATGCAACCATGTATCAGACCTTGCCATCAAGAAAAGTTTCTTGGGATTTCTGTGCTCCATCAATTCCAATGCACCCATTAAACATAATACAGCTCTACCCACAGAGAACATGGTATTAAAATCAAAACATTTTAGGCACTT
>JAUBOD010000001.1:5492251-5505899 GCA_032353885.1 Nothura maculosa
CTTTCTACTATAATTTTATGCCACTAGATTTGTTTAGAAAGGAGCATCAAAAAAAAGGGGATTCCTGTTAAGGAGCCCTGCAGCAAGAAACGAACGCTCTGTCTTGGAGAACACTTTCCATAGATGAGGCTTTGTCTGCGTAAAGGCTCTTTGCAGGGCGGATTTATAAATGTCCTGCTGGTGTGAAACCAGCTTGCTCTCCATATAGCTCCTATATTTTATGTGATTTCTGTGAGAAAGAAAGGAAACTTGGCAGCAGTAAAAGTGTTATCAGCTCGAGGTCTTGCATTGAGACCTTACTATAGCTAAAGTTCTTTTTGGCCTTGTTTTGCAAACCTTGGGAGGCCAACAACTCTAACACAGCTGCAATGCAGGCATTAGGGCATTTTTGGAGGTGGGGCGTATCATATCCTTGTTTGCCTCTTTCTGTAATTTTTTATGGATGAAATGATAAATGCTTTCTTGACTTGGATATATTTTCAGCTTTCAGAAGGAATTACTCAAAAGTTCTGAGAAATGTGTGTTAATATAAAGGAAATGCACAGTTCAGTCTGACTGGATCTGGCTGTAGTCCGTACTCATCAGTATCCAGGGACACGAGCATTTAATTTACTGCTTCTGTTTCACCAAGACAGGGAGGATCCCTGGAAGCCACATAGCTAAGAGGACACAGTGCAGCACAAACTTCTCCAGAAAGCAAAGACTTTGAGCCAACTTGTGAGAATATAAAAGATAAGCTCCCCCACATCTTACTCCATAAATGTGAATTTATTTTGTCCGAAGGATAAGTGTTTGTTTCTCCTCTTATTTTTGCTATTAAAAGGAAAGCTGAGAAACATTGTACAGGGCTTTACACTAGCTTTTTACAACAGTGAGAACAGCTTTCCATATAAGCTGAGACTGTGAAGATCCGTTTTTATACTCACCACACTTCACTCTACATACTTTATGTACTTTCCTTATTGATCTAGAACAAATTTACTGTCCTCAGTGCCCAAACTAGGTACTGTCCTACACTTTTCATGTGAAAAGAGCTACCATGACTTGGAATTATGTCTTGGCAAATCACAGTAGAGAAGATAGAGTACTGCAGAAGCAGTTCCAGGGAGTTGCCCACAACAAGGATCTGGGTCAGGGATTGGCAGCCTAACACTTATCTGAGCCAGGTGCCTCCTCCTGCCTTGTGTCAGCCATGAGTCTTCCAGGAGGAGGGTCTGTTTGCAAAACTAGGGGAACATTACTACTTTTTGGGGGGATTTTTGGCTGTCTTGGCTGGCTTTCTGGCTTTTTGCCAGCAAATTGCTTGATTCCCTTGTGTGGATAGGGGAAGGGTGAGATGAACACCACAGCTGGCATAAGCAAAGCATCACAACAGAAAAAAAGGAGGGAAGGAAAGATCATTGTTTTCAGTTCTTTCAAACCATCATACATATTAATATACTCCTGCCATGAAGACCATGTGTCTCTGTCACATGCTTAGACAGTACAAGTGGTGAGTTAAAGTATAAGAAGCTCTGAAGTTACGTAGTTATGCCCTCATTCATGTTTGTATTTAATAATACTAGTTTCCTCACACCAGCAAGCCCTTAGCTTTCATCTCGATGATCACTTGTAAGGCCAGCCTTAAATAGAGTATTCCTCTCTACATTTGGTCGTGCTCATATTTCCCTATTAAAACTGCTGAGCTTAGCTTCCACTGATCTTATGAAAGGTAGGGTACTACGTGCCCCACTTCATTTGCAGCTCATAATCCAAACCAGCTCCCTAATCAACTTACTTCTGCAATTTCTAATATCTTACACAACAGTCAATTGCTAGTAGCAAAAGTAGCTATACAACATGTCTTTGCTACACAGCCAAGTTCATCTCATGTCCAAATTGTGCAAGAGTCTGGGTGAAACCAAAGGGAAGTTTATCCACTTTTGTTTCTCAAGCAATATTTTTTCACCATTTTCATGGCTAGTAATGACTAGTAATATATAAATTCAAGAAATACAGAGTCAGCTAGCAATAGAGGCTTGTTGTAAAAAATGCAGTCGTCATGGTTTCTGAAGAAGGACAAAATACAATCCATTGATAAAAGATGAAAAAAGATTTTTGGGGGGAATTCACAAGTGTTGTATCTTGAATACTTTAGACAGCAAGAAAGCTGCTACTAGTTTATACATTATATGTTCTCTGACATATACATATCATATGTCTCTATATGTAGAGAGACAGATGACTAAATATTATAATAGATACAACTGATAGCTTTATAGCTAAAAATAGCAAAGTCTAACCCTGAGGACTCTACAGAAAGAGTGCTGCACTAAAGTATTATAGCAAAATACACCAGGCCATATTATCAAATGTGTAACATTTTATGGCTTATACTGACCTTCTGAATCCATGTTCTAATATAGACAGTGAAAGCTCTCATATAAAAATCCAGCAAGCAGACCATCTAACAACAAATTAGAATGATTAAACCTTGCTACAAAAAGAAACTGTTGAGTTGAAGAAAATAAATTAAAATTTTTGAAAAATATAATTGAAATGATGGGGATTTTGCTTGATGCAATGGCATTGCATTTATGGAAGTAAAGCCAAAAAGTAGTTATAAAGGTATGCCAAAGCATTTCATTTCAATAATTGCTGGAAAATTTATGATTTTAACTGTCTTTTCCTCTTTTATTTTGCATGATACTAGATATTTAAGTATACAAAAAAAATGTGTAGTGACAGTTAGAATGCATATGAAAGCATGAAATTTTCAACCTTTTTATAAGTGCAACACTGGCAGTTTTCTAAACCACTAATTTCTTCATAGAATCACAACTCTGCCTGCCGCCTGGATAGAGCCACTCTTTGAGAAAAGTAGTAGGATTTTTGTTCTTTAGAAATGAAACGGAAGGTATTAAGACATTTAAAGAGGAAATATCCCTGGCATGAATAGCACTGAAATAGCTCAGCAGTAATCTTGTCCAGGGAATCCCAACTAGCATTAGTGGTGCCATTTTGAATGTGCTCTGTAAGTGACAGTCACAGTCTCTAAAAAGATTCAAAAATACATAGTTCTTACATTCTTTCCGCCCCTCTGCTGGAGGGTGCATTGGGACCAGCTGAACCAAGTAAAGTCAGAGACGTAGGCGTAGCAAACTTGGATTAGAAAAAAACAAGTCTTGTATTGAAGCACAGGTATGGGTTAATAAACTAGATCATATGAACAGGTGATATTTTAGTATTATCTGTTACACGGACTTTGTTTTCAAAAAGGGTGGAAAACACTATCTGTCTATGAGGAGATAACTGACTCTTGCTCCAGTTTCTAGCAATATCTGAGTAAGCATATGCCTTGCAGATACTTTCTCTTTGCTGTAAGAGCCAGCCATGCAAGAAGATATTCTGTGCACAATTTATCCAGGCTAACCTCTCAATGACTACAATAAAGATTAAATGGGATTCTGGGGTCTGGCCCACCAAAGAGAGGTGTGCTTGACCACCAGCAGTAGCCAGTAGAATTGCAAAACCAATCTGGATGGAGCTGATTTTTGAAATGAAAGCTGTCCTTCTCTATTGGGAAATACCAGCAAATTCAAATGAACTTCTTTGAGAATAAAATAATGCTTATGTAATATGAATAGGTTTTTGTAACAAATTAACTTTTGCTTGCAAAATGCGATAGTCATTTTTTTTTCTCTTTCATTAGAAATCTTTCCTTTTTTTTTTTTTTTACCCAATATCAAGTGAAATACAGACCTCCTGAATTTTACCATGAGGAAACATGGTGTGTGACAAACAAGGAACAGTTCATGAAGATCCAAGTTCAGACTTCTCTTAGTTCAGTCAAAATAAAAATGTGAATGTATATGGGCCATATCTGAAGAACATTTTAATCAGGAAGTTTTATCCCTTTCTGAAAGTCATTATTCTTGGCAAACTCTGAATAATATTTTCATTGAAATGGATCTGTTTCAACCAAAAAGTTATTTAAAAAAAACAAAAAACACATCTCCATAGGAGAAATGTTTCAGAAAAAAACCTCTACTCGAGGATTTTCTCTATTCATCAGACATTTTGTCCATAATCAGCTATATGTTTATCTTAAATATAACCTCCATGAGCAACAAATACTCACTTTTTCTTACTAGCCCTTTGATCAACACAAGTAAATAAGAATTGGCTGGATTTCAGTCCATCTTATGCAACAGATGTTGCATCAAATGTTTCATCTGGTTGTTCTTTTGCCTTGTTCTTTTCTAGGAAAGCGTTGTCTGAGACTCATGGTCTCATTGGAAAATCAGTATGATAAATAGAAAAGAAATAATGCTGTCTGAATTGCAATTAGGAAAAAATATATGCTTAAATAAATAAAATCTCTATAAATTTACTCTTACATGATTCATATGAATACCCTAATGAATTCTCTTTTCTACATACAACCAAAAAGCTGCATTATCATTTGTAGAAGCAGGTGAAACAATTACAAAAGTTGTATAGAAGTAGAGGGGAAAATTTACCTTGCTAAAACTTGTGTTTCATTTAAATATTTTGGTTTATCTGAACTTTAAAAATTCTGAAAAATATTTTTCAAGTATGCGAAGAACTAGAAAATTTTTATTGAGTTACATTTTCACTGTTTTTGCTGCTTTGTCAAAATTAAAATATTATGTTTGTTTCAATTCTTTCCAAAGTGATATTAGACTCTAGGCAGGACTTCAACAGATGGTTTAGTGTTTCCTGGAAGTTCATGTATCCAGCTACTCAGTTGGCTTTAACAGTTGATGAGTTAAGGGTGGTCTGCCAGAAAGGTCTTTAACTGTACAGTGGTTCATTAGGAGGACTAACTATCACCTAAAAGCCTTAAGATTTCTAGATTTTTTACTATATGGGAACCCACCATGCAGGCAGCAACTGTGACCACATGGAGAACTATGGGGAATATCCCAGGGCTTCCACGTTCTTTCATTTCAGATTATGGTGTAGGCCCTTAGGAGGGGATTTCATGAAGATTTGAGAAAAATTACTATTTTTAATTAAAGATAAAATGACATATTAAAGTGATGAAATCCTCTGAAAGAAAGTTTCTGCAAGTTCTATAATGTTCCAGCTCAACTATTCTGCACAGTCTTCATCAAGAAGGATTCTTGAGCACCCAACATGAGCTGAATACATGTAACTGGCATTAGATTTGGCATTAGGAATTAGTGAGGATATTGGCAGAAATTATATTTAAGTGCATGAAGTGAGTAGCAAAATAAGAAAAAGATGCAGAGAAATAAGCAGATTATCATCATGGTAAAAAAAAAGATGCAGAGAAATAAGCAGATCATGGTAAAAAAAAAACTATTAATCACAAAAAAACATTATTTTCAAATTATGTTCATGCAAACTCAGCTTTGAAACAATATTTTGGCTTCTCCTAATGTGAATCATAAGAGAGAGCAGGCAAGTACATATAATAACATAATTAATATAATTTTTAAAAATGCTTTGCTGTAACCTGCTTGATTCACGTGACTGAAAGCTGCCAGGACTAAATTGGCGTTGTGTACATTCCAAAGATCATAGATTTAAAGAAAAAAGAAAAAAAGGAGAAAGAAACAGAAATTAGCAAAATATTCAGAAATAAAAACAATTCAGTAACCACAAATGATTAGAAATAAAAGAGAAATAATGCGTACCTTTTTTATTGCCTTGTTTATAATGTTATCTCCGACTGGTATCAGAATTCCTCCAAAGATAGCCAGCACAGCTCCAATGATGGCCCCAGTGAGGAGCCCGCAGTTTCTGTTACAGGCCATTCCTCTTCTTTGTCAGAATGCAGACAGACAGCATAAAAATATCCGTGCTTTAAGTCTCACAGTTTTTTCCTCGCTGCTGGATTCCAGTACACTGACCAGTGCTCCTGAGAGAAGCTGCTAATATAAGGAGAGAGTGAACAAAAATTCCATTCCAAAGCTCAAAGTACCAAGTACATAAGTGAAACAGATAACAAGATAACATGTTAAAAACAGTCCCATTTAGTAGATGGGCAGCGCCAAAAAAGAGAGCCTATATAGATATTTGGCAAGGAAGTCATTTGCTATATACGAATGTGTGAGTTCTTTATTTTCAGTTTCATTGCATTAGGGCAAACTGACTCCATTTACTCAACACTCTTCAAGAGGAAATCACTTCTTAAAAATTGTTCTTTGCCAAAGGAGTGGAATTATAGCCCTCATTTTTTATCGTAGTCCAGTGGCTCTCAGTTCAAGCAAAATCAGCAGTTTACAGAGTTAGCCTGGACTGTCCTGGCTGTTTCTGTGTGATAGCCTTCTGTCTAGGACTTCTCCCAGAAACTTCTCCATCAGCACTTTGATGGGAACAGCAGTCTTCTGAGAGGCAACTATGAGGAGCCTCTACTTCTGCTTTGTGGGTTCTGGAAGATGACTTTTGTCAGCATGCTGTCTATTACTGAAGGAATAGAATATTTTGGCAACTTCATGGCATAGGCATGACTGGATTTTACTTGTAGATATTGAATTGTTGCTCTCTGCCACCCATCCCATCACCAGGTTCATCAATTGCTACACAGAAAGACGGAATTCTAGGAGTATGTCTAGATGCTGACCTTCTAAAGCCGTAACACTAATATTTTGGGACATAAAAAAAGTAAATCAGCTTGTAAATAGCAAGCAAGCAGCGCTGGGCAGCCGGGGAGTCTCCACTCCACCAACGGCGCGCCCTGTAGTACGAGAGGGTGCTTCTTTTATACACTGGTGCCTAGAAGTCGCCTCTCAGTTTCAGTTGTTATCTCTGGTATGTTGCAATTCTGCACATTCTCTCTCTTTGTTGGTAGGGGTCTCTGAGGCCTCCTGGTGGGCTTTGATAAAGGCCGCTCTTCTTCCTCCGGACTCTGCGCATGCTTCAGGTTCCTGCCGTTTTGGCCTTATGCTGATACTGTGTTCTTGTGGTATCTTACACCCATAGCTTACGACACTTGTGATAAGCCTGTTCTTTTACAGTTTGTTCCATGAATTACAACCTGTTTATCACAATCCCCCGTTTTCTCTTTTGCTCATATTTGTAATTCGCGATTCTAGTTGAAGTACAGCATACTGGGCTGCACTCAAGGGTTCATTGTTTAGGGAGTATATTTGTTTTGTCATGTACCTGACCTTCATAGATAGTGTAATTCTATGCAACAGAAATAACAGCACCAAATTTAGTAAAACTGCAACTGGATGTAACATGCTCTTAAAAATTCCGATCGCTGTTGGCAACTATCCAATAAGGGTATCCCACCAACAGTGTTCCTCATCTTTCTTTACTTTTTCCAAGACACGATGTATTTCTTCTATATCATGATGACAGGTACTGAGTAATTAAAGTTAATTTATTTTTGTAAAAGTCATTTGCAGTTATGAGATCCTTTAAAAAAAAAACCACACACACACACAGACACATGGATATGTACAAGGTGCCATGATCAGCAAGCTAAGTGCTCTTGTGCCACTTAAACTCAAAAAAATTACATCACAACCATATTTGAGCTCAGACTTCTTTTAGTTGTACTAGAAAATCACCTTTTGCTTTGTTTTGGTCTAGCATCAATTTATGAGTACCTTCATGTTAACATGACTATTTTTGTGCACATGAGTCTGGTTGGTATTTTAACTGTTTCTACTTAGAAACTTGAAAGAAGAAATAGAATGACCAAAATACTACTTCTTGCATTCACAGAAAAAAATGTATTCCCCATAGAAATCACCTAGTCCATCTACCTACTGCAAGGTGATTTTGTGTGGTTTCTAAATCAAAACCATCTCTCAGTGGAGAAGGACCTAGGGGTGCTGATAGACAGCAAGTTAACCATGAGCCAGCAATGTACCTCTGTGCCCAATGGGAACTTGGATTAGGAAGTACAAGAGACACAGAGTTACTGAAGAGTCCAGTGAAGAAGTACAAAGATGATCAGGGCACTGGAGCATCTCTCCTATGCAAAATGCTGAGAAAACTGGATCTGTCTAGCCTAAAGAAGAGAAGACTGAGAGGGGATCTTACCAATACAAACAAATATCCTAAGGGAGGATGTCAAGAAGACGGGGCAGACTCTTTTCAGTGTTATCCAGACAGAACAAGAGGCAATGGACACAAACTGAAAAACTGAAATGCAGGAAATTCCATCTGAATGTGAGGAAAAACATCTGAACTGTGGATGGAGAGCACTGGAACAGGCGGCCTAGAGAGGTGATGGAGTCTCCATCTCTCAAGATACACAAAATCCACTTGGATGCAAGTTTTACCCCGTGTTTTACCTCATAATCTCTTTCCTGACTTTATTATAGCCAAAACTCACGCCCAACTCTTTTAATGTTCCTCACTGTTGAGAAGGTTAGCCTAGAATGTTTCCAAAACTTTTTTTATGAGTCTACCCTAGGTGACCTTTTTTCATTTGACCAAGAACTATATTTGATGAGGAAGAACTCTGCAGAGGTTACTGACTATTGGTTTGCAGTTTTGGTAAAACAGTGTGATTGGCCAAGCCTGGACTGAGAAGAGGGTCTTCATAGAGAGAAGAGCTCCTGTGTAGCCATAAAATTGGAATCTGTGCTAGAGGATTTGTACCTCATTTGAACTTCTAGCTTCTTAGCTGCCCTCTTGATCAGATCTTTATGATGTACACTGGCAAGACATTAATCATCAAAGAGGTAGTATTAAGCAAAAACTAAAAAGATGCTTTTTCCAAACTTGTCATGCAAAATATTGCCTTTTCAAAGAGAAAATAGAAAACTTAACTGAGTGACATAATGTCTAAGTTATTAAAGGTTCTTTAATATACTGGATGGATACATAACATGACTAAAGGCAAAATTTCAAAGCAAATTCAAGTTACAAATTCAAATTAGATCTGACAAATTTTTAAATGGCAGTCATTGGGACAAACTCTCATATCTTTGTAGACCAGTTCAGATCAGATTAGTATGTTTAGACTGACAGAGATATAATGAATTTAATAGTGTTGTGACACTCACTCTTTACTCTTTCACTCATGACCAGAAGATTGAAAAATCTGACTGCTGCTACACATTGGAGCAAATTTAAGGAGGGAGAAATTCTCAATGAAAGGAAAATCCATGTAGTTCAAATGCTGGGTTTATTTTTACTCTCAGCGTGATCTTTTTCAAATTTAGACATAAAACGATCTATTCCTGAAGATTTTTTTAATCATGGAAAAACACATTTCAGGATTGCAAATAGAATTTTTTTTCCAAGTTTGTTTAAAAAGAACTTTTAAAAATTGTCATACTGTTTTTCTTGAGTTATGTACTGAAGGTTCCAAATTCAACATAAATATATATTACAATTAAATATATTTCCACTTAAGTTTCTACAAGCTGTTCTAATGGATTTTTGTATTATCCAGATTACATGTCCCTGATGATCACTGGCAGTAAGCAGCTAGAAATAAACTCGTTGCTGATAACTTCCGCCTGTTCCAACTTTTCGTAAACTGTAAAATATTGACTCTTCTCCCTTCAAACACAATGCAATAACAGTCTAGACAAATCCCAGTTTATGCAAGTCAAATTATCCATTACACAATAGCCACAAAAAGCACTGATTCCAAGATAACACTTGATTGTATGTATAAGTTAATAAGCTATACTTATCTATTACAACTAATAAACAAGTGAAGATTAAAATACTAATTACCAATAAGAATGTAATTGCATCAGTGAATGAATATTCAAACAATAATTATTATTGTAAGAAGAATAGAATGTACTTAGAATAAATGAGATTATGACATCATTTAAATTTAGATTGTCCATAATATTATTAAAAATATTAAAAATGGTCTAGATTACTAAGGATGTATTTCTATTTTTTTTAAGTGCTTGTTAGAATTTTAACAGTCCATTCAAATGTCTGAAATGCAATTAATAAACAACTGAGTTGGAGGAAAGATACAAAATATTATTAAACATTTTCTTAAGTTATATTTTTGTACATGTCAAATCAAGAATTTATGAAAACATAATAATAGCTGCATTTTTTGATAATTTTTCTCTTTCTAAAAATAATTTTTAATCACTTTTTATCAGTTTAATTCTGACATAGAAGCCAGTTTGCTGTCCCAAATAAGAGAAAATTAAATGGAGAATAAGCCATGTGTGCAGTTCTGATTTAGATGCACTTCAGAGTTTCAGTTTCGAGCTTGTTATCTGCAGTAGTAAAGGCAGATGCCTTTCTTAAAAATTCACATGCTTCCAGGAAACGTAGTGTCAAAAACATTAAATATCGAAAGAGAGAGTGCAACTGGGAAAGCCAGCAATAGTGAGCATAGAGTGCCAGTACTAACATAGTAAAGAAGCATTGCAGTAACACATATACTACTGGTCTATGTTTTGCAAACAGTGCTTTGCAAAATCCTATCATTTTATTTTATATTACAAATAAATAATTCCAAGATTTTTCCACCAATGGAATTTATAAGTATTTTGGAGGAAAAGTCTCTCATTTTAAATGTTTTATCATGAGACTCACCTTGAATAGGGGCAACTGACTTTTCAGCTGAGTGTACAAGTACTTAACACATGACATCAAGTTACCAGATGACAAGCAGCTAAATCTCCGCACCAAGCACCCAAGCACATATTCCCTACACTCCGAGGGAGGCACTTATATATTTCAAGAGACGTCAGTTCCCTGTTTATCTTTTTGCCAGAAAAAAAAAACAGCTAAGTTGTACTGGTGTTTGGGGTGGGGGTGGGGGTCTATTTTTACAGTCTGACTAAAAGCCACTGCCTACATCTCGTGATAATATACTTAGCAGCTGCAATCTTTGTCAAATTTTGATCCAAGTGAGTCAAAGGTCAAGGAGACAAAAGGACAACTTGTTTATTTAGTTCCTTTGGTTCTTTTTGTTCTCTAAAATCCATTTGCTTTAAAATTGCTCAGATTTTTGAGTTCTGACTAGCTAGTTCATAGCAGCTCCTTTAAAATAGAGGGCATTTCAAAATATCCTTTGACACATAGCATGTCTTGCTATATAAAGAATGTTTTGCTATTGTAGGCATTGTGTGTCAAAAATGGGATAAACATTCTTTGCACTTTAGACATCATGATAGTGTGCTTTCAAGTAATAAAAATCAGGAAATGTCAGTTTTTTTAAAAAAGACTTCTTTTTCCTCACTCAGATTGCAGCATTTCCTTATGAAATCCTCTTCCTCATTTACTGTAATCACAATACATTTAATTCCATATGCTTCTTCCTCTTAATGTAGCTAAAGATCTGTGAGTTTTACATTGACCAGAGCGTCACCTCAGCACAGTGTCTGCTAATCATCAGTTTGTTAATTTTTGCTGAGATATTTTTAAGATGCATCCTCACCTCTGCATGAATCACATTAATTAATTGTTTGAACAGGTACTTTTGACAACACCAAAAGGAAATGATTTATAAGTGGTTTGTGTATAAGAGGAAAAATATTCCTAGAAGTTTCTTCAGTCTGAACTTTCATGGTATGAATATTGGATGCAGATTGCAACCCACATGCTCGTTATTTGCAGGGTGTTTTGATTGATTGCTTATTGCTCCCTTTTGATGTTGACCTATTTGAAACTACACTCTTTTATTCTGTTTCTGCTAAGTAAATCCACAGTGGAGTTGATATCTTGTTACCAGCAAAAGCAAGTGTGAAAATGACCCAGTCCTTTGAAAGCAACCTCTAGGACAGTCCTTGTACAAGCTTTACTCTCAAGGAGAGTTGTGGAACCTGGACCCTTCAGTTTCATAAACGTGAAAAATGTAATAAATGTATAGAGAGGTCTCTGAGAAAAGAGTGAAGTTTAACTTTTGAAGGAAACAACTCTCCACACTGATTTCAATGCAGTACTTTTATAAATATTGTAATTAATTATTTCTATCAGACATGTTATATGATGCTTTCTTGGGAAATATCTCTCCAGGAATCCTCCAGCTTTCTTCTCAAACCACAATGATTTCCTCACTACTGGATTACCTCTTCTAAAAGGAAGTAATTCTTCTTATTCACACCTGCCTGTGAAAATATTCCCTAACATGCATATTTTCTTCACCTGCAGTGTGTGGAATTTAACATGAAATGATCCTAATGGAGGGGACAATCTATTACTTTTTTTTGGATGAAACTCTAAAATGTAAATAACAAGACCTGACAGCAGACACAGTGAAGCTTGGATTGCTACATACATATGAAGAAACAGGTTAGCTAATTTTGTAAAATAATATTCTATGATCATGTATAGGCAAAATCTTTGTTGGCACACACTGCTTGGTGGTGAAAGGAGGACTGCCAGGTGCATCCACAGAAAACAGCTGAAAGAGAAATTGTGAGCATTTTGAGCTTTATACTTTAGTGTTCACTGGGTAATGTAAAAGCTCAGAGGTTGTAAGGGATAAACAGAAACACACATAGGAATAAAGTGATGACAAAGAAAAAAAGTTATGTTCTTATGCCAAATCCACATTGTCATGACAGTACAAACTACAGCCATGAAAGGAAATGACCAAGAAAGAGAAATGGTGTAAATGACACTTATGTGGTTGTCAAAGGCACAGAAAATCAGAGTAGGTAGAGCAAGATAAATGTGCTTGCTAACCACACATGGACTCCAGACGCATTTCCTGAATAAACTCCTGGACAATAATTCCCATCAGATGAATGTATTCCAGTTTTTTTCTAGGAATCTTATAGCGGCACCTTTTGGAAATCATTCCCGTAGAAGTACTTTCTCAACACAGAGGGAGTTAATGATGAGTAGTATTGTTTATGTATGTGTCATGAGATTCCACAGTTGCCTTCCAGCGAAAACTTTAAGCAAAGATCCGTTCGTGCAGAGTAGATGAGATATAGTTATGATTTGTATGAGTGGAGTTTTAAGAGATCCCAACAATAACTTACTCTCCAGCAAATTCTTTGACATATAATTAGTATGTCATAGCACAGTCATGGTGTTTACAAGGTCTTTCTTGGCTTATCTATTATGAAAGTTATAAAAAATAATCTTAATACAAATCTTGTTGTCAGATGTGACTAAGCTGAGCCAAGAAGTCCAAAAAAAATTCTATTTACACATTTTCACCCTCTATGAATTTTTCAGTGGACATTAAAAACAACAACAAAAACCTTTCAGACATTAGAGAAACTGCCAACAGCTGGGGCAGATGCTGTAATAGTTAATATTCTCAGCTTTCCAAAAGTGACTTTCTGCACTACTGTTCCTGTTTCATGTTCTGTCATGTGCCCTTGGGTCTATGGAGGAAGAGAATAAAAAGGATGAATCACTGCAGGAGAAAATGTGCTAAATGCCACCACTGTATGGTTCTTCACATGCATTTTTCTGAGATATTGAGATACTTTGAGATACTGAGATACTCTGAGGTGTTCCGTTGTAGGCAGCGAATTTTTGTATTCATGAAAGATAGCTTGATTTCCTAGAAATTTGGAAACTGCCTGTGCATCACTCCGTCACAAAATACAATGGCAGCAGCACGTGAACTTTCCATCCATAAGATCCTCAACAATTTGTCTCACTTGTATTAGAAGTCTTTTCCAGAGCAAGCATTTCCTACTTTTAGGTACTGCCTACAAAGCACTTTACTATATAATACCAAAATAATAAAAATATAATACAG
>JAUBOD010000001.1:5505999-5522532 GCA_032353885.1 Nothura maculosa
CAAGCATTTCCTACTTTTAGGTACTGCCTACAAAGCACTTTACTATATAATACCAAAATAATAAAAATATAATACAGAATTGTGAATAGTTATTTCTCAATGATATGTTCACACTTTTTGCCTCGGTTGCTCCCAGTGTAATCGATATTTTCTACTACCAAAAACTATAGGAGAGAACTAAGTTATATGACAGGCATACTCATTTTACAACATCTCATCTCTAAGAAGTTAATTTAAAGGAAAGAGGCAGTTTAATAGCAATGACTGTTTACTTGGTTATCCACAAATACTTGTTGCAAATAACTTTAATAGTAGGCAACTGTCTCAAGGAAGCTAAATTGGTTTTCTATCTTCTCAGTGAAAACCTAAGAATTTCCAAGGATTCATCCCTTTTACCTTCAATACATACCTTAGGAAAAGATTTAGCATATTCTTTGAGGTATTAGCATCCCACTCTTACCTATATGGGACCCAAATGATTTTTATACATTGATATTTTAATGGATAAATGCTAGAACATTTCCACTCAAAGTCCCCAAGGAGGTTATCTTCTCCCCTCATCGGTGTACCAGTATTGCAATATGAAGCTACTGGCAAATATAAAGAGAAAAATTCAAAGTATGTACCATCTGACTTTACAGAGAGCTTGGATGAAAATTGCAGAGGTGATATATCATTTCCTAACCCATCACATCACAGACTACTCCTTCAGATGTGTTGGACTTCATGGGTTTCCAGTGGTATATTTGAAACACTAAAATCAAGCAGTCTTCATCTACCTAAAGAAAAATCCTCACAAACAAACACGTAAAAATCCCCCATCACAATAGCTTGGCAGTCTTGTTCCAAAAGGTTTTGAGATACTTGGCTTTCATCAGATTACACACCATGTAAAGGCTGTAGCTCCTTCACTACCCACTAAGGACTGCAAACTGTAGTTCTCCCACTTGCATGAAGTGTAAGGAGCTAAGGTGCTATCCCTTGTGATTCTCAGTGTGTGTTTCTCCCAGTACGGAAAACATCCTAAAATACCATTGGCTTGAATTAACTTGGCAGCAGTAGAGTGGAAACAGTGTGATGCACTTGGCTTCTGCCAGTGATGCATTCATCCGTAAACCTTACCTAGGTCCTTTATAGACAGAGTGGTGATGGAAGATCCATCAGCTGCTTCTTCTGTCCCTTTCTTTTCCTACGAAAACTGCTTCTGAGCTGTTCTTCACTGCTGATGGTATATATACACTGCTAGTTTCCTTAGTCCCTCAAATGCCTTTCAAAATTTATTTTCAAATGATTGGAGAGATTAATCAGGTGAAGAGAGCATAAAAAAGGAAGCAACAGACTAAAGACCTTTCTCACCGAAACCTTAGGAGGGCAGAGAGAGGAGGCTGCATGGCTAGAAGAGAAAAATTTTGAAAGCATATGTCTTATGAGAGTCAAGAGAAATTTAATAAATCTTGTCCCTGGTTAGATATATTCCACCTCTTGCAACACAGTTCTTTGGCTCAGATGTCACAGAATAATGGAGTAATTGGAAACTCTTTCACTGCTGCAATAGCTGGTGGAGAAATAGTGGCCTTAATGAATCATCCAAGACACGCAATGGCAGTGGCTTTGAAGAATGCCTGGGTAGTCCATATGTTAGCTTTTGCCTGCCAGCTATACCATGAGTTTGTCTGTGTAATAAGTAATAACAGACTTACAGGGATTTTTCTAATTAATAAGTAGGTCAGAAGTAGGTAAAGAATTGGTCAACTTCTTGGCTATTCAAGAAACAGAAACCTGTCAAATAATTGACACAATTTCCTTCTCTCAGTGGAGCTACTACAGTGTCCTGCTATATGCTGAGAAACTGCACTTAGTAGACCTGTTCTAGACCTAGAGGGACATTCTTGTCCAAGCAACATGGAGGTCTTGCTCAAGACTTCAGCTCAGACTGAAATACCAAACATTAAAGCCTAATCATGAGCTTACCGCCAAAAAAACCTGTTTTTCATGAGGTCAGCACAAAAGGAAAAGTTTACCTAACTAATCCCATATCCTGGGACATTGCCACTTTGAAGATGATAGTCATTTGGATAGTATCCACGTCTCTGTCAGGAAAACATACATTTTATTCTAACTGAAAGGACAACACAGTAAAACACCTGGAGAATTACAGGCCAAAGCAATTCCTCATTAATCACTCTCCCTCGAGGGGGAATCTCCAGAATGCACCACCACAGCACAAAGCCAATAGAGATGGAGTCAGAAAACCAGATTTTCCCCTCCAGCTGGTAGCAGAGGTACAGTGTGGGTTTTGCCAACCAACCTGAGAGAGGAAGCAATATTCTTACTCATGTCAAGCAAATATGCTCAGATTGCAATGGAGTTTTTCACCTTTCATAAACATCCCCTATGGATCTGCTGAGCTACAGTATTATACAAAAATTTAACCTACAGTATAACACAAAAACTTTATTCACTTTGAAGAAGGATGCATTTTCAGTGCTTTATTTTAAGTACTAAGGGGCTGCTCTCACAAGCATGATGAAAAAGGAAATTTTATATTTTTTTTTCCTGAAAGACTGCTTATTTGTTTGCGACCAAAATGTAAAACCTAGCCACAAAAAGAAAAGCCTGAGTACATAAAATTACCCTTGATACAAAAGTTATTTTGGCAGTAGATTAAGAAAATATTTAGAGAATTATTGTATATTCAAACATTAACATCTACAACAAACAGAACTATAGAAAAGAGTCTTACTCCTATTTTCTGTGCACTGGCAGTGAATGACAAAGGCAGCTGTGAAATCCTGAACCTCTTAGATTATTCTTGTAATAACTTATAATACTTATTCTAAGATGTGGTTTTCTTCTTTCAGATGAAACCATATTACAAAAGTATGCACATAACTATCAGTTACGCTCTGAAATTTCCTGAAATATAATAATTTAACTGAAAAAAAACCCTACATTACCGACCATTTTCCCGGCTGTATGCACAAAAAAAATGTTTCTAAAGTATCCCTTGAGGGCAGAAACATCTCTCAAACTAAGCAACTACTTCCTACACCTTCTACACAAAAATGATATTTTAGCAAAACAATAATAATAAAAACACTATATTAATACCACAGTATTTATATCAGTTGTTAAAAATAACAGATAACTAAAATATTAGAAGTTATTATAATTGAGATGATTATACTGTATTTACTTGATTGAACTCAGGACCACTATATCAAAAGAAATTTTACATATTTTGGATCAGCATTTTTATTGGACATGAATTAGAATTTAAAATCTAAACAAAAATGCACATATATCCTGCTTTTACTGTATTTAATCATTACTTCAACATTTTCAAAATTTCATTTCTAACACTCATGTATAGCATACACAATGTATTATTATCTATACACTTGATATTTCTCTTATTCATATTTATTTTCATATTTCTGCAACCCTCATATTATACTTTTAAATATGATATAATTATTCAGACTTTTATACATATATTATTTGCAAATGGTTATACTTTGTTATGTTACAAACAATTTAAAATATGAATATACTAATCTTTTCTTGTAATGTGCAGTGACATGCTAGCTCTATATTAGCATGCAAGTGAAATAATTCGATTAGCAGTATATTTATTCTTCTTCAGTGTCAATAAAAGGGCTAATCTTAAAGTTAAATAAAGAAAAGAAATGGAGTCTGAGTGTCATCTGCATTCCTAACCATACATTGCATTATTATCCTCACACAGACTTGATAAAATATCCAGCTGTGCGCTGAGAAGCTGTGTTTAGTGCAGGAGCAGGGTCACATACCTGTATGGAGGAAGAACTGCTCTCACTGAGCTTGCCACCAGCAACTGGAGAGTTGCAGAAGAGCCTGCTAAGTTAGCTCTTTATTCACAGAGAAATCAAGTTGCTGTAGCAACCCTATAGCAACCCGAGCTGCCCAGTCCTCTCCACGTCCATTGATCTTTGATCAGCCACAAAGAGAAAAAAACAAGTTGCAGAGACCTTTTAAACTCCTTGGCAGCTAAGCTGTCTTAAGTGATATGGAATTTTAAGAACGCTGAGCCAAAGATAATAGACTTTCACACTTACACTGTTCAAGAAAGGGCAGCTCTGAGAAATCCTTTCAACGCCAGCCTCTGCCTCTGGTCTCTTTACCCACTGCTACAGCCTAGCACTCAGAGGCAATATATCAGGTCCCCGTTGCCAGTCCATGGGAACAAGATTGAATGACTTGGCTGTTTGCAAGAGCTCTTTGCAAACATCATCTAATCCTGGCTAATTCTCACAACACCCTCCAAGATAGGTAAGAAATTTCCTACTAAGCCTTCAGATTTCGGCTTATTATACTTATTAATATAAAGCCCAGAGACAGATCAGAATGAAGGATCTCAGTTGTATTTGCAGTTCAAATTTATAGGACTCTTTCTAATGATTTCTGCAGGCTTTGGTTCAGAATACTATGAGCTAAGAGATCATTTAAGTCAACTGATAGAGATGTTTCTTCTTTATGCTCTCTCTTTTTGGATCCTTGCTAGAGCCTTTTATAACACAAGAGACAAACTGTTAAGCAACTTACTAATTTTGTATTTAAACAGCAGGTTAGAACAAGTCCTCCCAGACAGTTACAGCAAATATCAGTGGTAAGCAGCCTGTCTGACAAGGCCTTTCCTCATTAAAGTAAAAGTTGTACCAGAGGGGTTAACAGGACCCCGGCATGAGTCAGTGTGTTAGAAGCTGTAAATCTGCATGTACTACCTCAAGAGAAGTAGTACATCTACCACATGTACTACCTCAGGAGACATCCAATGCCATCAACTTCTTCGCCTTGCTTTATTTGAAGTCTCCCCATCCCTAAAGCTAGTTAAAAATATGAAAGCACACGGAAAAGGAAAGGAAGAAAAACAATCCAAAATTTTCCCTTCATCTGGATATTTTCTGACCTCTCCATTTGTATAAATGTGGTTGTTCTACCTTTGGTCTGGTTGGAGTCCTGTTGATTGCTTCCTGCGTGGTTTTTGCAGCTGCAGCTGTTTTGCAGCCTGCTGCCAGACTTCCTTTTTGCCTTCCTTTCTACACGTGCTTCCTTTTGCTCCTGTTTCCTTATTAAAGATGTTTTCAGACTCTCCTCCCTCCTCCAGCACTCCACATATCTGTTCTACTTTCCACCCTATCATCTCAGCAGTCACTCCTCCATTAAGCCTCCTCTGATCTGTCTCCTCCCCTCATCAACTTATTCTGTTTTTTTCCCTTCTCCCACAATTTACAGCTGTATATCAATTGTCTCCTCATTCCTCACTAATATTATTTATATTTCCACAAATATTCCATGTCACTTTTTTTTTTCAATTTTCTCACCTATTTTCCTTTCTCTTCTTCTGCCTTAGGTCTTGGTGTATAATCTTAACCAAAAAGCTGATTAAAGCTGAATTCCAGATTTATCAGTGCTCTTTGGTAATTATAAATAATAATTTAAGTCAAGAACTTTAATCCTTTAATGATTCCTTGTTTGTGCTCCTTTCTAAAGCCTCAAAATAGGAAAACTTATAGTGTCCCTGCCCAGCTATCTTTTATCCTGATAAAATGATTGTTAAAGAGTTTAACAAATATACCAAAAATACAAGTAAGCATGAAAAGTAAGCCGCATCCTCCACTTACCTGCAGCAGATGTACGGTGAGTTGGGGAAGCTCAGACTTCTCTCAACCCAGTCAGTGGAAGACTGCAAATGCTGAACTACTGGAAAAAGGACTGTTCTTTCCATCCCACAGCAACTAGAAAGGAAATGAGATGGATCCCTCACCTCTTCCTATGTTTTGGGAAGTCAGACTACTCTTTAGTACGTGGCAATTGAAAGCAGTCTTTAAAATTACATTGGATAAAGATTACAGAATTGTAAATATGCCATCATACCATGAAATGCCCCAGGCATATTTGTGGTGACATGAACTCCCCTTGTGTAATTATACTCAGGCTTCTCTGTTTTAGGCAAAAAGTAACAATAGTCTCTTATCAGATTCCCAAAATGCTATTGGAGATGATTCAGTAGGACACTCCCAAGCCTTTCTGGATAATAACAACCACAAGCTTGCAGACATATAAATGCTTGTTCCCTTCAGCTTCTGCAACCAGCTCTTCTATGCTACGCTGCGCTCTGGTAGTGTGGTTGTGGCTTTCTACTCAGTGTTTGTATCATCTTTTATTTTTTTTTTTTTTTTAATTACTTTTTTCAGCTGCCAAATTCCAAATTCAGACATATATTTCTTTTCCTTTCCCTAAAACCTTAATATTGTACTATGTGTGCACCTTCTCCTGGAAGAATAAATCTTGGCCATATCATAACAGTTCCTTTAAAAATCTTGATTGTGTAGACATAAATTCTAAATTCAGCTTTTCACCTTAATACAATAGGAAAATTTCACCTTAATACAATAGGAAAATTCTTTTCCACTGCACTTTAAGTTCTATGAAGGCTGTTTTAGCATTACTTATAACTTCTAGTATTTACAAAGAAGTGCTTTTTAAAGTTCATGTGTCCCTGGAAGCCTGCCAGGATCATGATAAAACTGCATGGATATCTATCAGTTTATATCGATCAGATTATTATTCTGTCTTCTCTCTCTGCTTTGAATGTGCATCTAGTCCTAATATACACATACCTGATGAGTATCTCTGTACATATCCTAGCAATGTGTAGCAACTTTTTATAATAGACAGAAGCAACTTCTGTGGAGGAGTTTTCTTATGTACTGTCCTGGCAGAGAGTTCTCAGCCAGTCAGCCTGTAAAAATCCTAGTAAAAGGCCACTTCTTTGTTATTTGTAGGCAGCATTTACTAGTATTTGAATTCCTCCTGAGCATGTAATGAAAATCTTTACTTTATGATGACAAGCTAACATTGCCTCATGAATTGCAGCTTTCTTCAACAGTAGGCAGGAGAATATATTGTCCTGAAGATAATTTACATCCCCATGCCCAAGTGAAACCCAAATACTCTCATCCTTAGGGGGAATAATACTCCATTTTTGACCAGCAAATAGTTAGGCATTTATGCATGCTTATACATATACATATATATATATACACGCGTGCTCATGTCCAGTTTCGAAGTCAAAGCATGTCTCCCGAGACTTTGTGTGTAGCTGAGGTCTCTTGCCACCTCCTTGCTTATTGCCATATTCCAGCATGCAAACACCCTGAGGAAACACCACCATTGCCTTGAAAACTGTATGCATCACACTGAAACACGTGACAAGTAATATTTGTGCCTATTTGGGCCTTTGAAACTGCTCAATTCCTCACATAACCTTAGTCAAGCCATACTTTTCATACCAGTCAAATACCTCACCTGAAAAATAGGGCAATAATAGAGACTGTTTCTTTGACATGTTGCCAAACTTCATGCGTTACTTGAAATTTCCTTTCTGAAATAGTATATCCTTCTTTAATGTGGCTACTGTATTTCTACGTAACCTTTATTTTCTTATGATGAAGTTCTTCTATGAATAGATTCCCATTTTAAGAGTAATGCTTCAGCTAAGTACTATTTTGATGCTTCATATGTAATTTATAATATACAGCAGGTTTCTGCTAACATATAGTTAGTAAGTTATTATGCTTGGAATAGACCTTTAAGATCATCAAGTCCAACTGCAAACCATTCAATGCCATGCCTCTTGAACATGGCCGGGTTCAGTGACTTCACTACTTCCCCAGGCAGCCTGTTCCAATGCTTCAGCATTCTTCCCATGTAGAAATTTTTCCTAATATCCAACTTGAATTTTCCCTGGTGCAACTTGAGGCTGTTTCCTGTTGTCCTATTTTCAGTAGTTGTTTTGGAGAAGTGAACAACCCCTGCCTCACTGGAAATCCTGCAGACTGGACAATTCTAACCTCCAATGTACACTCCCAATGCAAATCTCGTATGTACATCACCTAATTCCACTTCCATATCTTTCTGGATCTCCTGAAAAGATGTCTTGATTATATTCTACAATTCTAAGGATCAAAATCCATTGTAAATCTGTCCCTATTTACTACACCAAGAAAGAAGAAAAGATAATATAGACATACTGAAATAACAAACTCCAATCATGATTCAGAATATGAAAACATTTGGCCAACACCAAGGCCCTAATATGTGATGTAAGGGAATTTACAGGCCTCAAGTTCCTGACCTAGAGAATTTTTTCCTGTGTATGAACTTCAGTAAATTTTTCCAGGACTAAAAGTTAGCATACCATAGTGTAAAAAAAATGATGCAGCAGACCTCAGCAAAATTAATAATCTTCAGTATCATGGAAACAAATCAGCTGCCATTCTGAGTAGGACTCATATTTTACCTTTTGTTGTCAATATTGTAGACATGTGAATGCCTATTTAGAATTTCTTCGTAGTCTGCAGAGAAAATAGACCTTTCTAGGGCATTAATCTTCCCACCCTTAGTAGGTGAGATTGAGATTAGTTCCCATGAATAATATGATGTGTCTGCCTATTCCTCTGCATGAGTTCATCTCAAAATATTTCCTAATTTCTAATGAATTCGCTCCTTTTTCTCTAAGCAAAGAAGAAGGGATATTGTACATACCACCTCCCAAAAATGGATATGAAGATGCAGTCCAAATATCCAGAAGGATTTTCAGGATTTGAGAAATAACTTATATTCAACTTCATGAGGCTTTTGGAGAGAGCAACAGCAAACTTTAACAAGCAAGCTTTATCTGATCAAAGTCTACCTTCAGTTTTTATTTGGGAATTATTTGGTCCTCAGATGGAGAATCTCATTCTGAAAAAGGGCCCGCAGTTAGCAAAACCTAATAGAACTATGTAATTTGAATTTAAATAGCCTATGGATACTGTTCTCAGGTTTTATTCAGCATCAATTTCATCACATTTGAAAAACCTTATAGAACCAGTACATAACTATTAAATAATGGCAATATGAATTTCCCTTTTCTAGTTCATTAAGATTTTTAATCTCACTTTTTCTTATAATCTTTATCACAGCACAGCATATCTTCATTAATAATGATTAAAACTCACTAAACATTGCTATGCTTACTATGTGTTAAGCTTAGTTGACGGCTGAAAGAATCCCTGACATATATATTTTTAAATGATTTTAGAGACTTTTAGAGGAGACATCACAGCGACTAAATAATTATTGTTTATATGAAGATAGTTTTGCTTGATATCAAGGTATTTTTTATTATTAAAATAAGTGTTTCATCCTGCTTTCTTTTTGAGAGTCTTTTATTTTTTGGTATTGGAGCTAATATGACTTGTTTATCATGCCAGTACATCACATTTGTGTTCAACTGTGATATACAGCACCACTAAGCTTATCTTTGTTGCAAATTGCACGTGTGATTGACACTTCAGGAAAAATAAAAGATATTAAGTGGGTTTTCTGAAAGTTTTCCTGAAAAATAAGGAGCAAAATAGCTCCTGACCAGATCAGTGGTTCATAACCTGACATGATAGACATACATTCTGTTAAAATTCAGAAGCCTCAGAAGTGCTCTACTGTTTTTTTGAGGTGTAGTTACTGTTTAAATACAGCCCTTCACTGTCGCATTTACTGAGATGATTGTGGGTGGGCAGTGGGCCCCCTGCCAAATCTGTGAGGAGATTAGGAGAGCTGGCAGTGATGAAGGAGATCAGACTGTAAGACTGGAGATCCCCATGTCTCAAAAGTAAAATGTCAGGGGAGGAATATTTCCTCGAGGAGGTGCCTCGACTTCCTGCCTACAAGCCCAGAACTTGTAACAGTCATCATCCTCTCCTGGAGTGATCCAGAAAGGGGAGCAGGATTAATGGCAGCTCACAAGAATTCAAAGGAATTTACAGATTTGAAATGATAAAGTCACAGGAAGGAAGAGAAAAAAATGGGCCCAAGGAGTTCTGTTTTTCAGGAATGAAGCCCATATATTTATTTGCATTTCCTTAAAATCTCAGCATGAATGAAACCAGCATGTCTGATTTATTTAAGACAGACACTGCCATATTCTAACATAGGAGAATTCAAAAAAATTTTATTTTCAAAAATCACATATGATTCTAGATCTGCTCCATCAAGATACCTGATTTAGGAAGATGGCTATCTTTTCCTCAAAAAATGGTTCCTTTATAGTTGGAATTATTATGTTTTCCAAACTGAGACAATAACATTATTCAAAACTTTTCAAATAAATAATTATTAGCTACTTATAGAACTGGAAATGTCCAGATTGTTTACACAGTGTGTATAATGAAGGGCTTTATTGTAAAAAAAAGGAAAATAATTGCTTAGATTCTTTCATTTTGGCAAATTCAAGTTGTTTGACACTATCATTCTACCCCATGTAGAAAAGCTTTCTATCCTTTGAACAAGTGTTGACTTTCAAATATGCCTCAGTATGCTCTTTTTAAAAACATATCTTTCAGGGTATTCTCAATTTGCAATATATAACTCCAAAAGCAAATGGACTGAAGGTGCAGGAAGCAAAACCAAAGCATTTACATAGGTTCTGACAAGCAGCTGCTATTTAGCAAGCACAAGAAATATACAGGTCTAGATAAAAGTAGTCATGGTTTCATATTTCATGTAGCAAGTTGCTACCCCCAAAAAAGGATAATTTCATTTACTTTCTTTTTTCCCCTAAATGAAAATATAATATTGGAAATTCAAGAAAACTATTTTTTTCATAGCATATTATAAGTTTCTGAATTCATTTCTGATTTCTGGTTCAAATCCATCCGACTCACTTTTTTGTTTGAAGGTAAACTCGACAGAAGACTTTCTCTAAGCAAAGGAATATTTGTGTATTTGGAAAACACTTCTTTAAATCAGACAACAGATATATAATAAAATGATACCATTATTTTCTCAATATGTGAGTTTACTATTTATAGCTTTTACTTTTTTTTAAGTTTGTATATACAAGCTATAATAATATTTATAATTTTTGCCTCTTAAGCTTGTATATTTACAAGCTATAAGCTTTGTAGATCTGGTTGTTATTTTTCTAAACAAACTTCTTAAAAAGAATTAGAGGTACCTGCACTGTTCTTGTTTTCTCAAGGCAGTATTCCTCTGTGAATTGACCAGCATTAGTATTTTGACCCTGCTTAAATCTTGAATAAACATTATTTTATTTCACAGTCTGCAAAAACTTAAACAACTTAAGGAACTATTCCTTTATGGAACATGCAGATATTATAATTAATGAGAGTTCCATGTCACAACTTCTGTTCAGAGTAGTCAGATACTTGCATTGTAATCCAGGCAAAAAACAGAGGGGCTCCAGTATGAAGTATAGAAATGCCTATTTCTTGTGCTCAAGGACTTTCTGCCTTACTAGGCAGCTCTAGTGGACACTGATCCTTTTTAAACATGTCAGATATTGTACAAAATGTCACAAGGAAGCTTCTTGCACTCTATGAAGACTTGGAACTACATGTGTACTTTGAGTCTCTAATGGATCTGGCAATAATTGTGGGAAGACTAGCAATCAACACAATGCTGGTAAGCAAGAAGTCAAGAGCAAGAAACATATTGGGATTGAGACAGATCTTGACATTGCATAAGTCATACTTAAATAAGTGCCAAGAATGACTATTCAGAGGCCAGTAGCCCAAAGATACTTGGCTTCTGTTTTCATTTTTAATCATTTTGTTCCAGGCATGTATAAACAATACCTAAATGTAGGAAAGCTGGGAGGCAAATTTCAACTCCAAAGAGTATGCAAAAGGGCAATGGAAATTTTGATGTTAGTAAGAGAGAATGAGGCTTAAGAAGAAGTACTATCAGAACAGCCTCAAGGGACTAGAGAGCAAATAGACAAACAATTTTCAAATATGACTATGATGCGGAAAGAAATTAGGAGAAAAGTAAAGATCCCAAAGAGATACTAAAAATATCCCAGAAAATAACAAACTGAACAAGGGGGAAAAAATAGTATCAATAGATGAAACAGTAACTAACAAAAATACTCTCATAACTTTGACTTTAATCAAATCAATATCCCCCAGTAGAATCCCCATTTTGTTGCGGATCTTGTAATGTTTAATTGTACAATTATTGTTTAATTGTAAAATAGAATGGTTGTCCTGGTTAAACTCCATTCATACAGTGCCAGGTGTTAGCATGAGTATCTCAGCTTTCATTTCTGGAAAAGAAAGTTGCTAGCTTGTAAATCTATGGAGAAACACACACACATATATACTTTAATTCTTGCACTAAAAACAGTCTAATTCTAGAAATCTCAATTCATTATTCTTCAGGCAATTTTTGTGTTAAATACTCTCATTTTTGCAAAATGTGGTTGAAGTGTCATAAATTAAAGGAACTCAAGTAACCATTTTTAAAATATTGGTATCAATTATTATTATATTATTCCTAGGAAAAAATAATCTTGTTAAAATAGAATTCCTCTTGCTTCTCTATAACTTTAGAGAGTGAAGATATTTTCAGATCTATATGCAGCAAGGACTTCAACTTTACATTTTGAACGTAAATGCAAAGGAAAGGACAAGAAAAACTGGTTCATAAATGAAGCATATATGTCTACCTAAATTATTTTGGACTTCAAAAGAGCACCTTGAAAAATATCTTCTCTCCTGTAATTTCATTAGAAATCTGTTGCTTTTTAGAGTCTCAACTTTTTTTTGTACTTGCAAGTCTTCTTGATTCCACTTAAAATGTCCTTGAAAGATAACTCCCTTTCCTACATATTTCAACTCACACAAATGCAGGAAATGATTATTAGAAGTGATCTATAAATAACCTTGTTTTGATGGATTAGTTTTTCAGATTCTTCCAGCTTTGCATTTAATTTCTGTTGACAATTCTAGCTGAAAATATAAGAAAATATTCTTGAGCTTTTAACTATTTCAGCATCACCTAAGCAACTGATGATTTCCTGAAAATTATATGAATCAAAGTGAGTGAAGTCCAATTTGAAATATCACTTAAGAGAAAATGTTCTGTTGGTGATTTCTCAGCATCACATTGATTCTCTTCACAGACAAGTAAGTATATAAACAACAAGGAAGACAGCCTTTAATGGTGAAACAGGCAGGCCTGACCTTGCCCCAGCATTTAAGATGAGATCAAATGCGAGAAGGGATTTCTCAATTGTTTTTTTGTGTGCATCTCTTATTTGTAGTACCCTATCATTCAAATCACAATTAGAAATTCTGCCCTTTGTAATTGACACCTAAACCAACATTTACCTCAAGTAGTGCAGGTGATTTAACTTGGTCCTATTTAAAAAGAATAAAATAAAAATAGCTAAAAACTTTATGGAAGATAAATCACTGTACCTAAATCAAATAGTCAAGAGAATATGAAAAAGTCTCTCTCATACCAATAAGACTGTTTTTATCAAGTATTTACTTACATTGAATTAAGCAAATTAATTCAAATATGTATTGCAATAAGACACTTGATACTGATTTTGTTGATAAGGCAGCCATCTGTATCTGTGTTGAAAAAAATAGTTTGCATTTATGCCTGATATAAACAGATAAGTGCACCTCAGCATCGTAAGTCCTGGTGTTGTGGCAACAGTCAAGGGAATGAGCAGAATTTTGAAGTTACATTTGTGTTGTAATGTTGTGAGAGCTTTGAGAAGTAGCTATCTTTCATGAAGAGCAGCAGATATTTATGTCATTGACATCGTTACTTAAACTCTTCAATTATGCTTTTGAAATCAAAACAAAGCTTACTTGAACTGATCAACAGCATTAAATATGTTACTGAAGCCCCAGGCTTTCCTCACAGAATATGTTATGCTTTCATCTAAACAGCGAGTAACTAAAATTATCACTGTCTGATGACTGCTCTGTCTGTAAAATCCTGTCTTTCTTTGCCTCTCACCTTCACACTTCTGTTTTCAGTGATTTTTTCTTTCATAGTAAGTACAAATGCTGAATTCTAGTAGAGAGTGTGCTCTAACATAATCTGAAATTTGTTTTTTAGCTGGAGTGACCTCTGAACAGATCTGAGTAAAGGAAGTTAGAGATGGAAATGAGAATAAGCAATTTTCTGCTCTCTGTATTGCTTTGAAACGAAGTTGACAATTCAGTTTTGTGACCTATTGTTGATGTTTCTGCTCTGTATTTAGATAACTGCACAATGTAATTGGTAGAGAAACTGGGCACTTTTGACTTCTGTGAGAACTGTAATTACTGAAATTCAAACTTCTATTTCTGTTTAAATGGTGATTTCTCAACTAAACAAGAACATAAGCCTTGTTTAAGTACAGATCAAAACTGAGGCAATAATTCAATCTCATTTTGAGTACGCCCTTGTGTGAGCTGTGTGTTAATAGTATCTTCCTTTTAGGCTATGGCAGAAAGTAATATTAAGTCTAGCAGGTAGTGAAGTGAGATCTGACTGGAATTTCTTCAATGCAGCAGGAATGTTAAATTATTATATTTAAATAAACCCTCTCCTTGACATGTAAAGGATCGATTGTAAGGTAAAGCTCTGAAATCCTTTCTAGCAACTGGAGTTTATCAGAGAAAGGATATTATAAAAAGTGTTCAAAGTCTCTCAGAATTGAAATATAGCCTGTGAAAACATGTTCACAAATGATTAACAGAAAATCCCTATTTGAGCCAGGATAACCAAGAAGATTTCATAACATTTCCCTGTTTGTAGCTGTTACCCTACAATATTGTATATCTTTATTAAGACTTTTTAGGACATTTTTTATATGGAGTAGCAGCTATTAAAAATGCAGTGTAGAAGCCCTGAAACATTTATGTTATATTGTTCTCCCTTAACTCAAAAGGGCAGAGAATTAATCCATTGTTTAAAAATCAGGCCAAATTATAAAAGATGAAGGATGAAGACAATATTGTTCTTTATTTTTTTTTGAATGAGATCGATAATGATAGCAATTTTACCAATAACCAAAGGGATACAAAAGAAATAAACTTTAGCTGTAGAACTTAAACTGGAATTACTAAAATGAACTATTATGGCCAATGATATACCTTCTAGGATCCAGTGGATTTGTTGGTAGAATATGGTAACTAGTTGATAGAATACCCAACATCAGTGGCAATATGTGGCACACTTCCACAATTTGTTGTGGTTAATGTGTTGTCCATAATAAGCAGTCCAGCACTCTTTACTGCTATTAATTTTACAAGGATTCAGAAACCAATATGAAAAACTATTCAAAAATCTATTTAAAGTTATTCAATATAAACTGAAGGTCTTGTTCAGTAAATCTATAAACTGAAGTCTTCTAGTACTCCACTACAACTTACTCTTATACTATTTTTAGGCAAATTTTATTTGCTAATGGTCAGGATACTAGGCTAGACAGATTTTTTGATTGATCTTGTATTCTTCTTACATTCTTGTGCAAATTAGATATTATGTGTAATGCCGAAGACTCTAGCTTGACATCTAATTGATTAAATCATGGTCACTGAAATTAAATGGAGAATAAAGAGTCTAGGTCTCTGCTTCTTAGTTACAATGTTCTCACAGTTATGAGGGGTCACAGTTCAGTTCAGAAGAACAAAGCAGCAGTTCTAAGGGTAACAGAAGAAAACTGATTTAAGACGAATTGTATGAAATGTTTTTTGGCTCTTTCACTCACTTGTTCCAGTGCAATGTCTAGAGACGTTATTTCTTCTGCAAGTAGTCTTCTGTCTTCTGTACCTTCAACTAACTTAATTTGGGTATAGTTTGAAAAAATATTTGGCTAAAGTAAATTACAAGATATAAATATTTGGCAGGATTGTTCCTGTGGGCAGGTGTTATGATTGCTGCTGGTAATTTGGCACTCCAATATTTATTTGTTGTCTAGGTGTGCCTTTTCCATATATGCAATGAGTGAGGAATCTCTACTTCTAGAGATTACAACAAGTGCATTTAAACTGGGTGGAATAATTAAAGGAGTCATAATGAGTTTCTCAATTAACACTTTGTTCATTCAAAGTTTAATGTGCTACCTGTTCGGAATATCTCACTTAATTCTGGAATTACAAAATACAGTCGCATAGGATGCTTAACAACGTGATGACTTTCACTGCGTTGTTAGTGTTTTTTTCCAAAGAAACATAACTCAAGTTAGTCAAGAGTCTCAAGGCTGTAGGATGTCGCGGACCTTCGTCAGGATTTGGTGCCCAGCGCGCGGGGAAGCACGACTGACTCAATTATGAGTGATCAAGGCTTCACTTTTATTGCTCTGAACAGGTCCACTATATACCCTCCAGCACACACTTGTTACAATTGCAGTGGTCACCAACTTCTGCATCCCCTTTTCTGATTGGCTGATCACTTGGTGCCATGCTGCAAGCCACTGTGCTCAGATCCTGGTTTTCCCCCACATTTACTTCATGGCCGGTACTTTGCCATTACAAAAGCTCCCTTGTTCCCTTCCAGGCCTTCCTCCTACACTTCATTGTGGCCCTTAACGATTGCCCAACAATAACCCTTAACGATTCCGCAACAGTAGGAGTGTGACTTTCATAATGAATTTTAAATTCTTTTCCTAAAGGAATTCTTAATTTCCTAAATTAAGAC
>JAUBOD010000001.1:5527964-5538387 GCA_032353885.1 Nothura maculosa
TAGTGCTCAATAATGTTCAGCCTGTGGCTTTTGCCTCCACAGTTTGCTGCTATCAAGAAGAATTTGACTTTGTTTTTACAGTTCATTACAATCTGATGTAGCCGTAGGCTATTATTACCCCCTACCCTTGTCTTTGGCAGGCTAAATAGATCAAAACCTCAACATCACTTGATAGGTCTTATACCCTATGCCCTTAAAGAGCTTAGCAGTTGGAGAGACCCTCGCCAGTATCTTGGTATCCCTTTTGAGTGAAATGACTCAACATTGCACAGAATATTTCATGTACATCTACACCAGCACTAAGTACAAAGGAAGGATGACTTCCTCCCTTGTTACACATGCTTTTCTACCGATATTCAATAAGTAGTTTCCCTTATACATAATGAGAGTACACTCTTGGTTTGTATTCAATTTGGTGCCCACCATATCTTGAGCAAGTTGGATGCTCAGCTGGTCAGTTTGCATTCTCAAGTGGTGCATAGCGTAGTCCTGTCATAGGTATAGAATTTCACTTACTGAATTTGTGAAGTTTCTGTTGCTCCAGTCTTTAAGCCTCTCAGAATCCCTTTGGACTGAAGCTCCACTGCTCAGTATATTAGTTCACTTCCCCAAGTTTAGTATCTTCTATAAATTTCTGAGGGTGTCCTCCGTCTTGATATTTGAGCTGTTGATGAAAGGATTCAACAGCATCATTTCCAATATTGACCCTTAAGATATTTTACTTGTTACCAGCTGCCAACTGTATGACAAAGCACTGATTACTAACTTTGATCACAACAGTCCAGTCAGGTTTCAACAAGTGAACCAATGCTATGGAAGACGATGTCAAAAGCCTTATTAAAGTTAAGGTATCTGATATTTAGTGCCCTTCTCTTCTCCTCAGAGATAGTCATTTAATCTTAGAAGACAATAAGGTCAGTCCATAATGATCTATCCTTTGAAAATTCATGCTGACTGTTCCTGAAGGATTTTTTCATCCTTACAATGCTTGAAAGTGGATTATAGAAGCACACTGCCTTCAGGCTGAGGTGATGCCAACCTGGGCAGCTGAGGTGATGCCAACCTAGAGAGAGAGATTCTCTGCCATGCTTAAAGATAAGCAAAATATTTACCTTCTTCCAGTCTGAGACCTCCTTCAATGACTATAATTTTTTGTAAATGAGAGAAAGTGTATCTGCAATCATCCTTGGATGAATCCTATCCAGCCCCCAAATATGAACATATTTAACAATGCCAAAATTCTCTTTCTATGTAACAGGAGTTTTTTGTTGTTATTGTTGGTTAGTTGTTCTTTCCTGAGTTTCTGACAAGTTTTCTTTTTTTTAAAAACAAAATAGCCAGGTTTTTGGAGCGCCCTTCCTCCTCATGGTAGGTTCCTTGGCCGCTCTGCTTAGATGTTTCCAAAATAAGCTGAAGTCAGCATCATTGATGTGCTAACTCTGTTGTTTATATTTCCAATCTTTCCCTGGATCTTGAACTCAACTATCTCATGGTCACTGCAATGCAAACTTCCATCTATGACCACATTTGTCACTAGTCCTTTGTGAGCAGTTCTTTGTGATCACCTAGACCAGTTTGGCTTCTTTGACTTTTATATTAGAAAATTGTCATTAACACAACCTAATCATTTCCTGGATTGCTTGCACAATGCTATTGTGTCCTCCCAGCAAGTGCCTCAGTGGTTGAAATCTCCCATAAGGACCAGAGGTTGTGATCAGGACATCTGATCTAAGACTACTAAGGCTGATGGCATTTGCCCAAATTTTAATTCAGGCTTTGAGGCACTGTAGGTCAATTTCGTCCTATCAAGATTGTGATAGAGAGGAAAGAGATTGTGCTGACAGTCTGAATGTCCCAAAACAAAACATAACAAAACAAAAAAAGAATTGTAAATGTATGCTAGTTTTTAAAATGCCAGTCATCCAATTTATTGTGTAGTGCAGAACCTAAGCACTCTACATTCACAGGGATAGATTCCTCTCTGCTAGGTGTTTCGTTCAAATTTTCATTTTTTTCCTGAAGAGAATATCCTTCCTACCACTGTTGGAGGAAGTTCGCCTGCAAATAGTCAGCTGCACTAACACATAACCTTAGGTCTCCCCATCTCCTTCCACACACTGCTGGCACAGCCCACACTCTGGATAGTTCAGCACAGTGCATCCAACACCCTGGATCCCCAAATTGTATGTTGTCTCAGCAGAGATAGTTTCCTGCTAAGCAGCCAGCATTCCCAGTCTGACAACTATGCAATTGCCCATGCTGTGGTAATGCATACGGACAAGTTATGGCCAGCAGCCCATGGAACCAGATTTCCCATTTCTAATGTTTTCCTCTTCTCTCAGATGTACAGACTACACTTTTTTTGCAATATACTCTCTGCTGTGTAGGTATTGAAGTATGGTTAAACTTTTATTGCAGTTCAACTGAGTGCACAAAACTGCTAGCTAGTTTTGCCTTCACTTGTTTTCAGAATTTTATCCTGATTTGGTCCTCCTCTTGTTTTATGTTCATTTTTTAGATATAATTTAGTTCCACTGACACTGTCCTAGAGACAAGCCACTAAAAAAAAAAAAAAAAGAGAGAGAGAGAGAGAGAAAGAAAAAACCTGCTAAAACTATCCTAATTTAGAACTGACCAAATGACTTCAATTCCTGAAGGCTAGTGAACTTCTGCTCTGGCCCTGCAACTCATGTTTGAAAATAAATATGTTTTAGTGAAACCCAAGTTAATCTGACTCCTTTAAGAGTAACTACATTAAATTCTTGGCTTGAGATATGCCAAGGGTCAGAGGGATGGTAATTGAAGCTCAGGCTGCTCAAGGTTCCCTGAGCTTCAACCAGAATCTCTTGGCCCAGAGCCCAGGCAGCTGGTACCAGAATAGAGGACAGGCTGTTTCCAAACTCCCTTCCTTTGCTGTGTTCCCCCAAAGTCCTCATACAAATGGCTTGTGAAGTGGCCTCTCACTCCCACTGTTCCTACTGCCACCAGGAATCTTCTGGACAGTGTCCATTTTGACTTGTTATTTGAAGAAATGAACATAAAGAAGAAAATAGGTATTTTAAAATTCTGCAATGGCATTTAGAACATGCTAGCTGTCCCTATGTTTTATCTCATTTAGGTCAGAAAAAATAATCTAGCAAGGAAATTTTCAAATAAATCTTCTTTAATATTTAACTAACCTTATCAGGAATAGTGGAACTGGCAAGAAATAAGGTGGACTTGGAATGATGCTTGTTATTTTTACATAACCTTTATTACTTAATCATATGAAATGTCACTCTAGAGCAAGAAAAGATAAATGAGACTATTTATGTAGAAAAAAAAGGTATTCACTATCTGTCTTCGAGTGTCTTTGAATGAGAGACTTCTAAAAAGAAGTCTTTCATATATATGTGTATCAACCGTAGAAGATGTGTGAAATACGCCTTACATTCATCAAGAACAAAAAAGAATGAACTGCCATATTATGGTCTGTCAGCAACTTTCTTCATGAAGTTTTTATATTTATTTCACTGACAGGATGAGATATGTGTGTGTGCAATACGTTTGGTCAAAAACATTTGTTTAGAATAAAGTACAAACTTTCAGTAATGTAAGAGCTTTGAGGAACTGGAGTTTTCCAAATCCTATAAAAATACTTCAGATTGTTTCATTATCAAAGTGAGTGATTAAAAATATATAAAAATATAAAAATATAGGTGTAGTAAATTTCTGGAAATATCTTCTTGGGAGAAAGTGACACCAACTACGCAACCCACAGCAACCTGTCAATGGACAAGTGTCTATGTCGAGGAAAAGCTGGCCTGTGTGCAGGGTGGGCAGCAAGCCGAGCAGCCTGGAGGCTCCTGCCCAGCATGTCAGGCCCTCCACCTACTCGTTGGCTAGCTAGAGAGCATTTCACTTTATAGCACCATCATTTTCCTAGTGCTCTGTTACAGCAGAAAATTATCAGCTGCTGTGAATAACAGATCCTCTAAATTATTAATCCAGAGCACTGTTTGCTCCACAAAGTGACATGTATAGATTAGGATACTCAAAGGCTTCTCTCTCACTATTTTGTTGGCAGTAGTAGGACATTAAGAATTAAATAAGACAGTAAGGCTTTAGGAGGAATAGAGTTGATTCTGTACCACTGCGTGGACTGAAACACTTCTAGTGCTTTGATTAACTTACTAACAAATGCTCAAAGCTAAGCACTCAGTTCTTTCATCCCGAGAGCATGGTGATCTTCTGTGACTCTCTGCAATAGCAAAGCTTGTCCATAGGCTGGGAGATTTGTCCTTGGCTTTGCTGTGGGCTGTAGTGGGCCATAGGCAGTAAGCGCGGTTTGCATGAAAAACTAAGGAGAAAGTAACATGGAAAGTAACTGAGTCAGAAGTTTTGAAGTGAGTAATCCAGAAATTACAAGAATATACTTTATTCTGAATTTAGAATGATTTTAAAGAAACTCTTGACTGAAATTCTTCTCACAAAATGAAGTTGTTCTATTTATCTTTGAAGAAAATACGATAGGTGGATGCTGTTGTCATTGAAGCAATTTTCTTTCTGTGTGGTGCACATTAGAAGAAGATTTTCTTTACTATGTCTCTATCTGTGTCTGGGAGCAGTGTAGAACTGCAGCCAAATGTCTGCATTTTGTGTAGTGCTGCTGGGAACAATGTGCCAATATTTATATGAACAAGTTGTCCTGTTATTTTACTGGAAAAGAAATCACGTCTCTCCTTTTTCCTTTTTTTTTTTTTCTTTTTCTTCTTCCCAGCTATCTCTAAATTTGAGCTTTCCTGCATCTTGAAGAATAATCACATTTTCAAGTAAGCAGGAAGTGGGAACAAATCATTGAGCAATCAGGGGAAGGACCTGTGCTCTAGTAACATGACTGGTTCTGCTGAGCTGTAGCTGTGGGAAATGCAGGGCTACCAGAATAACTGCTTCCTCTTAAATGCTAACTGTGAGACAGTGTGATAGCAAAAGTTTATTACAAAGTGTGATCCACTTATCGTACTGTACAAAATAAATTACTATGAGAACTTACACTCCCTTAACCCTGTACTACCCTATACACCCTCAACATACCTATACTAAAAAAAAAATCAAAAACAAACAAAAAAACCCTCAAATTACGTTTTTTAGTTACAAAGTACTAAAGAAGGAGAAAATTAGCTTATCTGAGTACTTTATAACTGTGTTCACTGCCTATGCATTTTCATGTCAAGGCTACCTAAAAACCCACTGCTGCCCCTGCAGCTTTGGTAGTGCAGACCCCTGCCACCCTCTCTGAGGCTTTTATTCTTTGGTGGCAAAGTGCAGAGAAGGATATTCTACTCTTTCAGAGCAAAGTTGGAATAACTTCCTGGAGTCAGTGGGCTAGTCCTAACATAAGACTAATTCAAAAGTCAGGACCAAAGTTCCCTTCTCCCTTATAAATAAAGCCTTGCTAATACTACTTTTTGTGCTTTGTCAGACTTTATTTTCCTGACCTGGGTTTCTTCTCTGGATTATAGACAGAGGTCATAGGAACACAACTTATTAAAATAAAATTTTCATGTTAATTGTTGTATAGAATATTTTAGCTTGTGATTACTCTTTTTCATATGAGAGTGCTTAATAGCTTAAATACTAATACGAACTGTCAAGGCCTAAAAATCCCAGGTGAGATGCCTGGAAGCAATTGTGTTCATGTTTTCAAAATTCTCACAGAAAACTCTAATTACAAACTCCCTTTCCCAAGTTCTAGGTTCTCTTGGAAAAGTTCCAGATTCCCCTGAAAAAAAGAGTTCCCTTATAAAAAGAACAAACTTGCAAGCTCTCTTTGTTCTATTTAATTAGGATGTCTAAGAGAAAAGACTGTGAAAAGGCAAAAAAAAAAAATTGGTAGGAACTGAAAAGTTGATGCTTGTGCTGGATAGATTTCAGTTTCCCGGAGCAGCAAGATGACTATGACCATGTACAAGTCATAAGACTCCTAACAGATGTAAGGAGGCATAAGCACATGAAATTTTTCATATTTGCAAAGAGACAGTGTTAGCACTTCAAGTAAATAAAGTTCCCCTATACGAATAAACTAAGCCAAACTTGGAAAGGATTACTTGAAAGTTGCTTCTATCAACAGAATTTTAATCTTTTTTTTTTTTACCCTGATTGTAGTGGCAACAATGTTGGTATAATCAGATAGAAAAGAAATTTACAGTTACGCTAGTGAAAATTGATTTCTTCCAGTATCTGCTATTGCTGCTAGGAAGGTTTCCAAACTCCAAGCTGATAATTCTGTCAGAAGATTAATTTCTGGAATAGTGACCTAAATATAAAAATGAAAATCAGAACCAGATGCTACTGCAAGCATGATTCTGTCTGTCAATAATTATAGGTGAAAGAGTACAATGAATATACAGACAAATAATGTTTAAAATAACTGCTAACAAAAAAAAATCTCAAATTATTAACTATGTCAACTGGAATATCCTAGTGAACAGGAACATCTAGAAATATTGTCAACTGTGTTAAAATTTCTCAGACAAGATTCTTTTTATAAAGCTTTCTTGAGCTATCTTTTGCACAATGAGTAAGAAAATCATAATAAGCATGCTCTGAGTGAAAGAATCACAACAAAGGCTACATAGAATAATTTATAAAAGTGGAAGTCCTTTATTTTTTCAACCATCAGGAACCAAGGCACTGCATATAAAGTGTGTTCAAGTTCTGAGGAAATGTATTGTCAAAAAAGACTGTTTGGTAAGCATTTCTGGAAAAGCTACGGATGATAGTCATGTCCAGCTATGCTCTACAGATAATCGCCATTACCCAGTCCTACTGAAATCCATTTAAGTTTTAAAAGAGAGGAGAAAAAGTGAATTCTGGTTGTTAAAAATGCTCAGTCGTGTGTAAATTCAGCGGTAGCAATACGACATCAGTATAGGACATAGATGACCGGATATCTATTCCTCCAGTGCTTCCAAAACAACATGTAGGAATTCCTAAATAACTCTGAAGAGTAATTTAGACTACTTGGTGACTTTCCTAGAATCAAATAGGGGTCTGTGAACCACACTGGGGTCTCCTCCAGCTATGTGAGTGTTGCTGTACCAAAGAGCAAACTCTAGCAAGTTTCACATTTGCACTCTGTGAAATCTTACGACTCTTTCACATATTATATGCAAACTATATGCAAATCTCAAGCTCAGCATTTGAAGCTGAAACCTACACACAAAAAAAAATCACAAAACATTTACATAGACAAGAAAAAAAAACAGATGTTTTGGTGTTTCAGGAGACAATCACTGAGAAGAGGTGTAGCAGGAACAAGTTCTAGACAGGGACAGTACTAAATGTACCAAATGAAGCAGTACAATGTTTTTCAATTTTTATAGAAATACTTGATGAATTTCCCAAAAGGAAACTCTCATCAGATTGGACTAATGCCAACAACCATGTTACCAACTTAGATCAGGATAAATTAGCTAATATTGAGTTTCTCATTGCCATAAAAATAGATTGCATATTAGATAATGAAATGATATCTTAATAGGCCACAGCCATGTCTGTTGACATTGCATTCTGAAAAACTAGAAAGCTTTGTTTTCCTTTTCTCTAATAGAAAGACTTAGTAGTGATTAAGGTCCACAGTAACACTGACTTGCTGTTATAGATGGATTTAGTCAAAAGCAAGATAAATGGCTACTTAGAAAAGCAAATACAGGGAGAGAAAAAAAAAAAACAGTTGTCCTTCTCCCTACTTCAACCCTTTTGTATGATGCCAGGGTCTAACAAAGTTGGTTAGAGTTGGGCTTGGGCTGGTGCATCCTGCTTTGGCGAGGAAGAAGAGGCGCTCCTCCCAGGCACCAGGCACTATTCTTATTTCTCTGTCTCCGACATCACTGGATCAGTGAACCTAAAGCCTCATGTTTTCTTACCAGCTTCCTTTTCTATCCTTGTAGTGAGAGTTACTCAGCAGTGGCAACCTCTCTCTCGCACAACCTCCAAGCCCATTTCTTGAAATAGCAAAAGTCAGTTCTTCCTCCAAGGCTCAAGCTGCCTCTAACAATTTGGTTTTCAAGGTGGAGGATTGTTGTGACAGGTAAGTCTAGATTTTAGCTGTGCACTGAAGGAGATCATCATGCAACAGACCTAAAGAAAAATATTTATGTCTCCAGAATAAACAAAGATATACTCTATAATTCAGGTTTAAGGATGGAATTGTTCCTATGAAATGATATTATAGCTAACTTTTAAAGTGGAAGATGCAAGATTTCCTGAGAAGTTTTCAATTTCCTCACCTATAGCTCCTAGTTTTTCCATTTGATTTTATGTTTCCATGAGAGGAGGTAACTCTTTTGCTACTTAGAACTCTATGTTTAAATATCACCTAAATAGAAAACATTTTTTTTCTATGTACATAATATAGATGTACTTGTGCGTGCAACTGTGATTCAGTACCATTCCAAACAAATGAAAGAAAAGATTTTAGGATTTCAAAATCTTCTGAGACTGCAAAATGAAATTGCTTCCCTATCTCTTTATTTCTTAATATGATGTGTTTTCAGGTTGAAAGCATTTTTTCTTCAGTTTAATTATGTATTCATTTTTTCCTTTAACCATTTAGTTTCAGTAAACTATGTTATGAAATTCAGTAAAAAATGATTGATTTTATTTGATTTCAACTTAACAAAAAAAAAGCTGGCTTCATTTCTCATGGCTGTCCTGGGAATAGAAGAACAGTTTTTTAATTCATTAGCTAGTAGACACCTATTTTTATTTTTCTTGTATCTTTCTTTATCTGGAAACCTAAGACAATGTCCAATTTCCAACATGTAATCACTAAAAGAGAGTTCATATCCTTTCTCAATCAATGTAACATAAAGAGAATTGCCTTCATCTCTACTGAAATAAATCTCTTACCATTGTTCTTTTTCCATTTCATTACAGTTTAGTAATTTATTTGAAATTCCAGAACTATGTATCTGGTAATTGGTGGAAACTTCACATCAGCAGGTTAGACAGAAAAAAAGAGCATCCTTATTTCTAACCACCAGTATCTGAAACTACCATCACTGTTAAAGGAGTCTGGGAAAAGTTCTACTGCATTACAGTGATCCACCAATTCCAAAATGACCAAGAAAGGACAAATACTAGAGTCTTCATAAAAAAATCTCAGAGACAAGAGAGGAAAAAAGATTTATAGCCTCCCTAGAGATTACTTTTATCAGTTTGGTGGTTAGATAGGAGGGTGGTCAGAGTTGTGGCTTGAAGTAGAAGCATACATAATCCTCCTGAGACAGAAACTCTGGAAGGTCCTAGGAGGATCTGCATGAAACATCTTCCCAAGAATTTAATGATACAGAATCTTTGCCATTATCACCGCTCCTGAGAGGAGGGTTCCATGCTGAGTTTGTTTGAAGGAGCCTTGGAGGAAGAGAGGAGGATGTGGGGAGTCTGTAACACATGGTGACAGAATCCTGATGTCTACTGCTGACTTGCAGCTCTCTAGTGGAATACACGCTGCAGAGTACTCACCTCTTATCTGAATCTGTTTATCTCAATTTCTCAGTTTACTGGAAAAAATTATATTCTGACAGTCCCAAACTGAGAATATAGTATTATATTATGTTTTCTAAGAAGCAGAAACTGGAGGAAAAAAAAAATAGGGAAAACAGGCAATACATGCTACAAAGCTGATGCATACATTTCTACTACTTCTATGCAGTCGTGAAGAATTGGGAAGACAAAGAGTTCCTATTCACCCAATGCATTATGCAGGATTGTGCAGCATTACAATAAATGACATATAGTAGAGCAATGCAAGTATTTTGACTGTCTAACAAAACAAGGGGCTTGATTGTTATTCTGGGCATTTGTGAACACCAGGGATGAAAAAAGGAATTAACATTTCTGCTGCTAAGACCTAAGACTAGATGAACAATCTATCATTTAATTTTATCTTTTTTTAAGCTCTCGAGCTATTTAGGCATTGGAGTTAATCACACTGAGATTGAAAATGGAAACTTTTGATCTCATGGGGTTTGCTGGTTCCATCAAGGTATTAGAATTACTTTTCCTTCAATATTAGAATCACTTTAATAGGTGCCACTAACAGTCCAGAGAGGAGAGAGAGAAGTCTGCTGGATTTTTGGTAATGGAGATAAACATCCACGATGAGATACAAAAAATTGAGATTCTTTTGCCTTCCTGCAAATAAGAGAATCAGAAAGTAAGAGAATTAAGCACAGGAATGAATGGACTGGCTCATATTTCAGCCTCTCTCCTTCTGTACTCCTCCTGTTTGACTGTACCAGAGGCTCTGAGTTGGACCAACATATACATTATAGTATTCAGTGTTATCTGAGATGGCTCAGAAGTACCAGTCTCTGTTTTAAGACAGAGCTCAAGAGACAGAAGGAAAGTGATTTAGTACCAGTTCAAGGCTCCAAGA
>JAUBOD010000001.1:5538487-5565778 GCA_032353885.1 Nothura maculosa
TTTTTTCCTTCTAGAAGCAAAGCATGGAAATATCCATATATGGAACTTTCTAATCAACTAGTTTCTATCAATTTGAAGAATGAACTTCTACTTTCTGTGTGCTGTTAGGGAGTTATATGTCACTAAAGATGATTATACAACTGGTGCAGCTGTAGCATTTAAAGATACCAAGTGGGCATTAGGTTTCTTGGCATTCAGAGCTGAGCACGAAACGCAAAATAGCCCACAAATTACAATGTCTGTGTTGCACTGAGATTCTTTTTTCTGTCTGTATGTGTAACACAAGGCATAGCATTTCCCTGAATTCTTTCTTGAACAGCTCCATCCTTACAGAACTCAGCCTCTAGACTATTAGAAATTGCAACCAAATAATCAAACAATTGGAGATGGGAAGGAGGGAAGATTAGGAGTTATAAAAATAGTAAATTGTCATACAATACTTCGAGATTTTAGCCCACCACCTGTTTTTTATATCACCACATAAGCAATGTTCTCTAATTTTTTTCCAAAGACTCAACAAAAGAAGGAAACAGCGAGAAAGTAGCTAAACAATCTCATTACCTTAATAGCTGTTCTGAAGTCTTAGAGACATCCTTAAAAAGTAAAATATCCCAGGAATTTTTGAACTTCCATAAATATACAATAAGTTAATAAGCCTCGCCCAAATTCATTTATTCCTATGGTCAAAAACACACAGGATACACACCTACTTTGGCGCCTATGATAAACCTGAGAAGTAATTAAGAGGTTTAAGATGAGTGAAGAAAACCTACTGTTAACTCTCTAGCATCAGGTAATTCTGAGCATGACCACATTCAGATGATACGCACACTTTTATGTCCTTCAAATTTTCTTGTCCAGAACAGTCCCGGAAGTGCTAAATCAACAAAATTCAGATATAAAAATGGGAGCTTACCCTTTTATTAAAAAAGGGGAGGAAAAAAACTTCTACTATTCTACACTTAATAAGTGTACATTGATGAGCTTGCATTTTGAATCTGGATCAGATTAACTACTGTGTGCTAAACCTAGCACACAGACACTAGACTAGACAGACAAAATAGACGTCTCAATATTTTTAAATGAATTTTATGCCCAACTTGCTGGTTCTATCACATTTTTTTTTGTTCACTCTTAAGTCCCTTGGAGCCTGGGAGTCCTGCTGAAAGCAGTGAATTACCACATGATTGGAGGTTGCAGGAAAAATCCTCAGCCTAAAAAAAGTCTCTGAAATCCTTGTCATTTTCTTTAAAGTAAGTAAAAAGCTATGTTTTCATCTGGCTTACACCATTAAAGCGTGTGGTACAACATTTCACTGTAAGGTTCAGGAAGGAAAGGGAAACTGTTTTCAGGATCTTTGCAAGTAACCAAAAAGGCTATTTTTGGAACAAGAGATCAAGCAAGCAAGCAAAAAATATGCAGTGGCATATGTGAATGCAGAGAAAAATGGAAGACTTGCCCTTTGCTACCTAATTCTTGTAAAGTCATCACAGTTGTCATGAAAGCTCTTATACTTGAATATATGTTTGAAAATAAAATGAACACTTAAAATAGAGAAACTTGAATCATGTAGGAAAGAAAATTGCAGTTCAGTGCTTTTTTGAGTTACAACACACGCTGCACTTCCCTTCTTGGACCCTCAGAGAAATGCTTTTCTTCTGTCTGGCTAATGCCTAGCTCTGTACCTACGGCTATCTCTCTCTTACCTGTCCCACTACTCTCCAGGTTCCTCTTTGCTACTGTGCAGAAGGGCTCAGCTTCTCTTGAGCAATATTCCCCTACCAAATGCATAGAGACCAGACCAAGGTGTGTGTATAAGAGGCCTCAATAGTCAGGTACTCCCTACCTGCATTAAACATATAAACATGAAGCAAACAAACAAAAACATATTTAATTCACCACTTATTCCTGTTTTTAACTTGGGCATTTTGCTTCCATAAGGCAGTACCCTGCACCTCCCTACTTATATTGTTAATATTATACTGTTTCTCCCATTTGCCTACATTATATTCAACAAGAGCATGGAGAACCTTCTATTTGACAAGAAATAATTAGGATGTAATTTATCTTTCATTAACTTTTTGAATGTTAAAGACAAAGTTATACTTTGAACCTCTGTTACCAATTTTTACCTGTCAATTTCTTAATGATTGTTATCTCTAGGAACACCTCTTCTTGACTATGTTGACTTGGATATCACCAGCAACAGTTCCTTTTTGGTATGTCTATTATGACAAATCTGCAACTCCAAGACAGGCATCATATTTAGAACATGCTTGTACATTTGCTTTCCTCAGCATATATGGAAAACTGAGACTTTCATTGTCTTCCTCCCTCCACAGCATTGTCTCTGCTTTTGTTCATGTAAATTCCACATATACCCACATAGACTCAAAGGAATTCAGAGGTTGGTCTAAGTAACACAGCTGTTTCTCTGTAGCAGATGCCTATAAAGTAACATTTCAGCTAATTTTGCTTGCCCAAAAAGTTTTTGTATATATATATGTATATATTTTTCCAGCAGGACAAAATATATTTGCTTGAGGTATCACTAGTTTTTTCTTTTTCTTTCCATTTTGAAAACTATGACTTCTAAATATAAATATTTTAATATTAATATTCAGCCCAGAGGCCAATGAAGCAGGCAGAAATTATTCTAGAGAATGCTTTCATTCCTAATTACTAATTAGGTATAACCTCTGACATGGAAATATCCTTTCAATAATGAGACCTAAACTGATGATTAGACTACACAATTAATTTATTGCAATAAAATTAAATATGCTATCTTGCATGTAGAATAGAAAACTATAGATAAACAAAAAAGATCTTGTTAATACAGGAATACTTGTGGCTGTCATCACAGGGATACTTCCTGTCTCTCACTACTCTTGGTCAGTATTTTCTCATTTTGTGACTACAGGGCAGCCAGCTACTGGGCCTATTTTAATGAAATACGCGCTTCTATCAATAAAATTATTTCATCTTGTCATTCTCATTCTAGTTATCTGGATATTATTTCTAGGTCTGTCTATTTTTTGAATTTTGTCAGTTTTCACCATTCTCTTTCAAGCCACTCATGACATTCAAGAGTAATTTTTATCCAGCAGCCCTTGAGATTATTTGGGTGATTCTAACCAGTTTCTGCAGCTGATCTGCTATAACAGGTCAACAGTGTTCATGCATCATATTTAGAAGGACTTCTAACATCTAAATCTAGATCTTTAGAGTTCCCCTAAAACTGGAAAAGGATTTTTGGCTCTCAGAGTCCCTTTAGACATTCCGAGAAAAATGTTCATTCCTAAGTTCTCTTCTGATGACAATTTTCACCACATACTTACACGGAAGGAGACTAATCAAATTCTCTCTGGAGAATAGCTAAATTTGCAGCAGTGGAAAAAAAAAGTAGAGGATTCTGATGCAAAATGAGTATTTATGCTCAGCACAACCATTGCAAAAATATGAGTGAAAGTATTGCAGATGGAGGGAAAATCTTTCTTGCTTAAGAATTTCAGCAGCAGCAGATGAGGTCTGCGTGCTGCAAGTGTGAGAGGAAACTATTCTTTTTCAATGTCTACAAAGAGAACAAAAGGTGACTAGTAGGCTTCTATACTGCAGATATCTGAACATAGGTGATTGTCAACAAATATATTTTGAAATTGTGGCAATTCTTGAAGGTATTCTACTGGTGCAGTGACAGAATGTAGTTTTTTGATCCAACATTAATGGTTCTGCATTGCAAATGAAGACATTTTAAATAATTTGTTATAGAGAACATAGAGCTTTTTTCAATAACTTATTAAATACCTCTACATAATCATGTGCATTTTTTAGGACAATATCTAATCTAAAAGCAAATTTCTGCTTTCATAGATACAAAATTTTGCTTAAAATGACTTCTTGGGCTATTAAATGACGATAAAGAGTAACTTTCACTTCTTCGCTGTATACTGTCAGATATTTAGAAAAGTCTCTCTGGATAGTCATAAGCATTTTTGAAAGTACATAGCATAGAAATGTTCCCTTCTGTCCTTGCATATGTCTCTCAAGAATCTTTTAAAAGTTACGTTTTTCCTCTCATTCCCACTGTTTTCACATAACTAGAGAACCACTAATAACAGCTCTACCTTTTGTCACTAGACCATCTGCATTCCACAAAAAGAAAGGAAAAGGCCAATACTGCCAAGCTACAAGTGTCTGTACACAGCAGTGGGTGATCTCTTTTCCTTTTTTTTTGATTTCTTTTCCCAAAACCTTCTTTCAGTCTTGGATCTTGGAAGTGACAAGACATTTTTAGGACTTGCCCTTAAATGGCCAACTCATCCAGAAGATACATGAAGATTGCTAAGCAGATGATTAATAGCAGCTTAAGCAAGAAAAGCAAGTTATGGATCCTGTAGGTATGAAAAGATAGAGATAGATTAATAATTTCAACAGAATAGCAAGGTGTAAAGAGGGACTAGAAAGCTCTACATGTCTGCAGGCAGCATTTACTTTTCAAGATGTTAACCTCAAGCATTCTCCACAAATGAGAGCAGGATGTAATGAAATAAATTCCAAGTCTATGTTAATAAAGTGTCACAACCTTGACTGACAAGGTTGTAAATTATCTACCTTTTGGTGTTTCAGCTTTAGTTGTTAAGAATCAGTGTCAAATCCAAGTCTGGTCCCAGATCCAAGATTTGTCCATGGAAAGACAAGAAGGAACATAACAAATTATTGTCTGTTCTAACAGTTCACTAGCTTATACAATCCCATTCCAGAATAATTTCCAGGCATTCTTGAACGTAATAGTATAGTGGCTGCCTACAAATTCAGTGGCTAAGTGACTAGAGGGGGCAAATATTGAGTAAGAAGATTTATTTCTGTCACATGTCTCAAGATATTCCAGGAGAGCAGGTCATCTGGAAAGGCAAGTGGCACTGCTAAGATATATCAGATATGTAAGGAATGGCTTAACTATGAAGGGGAAATCTGAACAGAATGTGGGGTTGAATATTTATGAGGGGGTTGATCACAACTCTTGGCATCGGACTTAACAAATAGAGCAGGCCCAAATGAAATCTACAACGTCAGCAAAGTCCAGCACTGAAACATGAGGTGTGACTACTCAGTTAGCAGGACCGTGATACGTATGTGAGCCTCCCCCTTCTTAGAGATGGAATCACAATGGACAACATGTGGTTTCAGGCCAGTGCTTCAACACAGAGATGACTTTCCTTCAGAGTGACTCTGGAGCAGCAGAGGACACACAGATAAAAAAATAACCTGACAAAGCTGTGTGAAATATCAGTAACACAGTTCACCAGCTGCACAACACTTTCTTTAAAATAAGAGATTGGAATTGCAATGACTCCTAGAGGAAATCTCACTCCACATTTCACAGAACTATTTCCCCAATGGATTTAATAATCTTGAAAACACAAAATGAATTCGTCAAAATAAACAAAAAGTGTTAGGTATTGGACATGATTGAAGTTACTCAAATTATCCAATAGAATACCTTAAGGAGCTACAGCTTTGCCTTGATAAGCTCTTTAATGAGAAAAATGCTCAAATAAACAAATGGGGAAACACAATTCTTGTCCAAAAATATGTAGACTCACTGTTCAGTTACAGACTCAGACAAAATTAGCTTTAAGACATGTTAAATGATTTGAAGGGGCAAAATACAGACTGAGATATTTGTACAAAACATTTGTAGAGGCCAAAAAACAACCCCTAGGGAGATAGGAATTTTGCTTAAATTTGAAACTTTGACAATAAAACTGGAAAGATAGTAGTTTATGCTGGAGGTGAACATGTGGCTTTCAATAACAAAAACATCATTCTTTAAGGCATAAACTAAGTGGTTACCTGAAGCTATGAAGATGTTTCCCATCTCAACATTATCTCCATAATTATCATTAGAGGTTTGCACTTCCTTTTAGGCTTTTAGAGCTGAACATCACCAAAGACAGAGACCCACTCTCCATTCTTGTGTGCTATGAAACAAAACTTGAACATTACTGGCATTCATAAAATGTCAGTCTTGTAGTCCTTTCATTTCCTTTGCATCTAGGACCTGACCTCATTTCTTGCAAGTCCTGTGAACTTTATTCCCCATCTATTTTGAATGAGGTGGAGCATGTGAGTGAAGTTCTTAACATATTGGCTCGGAATGTCCTTTCCCAAATGCTTAGGGAGTCTGAAAGCTGTCCTCATTTCAAGAGACATTTTGTTTTTGTTTTTCCTTTCCTCTCTAAGAAAAAAATATTTTTGAGGTGGAGGCTCAGCTCAGGAAGAAATGTTGGGCTTTTAAGTTCCCCTGTAAAGGGGAGTGGAACCTGAGAAGGGTGAGATAATTTCCATTTTCCCTTGAATTCTTTACAGGACAATGCATATTTTTCTAGGGGAAGTGTCAAGTAAAGTTGCATTAATTATAACAGTGCTTTTTAAGCACCAATCACAATTCTTGCACTAAAGCTGTTTTATTACAATTCTTAAAATCCCCAAATGAGTGAAAAGTCCCAATACTTCCTCCATATGCTGCATGTGTCAAGGTCTAGCACATCATGTTTCTAAGACTAGTTCAGGACACCATCAAAACTGAAATTACTTTAGGTATCTTAGTTGAAGATATTTGAATGTTAAACAGAACTGACCACAGAACAAGATTAGTAGGTACTGAGGCTATACTGATTACAAGTCACAATGATAATGACAAACAGCTTTGCAAAAAGAAACACTTCTTCTCACAAAAGAAACAGTGCACAGGAGTTTTCCTGGGATAATTTCAAAGATATTCCAAGGATATCACTCTCTTTTGCTGACACATTTTATTAACATATCTAAAAACATACAAAATGAGAATCTTCTCTAGATGTGATTACGACCTCAGATCTGAAGATATGCAATAGATGTTACTCAGCTGCCACAGATACATAAGAATTTACAAAGAATAAAATGTATTTCTTTAGACACAGTGCATCTCAGCAGCAGAACAACCTCTTTCTGCAGTTATTTCCATAGGGATTATAACAAACATGGCAACAGCTCCTATGGAAAAGAAACTACCACAATTTCCAGAAGAATTTTCAATAAAAAATCCCTTCTCCAGGCTCTGAAGATGCCTAACGTTTTCTTCACTGCTCACAAATGATGACCAGATGCTGTATAGCTATGTACAGAGCTGCTCTTATTCCATGGATTGCCTATATCTGTCAAAGTGACCCCAGTAGCATGAGGGCAAATCTGATAATTTAACTGGAAATGCCCAAAAGGGGAGGAATGCTAGGATACTGGGAAAAGTGTGTGTTTCATCCTTTCAATATTTTTTCCCTCATGTTCTTTTGACACCAGAAGGAAAGGTTGAAATGTTTATTATTTAAGGAGTTTTACAACTCAAATTATAATTGTGTGTGATTTCCCTCTTTCTTCCAGTGTAGCTGTGCAGCGCACTGTGGGAGTTGGCAGGCCATCCTGTATGGCTCTACTGGGAACTGGGAATGTTCAGAGAGTGATGTTGACAAAATAATATCCCATTGTTTTAAGATCTGGGGTTTTTTTCAATGTATTGTGTTGATTGTTCACCCTGTACTAGAAAACAAATCCTTTTAGCAGAAATATCAGAATATCAGGCATCCATCTTCTTTTTTTTTTTCCAAGACACCTTAAATTATTTCCAAAAATATAAGATGCAACTCCTGCACCTGCTAGTTGGAGTGATTGTCAGATACTCTACTGGGAAATACATATAAATCAGTTCACACACCCAAATGAATTTGTTCATTACAAGGTTTTGGCTGTTCATTACAACATTTTGGCTGTTCTTTTTAATTGTCTTAGGCAAACTGGAAATGGGCCAGGAAAAAAAAAATTAAACTCATCATGGCAGAGAGATCATATGTTAGTCGTACTATAAAGGTGAGATCTCAAGTTATTTGCTGTCTTTCTGCAAGGTGAAATCAGTACTCAGTGCAATTCATAGCTCTTGCAGATACATCATAGACATCCTCTAGGCATGGACAACAATCAGAGTATTGGTTCAGGGGAAACGAAAGGCTTAGGCTGGGGAGGGGTGGTTCTTTTAAGGCTTTGCATTGGATATTACTTTTTCACTTGTGACCTAGACCTATACATCAAGCAACAAACTTTGGAACGACCTTTTCTCTAGGGCTAATAGCTTAGCCTTAAATCTATTACCACAGAATTGGCATAGGTTCACAGTGAATGTAGACTATGCTCAGTCAAAATATTTGTAAACATGCCAAAATTATGTGAGTCTTATCTAGACTGATACTCAGTCAGCTAGCCCCCACCCAGCTGTCCATAATCTGCACACACAATGTCACTTATTCCATTGCATCAGCAAGTGTTGTAAATATAGAAATGAGGATAATGAGTCTACTAAATCTAGTATGTAGGTTTATATTTCACTGTGATCCTGAGATTTTTTTGGGGAAAAAAACTAAATAATTATTATACATATCAATACTTTGGGGAAAATTAATGTTTGCCAGTGTTGAAAAGGTAACAGTTTTGTTATTTCAAAACTATTTTCTCTTGCTACTTTGAATAATTTTTATCTCTTCTACTTCTTTTTCTTTCACCTCTGAATGCAATAAAAATGAAGAACTTTATCTCTTTCCTGCTTAATTCTTTTTTATTCTTAATGAAAGAAAAATCTTCAACTTGAAAATGTTAGAGTATGATTACTGTAATATTGTTACAGAGGAAAGGGACATAAATTTCTATTCTCTTGTGATTTTTTGACGGTTTCTAGATGGGAGAAGACAAATTAGAAAAATAAGAGGCTGGAGCACCTAGAATAAGGATGTCCACTTTGTTCAGACTAAGGAAGAGAAGGCTACAGGGGAATCTAATTGCAGTCTGCATTACCAAAAAGAGGGTTAACAGAGAAGATGGAGCCAGTCTGTCGTGAGAAGTGCATAGAAAGGACAAAGGCAACAGCCATGTGATCTAGCAAAGGAAATTCCAACTGGATATATGGAAAAAGTTTTTTTTTCCCAGTGAGAGTGCTTAAGCAGTGGAACCCTTTGCCTAGAGAACTTATATAATTTTCATTTTTGGATATGAGAAATTTTGGATGGATATTTTCATTTTTGGATATTCCAGCTTCCCTAGAACTGGAGATACCTATAGTGCGCAGATCATATCACCCACAATCCAGCAGGAAACGGTGATCTGTTACTCTACTTGGACATCCACAAGGACCAGATGGGACCCACACAAGGGTTCTAAGCACACTGACAGAAGTACTTGCCAAGCTGTTCTCCATCATCTATCAGAGGTCTTGGTCAACAGGGGAGGTCCCAGACAACTGAAGCCTGGCCAATGTGACATCCAAGAAGGCTTGGAGGGAGGATTTGAGGAAGTAAAGACCTGTCAGCCTGATCTCAGCTCCATAACAGGGAAAGTTATGGAGCAGATCATGTTGAGGGAGTTTGCATAACATATGTGTGACAACCAGGGGATCAGGTCCAGCCTATATGTGTTCATGAAAGGCAGGTCCTGCCTCACTAACCTGATATCCTTCTATGACCAGGTAACTCACCTAGTGGATGAGGGAAAAGCTGTGAACATGGTCTACTTAGACATCAGCAAGGCCTTTGACACAGTCTCCCACTGCCTTCTTCTGGAGAAGCTCGCAGCACACGGCTTAGACGGGATTCCTCTTCGCTGAGTGAACTGGCTGGATGGCCAGGCCCAGAGAGAGTGGTGAATGGAGTTAAATCCAACTGATAAGCAGTCACAAGCGGTGTTCCCCAGGGGTCAGTGTTAGGGCTGGTCCTCTTTAATATCTTTATCAATGATCTGGATGAGGGGATTGAGTGTACCCTCAGCAAATTTGCAGACAACAGCAAGCTGGGAGGAAGAGTAGATCTTCTTGAGAGTAGGAAAGCTCTGCAGAGGGATCTGGACAGGCTAGACAAATAGACTGAGACCAACTGCATAGGTTCAACAAGGCCAAGTGCAGAGTCCTGCACTTTAGCCACAATAACCCCATGCAGCACTATGCTTGGGGCAGAGTGGGTGGAAAACTGTGTGGAGGAAAAGGATGTGGGAGTGCTGGTTGACAACCAGCTGAACATGAGCCAGCAGTGTGTCCAGATGGCCAAGAAGGTCAAGAACAGTGTAGCCAGCAGGAGCAGAAAAATGATTGTTTTCTGATACTCAGCTCTAGTTAGGCCACACCTCGGATACTATGGATACTCTGTTCAGTTTTGGGTCTCTCACTACAAGAAAGAAATTGAGATGTTGGATCACGTCCAAAGAAGGGCAGCAAAGCCGGTGAAGGGCCTGGAGCACAGATCTTAAAAGGTCTGTGTTCCACATCTGACTGGAGTTGAGGCTGAGGGAGCTGGGGTTATGTAGTCTGGAGAAGTGGAGGCTTATCACTCTCTATAACTACATGAAAGGAGGCTGTAGTGAGGCAGGGATAATCTGTTCTCCAGAATAACTACAAATAAGACAGGAGAAAGCAGTCTGAAATTGCACCAGGGTGGGGTTCAGGTTAGACATTAGGAAGAATTTCCATATGGAAAGAGTGGTGAAGCACTGGAACAGGCTACCCAGGGAAGTGGGGTAAATCACCATCCCTGGCCATGTTCAAGAAATGTATAGATAAGACACTTTAAAGGACGTAGTTTGTCAGACATAGTGTTGAAGGGTTTACAGTTGAACTCAATGATCTTAAAGGCCTTTTTCAAGCATAATGATTCTATGATTCTATGTTTCATAATTTAAGAGGGCAAAGCTGAGAGCTTTGCTGAGAGCTGGACTAGTGACTTCCAAAGGTCCCCTCCAACCTGTGTTTTTTCTATTATGTCATTATTGAAATCAAAACTAGTTTAACTATAAATTATGAAGCAGATCTGGACTTCTCAAGGCCTCAAGTGACCTGACCCTCTGGATTGCCACTTTCCTATGTTACACCTAATTTGTGGCTACTTATTTGTGTGTTACTACGAATTATAAAAAGAATCCACTCTCTTTTATGGTAATAAGCCAATAGATCTCTCAGGCATACCCTGATTTCCACTACAGTGGTGATCTGCTTCAACTCCTCCAACCTAGATATCTAAACAGACCTTCCTTCCATAATATTTCTACCTTCTTGGCAAGTAAGTTAAAGTGTCCCATGTTACAATGTGCACATCCATAAATGGAACAACTCATTCAGATTACGAGAGAATGAACTTGATCTGCAACCAAGAATTTGAGTTTATTCTCCTGCTGAAAGGACAGACAAGAGAGGATTTTCTGATTAAGTCAATTTATCTTACACATACAAAGTATTTTAATAGAGGATGGTAGCATGGAAAGATCTAAAACCTCATTTCCATCAGATTATTTTTTCAGCAGTGACATTGATAGGCAAGTTCCTTAAGGTAGTGTGCTTCAAAGAGTGTAGTTGGATTCCCCAGTAAGAAACTGAGGATATTTGAGCTCTGAGCACCCTTGAGTCCGCAAGATCAAGCACTTCACATACATGCACTGGTCGAACTGATGGTATCTGGTCTAAAGGGAAAAATCCAAGAACTTCCTGCCAAAGACTGTGAAAGATCTGGTTCTGTCTTTGAGACAGTGAGCAATAACAGGAATATTTCAATATTTATAGAAATACTATAAGCATTTCTAGTATTATGCATCTGGTTGGTATGACCAATTGATGAATGTATCATTTTCTTGATATATGTCAGATATTTCAGAGCCATGGTACAACTATTACTGTGTTTGATACATCATTCCACTTGGCTTGAGATATGCAGAGATAATTCTCAGGAGGAGCTAGATACATATTTGAACATTTTGTTGCTGGCATCACATCGTGCTTAAGCTTCAGCAGTTTCAGTTTTATGACTGAGTCACAATATCTTGGAGTAGGACCTGAGTCATAAGGAAAGATAGATAGCTTTACGAGCCCTCCATGATAAATCTACTACTCAAAGTTTCTCCACCTGTTATCAGTTATTGCTATGCGAGATTACTACTTCTGCAGTCAACACTACTGTTTTCTTGCAGGCATCTTTAACATTCCTGTTCTTATAAGTCTGAAAGATCAAAAGATTACCAAGGATTGATGTTCTATAATATCATCTGGCATATTTTTACCAAAGTCAAATAATATTGTACAATGTAGACAATCCAAACTGTAAACTGCATGCAATGAAATGCAGCTACATGTGAAGAAAGTACCTTATATCTACAAACATTATAGCTGTATGACTATGACCAAGTGTCATAGATAATAAACCTTGACTCTTAACAGGATTCAAGTGTTCTGGTTCTGTGACATGTTAATACAGCTTGCTGTTAACACAGGTCTTAGCTAAAATGAGTACCAAATGGGGGCATACAGGGAGTCTCCATACCTGTTTCCTGATGTCCCTAGAATTTTTGTCAAGATTTTGCCCAAGAGTAGTTATGAAAATCTATACAATATGCCACATATAAAGAGAATGTTTTATTTATAAGACTTTGTTAATGGCCAATACACAACTTCTTGCTTTGTTTTGTTTTTGTTTTGGGGGCTTTTTTCCTTATGCATGAGAAAGCAATTCAGTAAACTGAAATAGCTGAAGGGTTTCCTTTGATTGTAACAGGTATTGTACTGAAAGTTTTTGAGGCTTCCTTCATTTAAGAGCATACTAAAGTAAATATATTGAGAGTTATTATATTTAGATAATGCTATTCTTACTAAAACTTCCTCCTTCATCAGTGCTATTCCTCCAAATGTTACCAGGAAATTACCAGAGAAAAGGGAAAACATTCATTTTTAGGGAAATGTGGGATAGACAGACAAATTGTAATATAGGTAAGTAAGAGAGGAAAAACTATGCTCTTTCTTAGCTGTGTAGCATATAATGTTTTCAGAAGAAACAGAAAATAAGAATTGAAATTCACTGAAAGATTCTGCAAGCAGAACTACCTAATATTTGCCAAATAAAAATCCAAGACCAGGAGATTGTTAACATGCCCAAAATCAAAATCTGAAAATGAAATTAATAATTTTAGATCATGACTTTGGAACTGATCTTTTGGAAAAAAATCTTCAGAAATTCTATTACTTACAATTTCTCTTCCTAGTTACAAAACGTCTTTCGTGTATTGCTGGCACTATATATGATGTTGTATATCACTGCCACTTAAAGCGCATCACCAGAAACAACGCCCGTACCATGTAGCTAATTTTCCTGTCTCTGAGAGAGACTATTTCAAAGGAACATTTCCAGACTTACTCTCTTTCTGTGACAGTATTTTTATTCAAATACCTAAAAGAGATTGTAAAAAAAGATACTACAGATTATGTTATCTTTCACTGAACTCCGTAAGCCAATGTCTATTGTTTCTTGCTTGACATTCAGTAGTAAGAATGTTCCTTAATCATGTAGTTAATGATGCTAATTAATGTTAAAAAATAGCTACAACTGTTAAAAGTTAATGTCCAAAGCAAAAAAATACTATTGATACTATTGATTCATCTTCCAAAATCTGCTTTTGCTTTCCAGGTAAAATGAAAACAGTCAAGTTTGGCTTTGAATATCTCCAAAGGAGGATATTCTAAAGCCTCTCTGGGCAACCTGTTCCAATGTTCCAATACCTGCATAGTGAAGAAGTGCTATCTTGTGTTCAAATGAAATATGTCTATTTTAATTTGTGCCCTTTGCCTCTTGTCCTGCCACTTGGTACCACTGAGAAGAGTCTATCCCCTTGCTCTATACACCCTCCCTTCAAATATTCATAAAGCAGTACTCATAAATAAGATCTCCCCTGGGCTTTCTCCTCTCCATACAAAGTAGATCTATTTATCTCAGGCTCTCTTCATATGAGAGATGCTCCTGTCCTTTAAACATCCTTAGAGCCCTTTGCTGGACTTGCTGCAAGACTGTGCCGCTCTTGTGCTGAGAAGCCTGGAACTAGACACAGTACTCCAACTGTGGCCTCATTTAGGTTGATTAAAAGATCACTTCCCTCCACCTGTTGGCATGGTCTTCCTATTGCACCACAGGATGTAATTGACCTTTGCCAGGAGAGTGCATTAGTAGCTCATGGTCAACTTGTTGTCCACCAAGACCTGAGAATGCCCATTTCAAAGTTGCTCTCTAGTTGATTGTTCCCCAACCTCTGGTGCTCAGATTTATTCCTGTCTAGGAGCAGGACTTTGTGGTTCCTTCTGTTGAGCTTTATGAAGCTATCTCTCTAGCTATTCCCTTGAATGGCAGAGAAACCATCTGATGTGTTAGCCATCCCTCTTAATTTTGCATCATCAGCTAACTTAGTGAAGGTGCATTTAGTCACATTATTCAGGTCATTAACGAAGGTGTTAGTACCGTCATCAGTATTGCCTGCCACAGGACACCACTGGTCTCTAGCAGAACTTCATCACATTGATTCCAGATTTAGCATGTCTTCAGCCCACCTCACAGGCTCACTTGTCTAGCCTGAAATTCATTACCATTTATAAGAATGTTATAGGAGACCACTGATGAAAAAAAAAAACCATTCACTGCTCTCCCTTTATCCCTCAAGCCAGTGATTTCATCATAGGTGATCAGCTTGATTAAGTATGGTTTTCCCTTTGTAAATCCATGTTGACTATTCCCAGTCACCATCTTCTCCTTCATATATCTGGAAATAGTAACCAAGATTAGTTACTCTATCACATTCTCAGGGATGGAGGTGACCAGTCTGTAGTTTCCCAGATCCTCTTTGCCTCTTGAAAACAGGTCAATTGCTTTCTTCCAGTGCTGTGAATTCTCTTCTTATTAAAATGTCATTTCAAAACTAATGAAGAGTAGCCCGCTCCATCAGCTTTCATGGGTGCCTCCTATAGCAGTTGGTGCATGCCTGGAGTTACTCAAGTCCTGTATCCCAAGATAATGTTTTCCTCCATGGTTTGTGGCTGTATGAGTTAATCTGTAAATTCAGTTAGTGTCCAGAAATGCTCAAAGAGATTTACTTTTCAAATCTGCTGAATTGCACAGGTGGATTGTACATACACGCAGATTTGATAAATAGACACCTAGCATTGCTGCCACACTTATGATGCTGCTTATTTCCATCCTTTAAACAAATGGAACAAGTTGTCGTTATGGCTGCTTAAAGATTAAGATCTTATTTGATGTTTTTAAAGCAGATCTTATTTGATGTTTTAAAGAATAAGCAAAACAGGAATATAGGCTTAAGAAAACAAAATTTTCTTGCTATGTAAATATGTAAATATATATGTAAAAAATTAGCTATGAATAAGTACCAGTTATTCATCCCTGGCAAATCAAAGCAAAGAGAATTAAAAGACAGGTTCTCACTCCACTGATCAAAAAGTATACACTGAATTAGTACAATTGTACATCTTTGCTGCAGTGTGTCATCCTATTTAAGCATGAGCAGACATTTGCTACTGAAGGGGGCTAGCACAGGAAATGATCTCTTCTTTCCTCAGAACAACTTGCTCCTGATCAAATGGAGCATAGTCCATAGATATACAGCTCATCTTTATGCCACTGTCTCCCATTTTCCACTTATGCAAAACTATTACCTTCCTATTACAGCTGGCACTCAGCTACTTCTCCTATAAGAATTTTTTTTTTTTAATAGGAGGAATGAGGAAATTTGCCTCTGCCACTCTTCATTTCTCTTTTGTCCTAGAAATATATCTAAGGTCACTCAAACTGATCTTCATGCTTAGGTTAACGGTTAATCCCAGGTTAAACTTTACAAAGCTTATATATTGTAAATTCTAAGCATTATTAACTGTTACTAGTGAATATTAATTAATTATAATATTGCAGACCATTAAAACTTATTTTTTTAAATATTTCACCTGAAGAGAAGGAATCAGAAAGAGTTTTGCACCTTTCTGTCCTGATAATAATTCTTCTCTTGTCCACTGCAACCAGCGATGGATTATAACACAGCATAATTTCTCAATATATAGCTGAGAATTCATGCCAAGTAATGTGTCCTTCATAAAATACTTCTATATTAATATTAAATTATGAATACACTAAGAGAAAATAATTATATCAGTGGAAAGACTCCTTTTTCCTTTCTTATACAAAGAGGAGTATGGTGCTTTCAACTAAAGCCAATTGATGCTAATAAAATTATAGAAAAACAGAAAACATTACAACCAAGGAATAACCACATCAAGTACAACTGCAATGAAGTACCTATAACAATTATTAGAAAATAAATCATCTTGCCATAATATCATGAAAATGCAGAACATGCAAATGCTTTGTATGTAAATTATTCAAAATAAAAAACGATGCCTCAGTTATACATGGTTTATTTTAAGTCTGTGACATCATAACAGTGCAATTTTTTGTCCCTGTATAAACCCTAGACTGTAACATCTCCAGGCCATGTGACAGAGGAAAAGGGACTATTTTGTCTGAAGAATGAATGCAGAATGTTGAATGGGATTTCTCGATTTTTCAGCACACATGCTCTCCTTCTGAATCAAAGTAACTAGCTGAATCAGAAGTAACCTCGGACAAATAAGGACCTAATTATTTAACATCTCGATATGGGAAGCGGAGCCAGTTCTGGAAGCAAGGAATCAGCTAGAAGATCTAGAGAACTGGAGAAGAAACTCCAGGAAGATGCAGAGAGGGAAGCCAGAACAGTCAAACTACTATTGCTGGGTAAAAAAAAAAAAGAAATTCATATTATTTTTTTTTCCATGAAGGGATTATTTTACAATGAAAATGCATTAATGAACGAGAAATACTGTTAGAATAAATATTCTGCTCTTTTCTTATGAAAAATGAATTCTTTTTCTTTTTACTAATTCTTTTCCTGTCATCTCTTTCCTCACTTTTCCTTTTTTTTCCATTTCCTTTCTTCTTTAGGGTTATGTATATTCATTTACAGAGGATTAAGTAAAGGAATTGAATAAAAAGAAAATACATAGGTGTCACCAGATTTTGAAAATGTTTATTTTCATTTCTTTTGCTTCACTTTCTACAGCATCAGGAAGTGATTTTCAATAGATTGAGCTTCTCTCAATGTGTAAAAATGATGTTGTGGATAGAGGATGAACAGTACTCCTGTCTACTGACAGTACTGAGATTTTAGTTCACAAGGCAGTTCTGTTTTGTGAAGAACATGAAATCTTATGTGCCACATACGTACTTGATACAAGCTATTAACCTTTTTGAAACAAGCTTAAATTGGTCAAATACAGGAAAAGTGTGTTATTATATACTTTCTGAATATTCTTAGAAAAAGGAATCTGCATCCTGAGTTAGAATTGGAGTCTATCTATTCCAGTGTTCTGTCTCTGACCTCACACAAAATGTCTTGCCATTTCTACTTGCCATTAAGTAGATGCAAGAAATTCTGTAAGAGGAATTTATAGGTTATGCAGTTCAAGAACAGGTTTATTCCTCCATGTCTTGGCAGTTGTCTTGAAGGTTGTCTCACATCAGAAAACAAACTATTCCTCCCAGAAAATATGTATGCATGTACTATTAGGATCTCGGATCCTAATCCAAGTACTAGGATCTAGGAATGCACTTGAATACATGCAATCAACTTTTTATTGACCTCAGTAAAATTTTAGTCTCAAGATACCTTTGGTATTATGGTTAGAGATAAATTGCAAGTTATGTGAAAGAAACTTTTATTTCATTCCTTTCAAAATTGACATATTCCAGTTTCAACACACAGAAGCACTCTTTCATGAGACAACACAAACAGCAGAATTAGAAATACTTTTAAGTTTTATGCCACATATTTCTACTATATCATTTTATTCATTTTATACTTGAAAATCTATTTTTTCAGTATTTTAGAAATTCTTTTTCTTAGGCAACTGTTTTTGTATAGGTCACAAGGAAACAAATATCTAGTAAAAAAGCAGATTAAAAAGGACATTTGGTTGGTGTTGGAAAAGAAAGGGTGAATAAAATATCATTTGAGTGCAAAGGTACTGTGTCACTGAGAAGGAGTGTGTGTGTTTGAACACTTAGAATCCTCCTCTGCTTGGCCAATGTTCATAAGGGACAAAGTTGGAAAATTTCAAATTTTAGATTATTTTGGTCCAAGCCTGTTATTTATACCTTATAGATAATCTAGGTTACCTTATAGGTAATCTAGAATTCTGCTTTTACAGGCTGGACAGCTCCATGCACGTCAGCCAGAGTAGTCACATCATGGAAGAAAAGAGAAGGAGAGAGGAGAGAAAAAAAATAGAAAAGAGGTTTTTAAGCATTGGATCAGACTGATTTAAAGCACTAGGATACATATATATAGCCATGCTACAAACAATCTTTTAAAGAAAAATTATTTTATGAATGAATAGTAAACACATTTATTGTGATCTATTCTTTTTGGGATTATAGTGAGATTCCAAGGAAACAATGTACACATAAACATATTCCTATTCATTTAGACAATGTATTATGGACCACATGTTACCATTGTTTGTTTTGCAATAGGCAAATTAGTCGAATGTAGTCGAGGAAAAAAAAATGTACGTGCATATTATAAGTTTTCAGACTGATTGTAATGTTCTTATGATTCAAATATTTTAAAAATCTATTTTATCCTTTTCCTGGTAGAGCAATATAATAGCTAGTCTGGTCTTTCTGTACTCTTCAGTAGCTTATTTGACAAAAATGAAGTCACATACAGAAACTAATGACATGACATTCGATTATGTTTGGGTCCCATGATCTGGGCAAACACATTATCCCTGATAAGCTAATCATTTGCTATTTATAGAACAAGCTCAGGGAGAGAGGACAAGAGGAAAATTTTCTCTTTGTTTATTTATCTGATGTTCTTCATATACTGTTCAGGTGCCAGAAGCTTCAAATCTTCTGTGCTAGGTGTGCTTATCCTGTAACTACTGTACCACTCCCTGCCTTGTCTACAAAGATATGCATATGTCCTCTGCATATCTGAACTTCCAAAAAATCCGATTGATTTTTATGAGCCTGGAGTAAACTCCAAGGTGAAAGTTTTATTTCACTGATATCAAAAAGCGTAGGTCAAAAAGGATATTTTAACACCATGTTATACTGCATGCATGTTTTGTAGGAAGCCACCCAACAATCTGTTTGTGAAGTACAACACACATCTGAAACTGAGTGCTCTAAGCACAGTGCCATTTCATGTGAATAAGAATGTGGCTTCAGTTTAGATAGTTATTAAGACTTTGACCTTTATTCTTTTAAAAGCATTATTCCATGGCCTACAGTATCCAGGGAAGAGATGCTTTGGACTCTCGGAGCGTATGGCATCATATACCTTCATCTAAGCTAGCCACTCTCAGGTTCCTTTGCTAAGAAACACTCACTTCGAGAGCACAACTCCCCCAGCTTCATTTAAATATCTCCTTCAGGGTGTCAAAAATTGCCTCTTACTGTCATGGGCACAGTTCATTTTGCTATGTGCAGGATGCCTGTCCTACAGCAACCTTCATGTCACTTTGCAGTCTTTTTCTGAGAGGATGTTGCAGTAAATGTTATGTCAGCTTCCTCATGGAAATTTTTCCGTGATTTCCAGAAAGGAATGGGAGAGTTAAGTAGGGTGTGGGCAAGGCAATAAAGCTATGAAGCAAAATGGAAGTGAGCCAAATTGGGAGTGTAAACGAACTGTTTATATAATTTCCAGCTCATGTAAACATAGAGCACAAGGTGGTCAGTGTTGCTTTGTTAAAGAGAAGAGTTGTGTTTCCTAAGTGTCTTTAGGATAATTTACTCAGGAAATGCTTTGATTGTGAATCCTACAAGAGTTCACCCTAAGAGACAGGCCTAGTGATTTCAGCTGTAAACACCTCAGAGTACATGCAGGGACACCTGGAACCTCGCTGCTTCTGCACTGAGAAGTCGGTGCACGTTGCATGTCGGATGCTTATACAGATAGCACAGTTATCCTTTAGGCTGTTTTTACAAGTTACCTTAAATTGTGAAGCCATTAGCACATAACCCTTTTAGGATCCTTTTTGATCCTACAAAGATTGTGTTTTTAAAAATTGAATGAGTCTCACTTAAATTTAGCCCTCACAGTGTCAGGTATGAGACTCATCAAAACTTCCTACATAGCTGACGGTAGCAATCAGACACCCTCAAAATGCTTATCTTGACAAGATTTTTAGGTATGTGTATCCCTTTGTTACTCTAGAAAAGTCAATGTAACAACATTGTCTAAATAATTTTAATCAACTGTAGTTAGGTGAAATGAACCACATTCACTTGTTTCTGTTGACTCTAGAGCATATCCACATTAGGTATCTATGCTATGAATCTTTCCATGTCTCTTCCTGCAATACCCCTGTGTCTCTAACAGCATAAATAAATACAGTAATATCTATATCTGACTTGTTTGGCCCTAAGTAATTTTATCATTTATCATGAAACTCTGAAACAGAATTGCTATTACCTTTGCTAGATGCTGTTGTAATAGGTAGCATTATTTAAAACATATTCAAACTATTTTTAAGCTATCTAATAACATTAAGTGCAATGTGATAATATACAAACACAGCAGATCAGCAGTGCTATAAAGACTGAACTAAAGTTTTTCCATTAACTTCTGTACAATCAGTCTTGGGAATTAATTTGGTCCTCTTGTAATTTTAAAGGATAATATTCATTTATAATTACTAAAATCTGAAAAATAATTTAACAAAGAATGAGCAATATGAATTCAAAAACCCATCAGTTGGTAAGCAAAGTGCATCCAGTCAAGCTTCTGTTTAGCATTTAAGGATAAGTGACCTAAGGTCAAATACTTAGAAGAAAAATCACTCTTAAAAGTCATGGTTTAAATCAGCCTTAGGAAAAAAAAAAAGAGAGAGAGAGAATCTCCAGGACATGACATTGTTGAGAACTGCTGAATTCCCGGTTGAAATATTTTTAAGGAAAGATCTGAAAGAGATGTCACAGGCTAATCTAGTAGACTTGATGTCTTAACTCTCCATTCCATCATCATGGGACTGCAGCCCCGTTGATAGCAGCCAACGTGCGGAAGAGCCCCTGTGCAATGTGGAGATTGGTATTTCCCCATGTACTCATACCCCATGAGCAGACTATGAATCTGAGAGCCAGGAACCCTCAACTTTCAATTTTAGTTTTATCTACCTGATGGTTTGATTTAGGCAAGCTAGCAAGCCTTTCCTTTTCTTTTACTGTTTCTCAGATTATCAAAGAGCAAATTTTGCCTACTTCACTACAAATAATTGACAGGGGATGTCGCATTTGGATTTCAGTCTGTGCTGAGGGTGTTGGCCATTTCCAACTGACATCACTGACAGTGATTACATCTTTCAGCTCCCAGGAGCAGGGCCAGAATTTCAGTCACACACTCTTGTTTTTGTGCCTTTATTTCTGAGGTGCCTATCTCAAGGAAATTTTACATTAAAATGGAAAGATACAAATCAGAAATAACATTTGAAAACACTGGAAGATCTTAAATAGGTGAAAGGTGAAATGCAAGCTACAGCATATTACTGCAGCTTCCTTTCGCACTGAGCTATACAGTTGTATCAAGAAAAAAAAAGATTTTTAGAAGTTATTTAAGCCTTGAGATAGGACTGAGTTTGGACTAGATATAGAGCTAGTCCCTGTATTTTATTTAGAGAGGGTGGTGCTGCCTCCCCTGCTCTCAGCCTGTTGTTCGGGCCAGGCAAGGAGGCTGCACATGATGGAGGAGGAAGAAAGGAAGCAGGTGCAAAGTAAATTGTTTCTGACCAGTTTCCTGTAGTGCAAATATAGCTACAGCTGACATGATACTCCGGAGCAAAGCCAAAGCTTGTGTGTGGTTTGTTATTTTGATTAAGGCAGAGGTGTTCTGCAGAGGTAGAAAAACACCCATATGATATAAGCTTTCCTCTTATTCTGTTTCAACTTTGTGTTCTGCAAGAGAGGTTCACTCAGGTATTATGCTTTCTGGCCTCTTCCCACAAAGGGTGAATGTCTGCAGGCTCAGAACAACTCTTTCTTCTCTAGAAAAAAATGTAGTAAATGCCGCCTTGCTGTAGTAAATGCTGCAAGTTCTTTAGAGGAGTGCTGGGAGGATTATGAATAACAAATTTACAAGAGGTTGCTAATGCAAAACTACTGTTGTCAAAGTGGTCATATTTTCCAAAGTTGGACAGATGGCAGCATCTCACTTTGCATAGGCTTGGTGTTTTCTCTAGCACTTTCTGCTATTCACATCATAGGATTTAGAAAATGCTTTGCATATGATTTGTTGTTTGTAGTGGTGCATCTGTGTAAATCAATCCTGGCTATTTAAATATTATTAGCTTTACAAAATCTGTTTAGAAAGTTGGTAGTGAGTCCATTACACTCATTAAGAAGCCTCCAGATAGAACAGTATGTACCAAACTTGTTTTTTTTTATCAAAATATATGATACTGTTCAGTGGGGTAAATGATAATCTGTAGAGCTGACCAATAAGGAATCCTGTCCTGTGGATTCATATCCAAAATTAAATCACCTCTTGAGGTGCCTTCAAAACATAGTTCAAGTTTGCTAGGTCTTGCCAAGCTCTGTTCCTCATCATTTTCACTGTGGCTCACCATGAGTCACCCACATTTGTTTCCCAAGGAGTGGATTGTGCTTACACTCCTTTTACAACAGGTAGGAAGACCAGACTCCTTGAATTCAATTTCATAGCTAACTAAATCAGAATTAATATTCTTGTACCAAGATTTTATTCATTCTAAGTCTTTGAACTAAAACAAGGGAGGATTACAGTTGTTGAAAGGGGGACCTAGAATATCTGTATGTCTCTTTGTAAATGAATACTTATGTATGGCACAAAAATATTCTTAAGATTTTCTAGTCATTCGTGTATCACATTTCCTCAACATTCTCCTTCTATAGGTGCTGGAGAGTCAGGAAAGAGCACTATTGTAAAGCAAATGAAGTAAGTATATGGATATTCCTATCAGCTGTTGAATTTGGATATTTGTAGTATAAGTTATGTAGCTAATGTACAATATTCATATTTATTTGAATAAAATACAAAGAAACATTATTAAAGTTCTCATTCAACCATATAAAGGGAAACACAAAGTGACTGAAGCCACACAGCTGGTCGGGTAGTCAAATCTGTCTGATCAAAGCATGTGTATTGGTCCAATTCCAAATTTACTGGTTTCAGTAAAAGTTCCATGACTCAGACACCATCTTGAACCCAAGACAGTGTCATTGTGCTTAATAGTCTTCAGATAATTTGCTCCTATATCTCTGCTCATCTATTTTTGAACTAATTCCTTATAGATTAATAACAACAGTATTATATGTCAAGCAGTTCCCCAGTTTAATTATATATTACGTTAATTATCTCCCTTTGTTCAATGTTAGTTTTGTCCTACTAGTTTATTTGATTTCACTGTATTGCAAGAGAAAATACTGAAATTTCACATTTTACAGCAGGAGAACCAAGTCTTTAATTAATTAATTAATTAATTTATTTATTTATTTTCCAAACTGGGCTCTGTATTTCATTCTAGGTCTCCTCACCACTACTAAAGCTCCTGCCTGTAGTTAGTAATTTTGCCATACGTCATTCCTCAGTCAGGGAAGACTGTGAAGTTATAATCTCTCTCTCAGGAATATGGGACAAACTCTCTGGATACCTTTCAGTAACTGCATTTTTGTATTAAATGCTTTTATTAGTTTTTAATTACCTTTTAATTACTTCGTAAGTGAAGCTGAGTTTAAAGAAATAGGAAAAATCAAATAATTTGTCAAGGAAGCAATTTACAGTGTGCAAATATCATTGAAGTCATTTTTCTTGTATAGACAAATTCAGGTTAAAAATGAGAATGACTAAATAAAGTGAATAAAGCTGACTAGGATAATAGATTCCAAGTAACAAAATGAGTTATAGCCTAAGTGTTACTAGATATCTTGCACTGTCATCCTATCTATAAGAAAGTGGAAAGTCCCAGACTTGCTCTAGATACAGACAGATAACATAGGTTATCTTCTATTGATCCATAGGTAATAAAGTACCTACTCACCTTGTAAACATCTAGCCTCATAAGTGTAAATATATAAGGATATTGAAATTGTTGACCATTAACTGTGCCAGCAGATTAAATCTGCTCTTATCCTTGATGAATGCTTTTCAGAAATTCAGATGGATTAAATTTATGTTCTTTACATAGACCAGAGACATACCTGATATATTTTGATTGTTTTCTGGACTTTTGCCTTTAAAGCATACCATAATTTTGGTTATTTTTGTTTGTTTGTTTGTTTGTTTGTTTTTCTCTATTTTCACAACAGGATCATCCATAAAGATGGTTTCACATACCAGGAACGCATGGAGTTCAGACCTGTGATTTACAGCAATGCATTGCACTCTATTCTATCCATTGTGAAAGCAATGACTGCTTTAGGAATCAGTTATGAAAACCCCGCTAGAATTGTAAGTCTGATGCCTTTTCTCTTGAAATAGGCTTTTGTTTGTTTGTTTGTTGTTTTTCTTTTTTTTATGATATACTAATAGAGACTAGTAGAACAGAGTAAGAGTTCAGTGCCTACTTGATTACAATGGAAACTAAGTACTTCTTGAATTATGCAGGTGACAAGATATCATCTTCTTTATTTTCTCTTTCTCTAGAATGATGTCTGAGATGTACCTTTGTATTAACTTTCACTTCTGAAAAATTTTGATGCATTTAATGCCTAAATTCCCATTTCTGTTACAAAAGAAATGTTCAAACAGCAAAGACGTAGGAAAAACAACATGAATCTTTGCTCTTTTATTCCTTGGTATTTGAAAATGTAATAAATATTTCCATTTTATGAATAAATATATGTGCAGTGCCATGAAAGGAAAGGCAATTTAGACATAGTGGGAACTGTTAAGTTTTGCATTGCTCCTGGGCCATAGACCTCCACCATCATATGGAAGCTGTCACTGAATAAATCTGACATTGCCAAGTTTAGTTTGTCCTTCCTCATGTCATTAGCAGTTCTCTGCACTAGCACACAGTCAAAAGTCACACTTTCTCTTATCTCCAGCTTCTTTAAAGTAGCAAGTAACACTCATTCTAGCACTTTGCAGATTTTACTAAGACCCATGAAATAAGATGATCCATGCAGTGACCAAGGAATAGCTTATTCAAAAGTTTGACCAGGGACATCAGAAGTCTGAGGAAGATTTTTAATTCTTTTGTTTTCCTGTGTAAATGGCAGCTATCACATAGTTGGATTCAATATGAAGGTCTATATCAGAATAAAAGTAAAATTGCAAATGCAATAGTACCTGCTGCTTCTTAATAAGACTGTTATCTTCTCGTATGCTGAACTCTTAGGGTAATCAGATTGAATGGCAGGGACAGAAGTAAGGGGAAAACATATCTTTCTGTCCAGTACATGTCCAGTCTTGTTTGTAATACAGATCTTTCTAAAAATTTTTCAAAGGCCTCCTAGAATATCAACTGCTTGTAGTTTTGGCAAATTCTGCCTCTTCTTTAGAGATTTGATTTAAAGTGAATGGCACTCACTTCTACAAAATGAGCTTTCACTTCCAGCAGTTTACATTCAGGGACTATCCATTGCCTAAGGCAGCTGAACCTACAGAATCCCACCACAAGTCCTAAGTCAGAGCTTCCAATACTTATTTTTAGGTCCAGACTCTGCATCTGCCCTATGTACTTCAGATATGTTCTACCTATTCCCAAGTATTTTGGCCTAATTTATCAGCCCTACGAAACATCACAGCCTGTCTGAGCTCCTTGTCCAGATTTTGCTGAATTTCACCATGTTCCTTCCAGCTCTTATTTGCAGCCTGCCCAGGTCTCTCTAGATAACAAACAGCCTTGTCCTTCCAATGTAAATAGTCCCTGCAATTTTGTGTCTTCTACAACTTGCTGAAAGTGCATTCTATCTCACTGTCCAACTCATTAAACAGACATTAAATAGTATTGGCTCTAGCATCACTTCCTGAGGGATGCCACTGGTGACAGTCTGTCACACAGACTCTGGACTGCTGATCAATACTGAGCCCAAATATCAAATCAATTTTTCACCAATCTTATTGCCTACTTAGGCAGTTCATATCTCACCAGTCTGGCTATACAGATATCACAGGAGAACGGGTCAAGGACCTTGCTGAAGCAAAGATAAGCACCACCTCTCCCCTTCTTGATAAAGCCAGTCCTCACATCGTGGAAAAGCTAATCAGGTCAGTCAGGCATATGCTAGGCAAATGCCTTTGGCAAATCCATGCTGGGTCTTCCAACTCGTCTTCAATCACGTGAAGGGCAGACATAAGCGACTCTGAAAGCAACACAAAGTTCTGTATCCACATTTTTTTAGTCCATTTAGTTTAATATGTGATAAGTGTTTGATCAGAGTCCGTAGGGTTGGGCAGACCTTACTGGATCATTTTTTTTTCCAGTACATTCTTTTCACTTGTAACAAACATTTACAGAGATTATCAAAACTGTAAAACTTTTTTTCCCCAGCTGTTCAAGCTGAGAACTTTCAGCAACTTCATGGTTCAGGTTTTATTTAGGGGACACTGCTTCAGATGTTGACCATGGAACAGCTTCTCAGATGTAACTAAGTAGCATCCATTAGTAAAAGGTAACTGCTCTAACTCACATTGTAATCAGATATATGATTTGAAGACTATAATTTTAACGTGAAAATCAAGGTTTGATTTACTTTGCATAGTGGTAGAGCACACATGAGTATCTTTCAAACTGTCAATACTTCTTTATAGACTTTATATTTTGAATACAGTTTGAATTTCACGTTAAAATTATAGTCTTTAGATCATACATCAGATTACAATGTGAGTTGCTTATATGAATTTACTTTTACAAAACTGAAGTTGCAATGAACAGTGCAAGGAGGTTACAAACTTACTTGCAAAAATCCATGCTGTCTTCAAAGAACTGATTTTCTAGAGATTTCACAGCTTTGAGCACTGGGAAAATGTATATTAAGGAGTTCAGGTTATCTTTGGGCTCTGTCCATAATTAAACGGAAAACAAAACAAAACAAAAAAACAGCTATTTTAAGATTGCTATTTATAGTACAAGACTAGACCTCTAGCAATACAGCTGATTCTACCTGTATAAAATACTTGCAAGTGTCTGCCTTCTTCTGCCTCAGAACCATATCAAAACAGCCTAGATTTGAGTTTTAAAGAAAGTGGCGTTTGCAAATAAATGCATTTGACTGGCAACTAAACATTGCCCAAAATGCAGTTGTTTTAACACTTTCTGTAAAATCATGAGATATTTATCAGTTTCTGTGGTTTTGACACAAGCCTTGATTTTTGCCGAACTTTATTCCT
>JAUBOD010000001.1:5570412-5585344 GCA_032353885.1 Nothura maculosa
CTTTTTCTTTCTTTCTCTCTTTTTCTTTCTCTTTTTCTTTCTTTCTTTTTTTTCTTTTTCCTTTCTTATTTACAGATATATTAAATTTCACAGACAAGGATGATGAACTGTGAGATTTGTTTTGATAGCTCTCTAGCCAAACTGTACAGCAAAACTTCCTGCTGCATAGACTGTGTGTAAAAGAACAAAACAAAAACCAAAGCTTAGAACGCATTCAAGAGATTTACAGTTTATTTCTTCATTGTCACAAACAAACAATAGACAAATGGAAAGGTACCACCTGACATAGTTCAAGGACTTGAAAATAGCTCAACTATTGTAAGGTTTTTTTTCTTTCTTGGTTTCTTTCTTTCTTTCTTGGTTTCTTTCTTGGTTCTCTCTCTCTCTCTTTCTTTCTTTCTTTTTCCCAAGTTCCCAGAATATCCATTGCTAAGAGAGTTACTCCAACTTCATCTTTTTGTCAAATCATGACTACTTTCTGATTTCTAGTATAGATGGTAAGATTCATAGAACTCATAGAAATTCAGTCATTTCTAGAAAATTGCTTTCCTCTACATAAGACAAGAAAAGAGTTGTTGGTGGTCAAAAACAGGATTCAAATATCTAGTTTCTTATTTACAAGGATTTCAAGTCTGAGGTTATGCAAGGCATTTTATTCATGTTTGCTTCTCTTTCATAGGACATAAAAGAAGATGGGTTTAAAATATTAATCTAGTGGGTCCTCAGCTTGGTTGAAGCTTCTGATTATGACTGCTAAATAAATGCTTTTAAATATATAACAAATAGTAAATAATAATATTAAAAATGTACCTTTTTCTTATTAAGTTAGAAATCTAAGCAAAATATCACATACTTGTGAGTTTCTCAAAACTATCATGCCTTCTCTTTTCATTTAATAAAACGATATTTTTTAAAATAGACTGGTGGCTCCATCCAATGTGATGAGATAATTTCTAGCAAATCTGCTTTTAAGATAATTAGCAGCAAATCTGCTGCTAAGAGATGTTTGGAGTTCTGTACCCTGTGGTAAAGGGGTCCATTTTTCCAGGTCCCAAACCCTTTCCTGCTAGGATGCTTTCTTAGCCTACCCGAGGGAGGTCAGGATTTCCCTGAACAAAAACTATCTGAAGCATATTTATTATAAATAACTAAATTACCATTTCTGTATACAAGAAAAAAAAATGGATCTTGTGCATGCATCTAGACCATAAAACAACAATTTGTATTTATAATAATCATTTAATATTACAATAAAACAACCAACAATAAAACATTTGTACTTAATGTGTAGTTCACATAAAATATTTATAAATGGTTCAGTATAAATGGATCAGTGACCATGTAATGATGAATTCCCTTTTAAATTCAGTGACTAATTCTTTTCCTTCTGCTTAGTTATCTCAATGACATGGATAGGTTAGCAATGCCTAACTATGTTCCCAGTGAGCAAGATGTTCTGCATTCCCGAGTGAAGACAACTGGGATTATAGAGACTCAGTTTTCCTTCAAGGATTTGAATTTCAGGTATGAAAGCCATATTTAACAGTGGTTAGACTCCATTCTTAGTCTTAGAAATTGTAATATTAGTATTCTAACTTTTCTAAGTATATAATGCACTGTTATTAAGAAATCTTAGAATATTGGACTCTAAAAGGGTATTTTCACATTTCCAAGTGTCTGAAAAGCATAATTTGTGTTCTGCCATTTGAATAATTATTTGCAGCATTTATGAAATGTGCCTACCTAAATGCCCTTAACAGCATGCAAAACATTTGATGACTAATGATTTGCATGTACTCTCAACCTTTCACTCTCTTGAGAAAGAAAGAAACTGCTCTTAACACTGGAATTCATTACACTTATTAAAAACATCATAAATTTTGTCTCATGAGAAATTTCAGTATTGCCATGCATGCCTTTGTCTTCATTTAAAATGTAAAGCAAAATATATGTCAAAAAATGTCTCTGAAGAATTTGAGTGAAGATAGCTGACACCTTAAAATACTCAAGATTTTGTTAGGTTTGGTAACTCAATTAGAAACATTTAATTCCACATTAAACTGTATTTAGGTGAACTAAGTTGCAGTGTCTTTTAAGTTGTTTTATTTCTACTTTCCACTTAATTTTTAATATAAAGGCTGTAATGCATTCTGAGGAAAGTATTCTAGACATGAAACAGTCCATAGAGTTAGATGTACATATGAAGCATAAGGACTATACCTTTGCATTTATTTTCAGTAGGATTTTTTCCATATTTAGTAACAAAACACGCCACAAGCTATCTATCATATTAAATAAATAGTTTGAAACAACTGAGATGATTACTTTCAAAAACAGATTCTGAATTAGAGGACTAAAAAATAAATAATTATCTTCTATAAATATATTGATCATTTCTGAAAATTCAACATTTATCTAAAAATGCTATGTTGCAACATCATAGGATGCCATGCTTTTTTCTCCAGTTCTCCAACCTAAATCCTACCAGTCTTAATATTAGAGTTAGTATCTCAGTCCAAATGAAATACAGCACAGATGAGAATTCACCAATTAAATTTGAATGTCTGTAGACAACATTATCACACTGAAAAACATTGTATTTGTCCTGCTGTGCATCATAGTGGTGTATATGAGTAAATGCATTGGTGTCTTTATGCACTTAGGTCATGCTAGATGAAATCACTATAAACACTCTGAGGGTTTTGCACCGCCATGGGGATGCACAGCCAGCATAAATCCATCTTACCCAACAAATTACTGCTACTCTGTACAACACACAGCACATTATAGAAAATCATTATGCACTCAAGCAAACACAAAAAGGGGTACAACTGGCTGCATAATATATAAGACCAACTAGGACATAAATTTGGTTTCTTACATGTTCCTTCTCCCTTCTAATGCAGTTGCAGAATATTCAGGTTTTATTCAGGCTAATTTTATATCAGAAGCATACAGAGAAGAAAGCTCTAACCCTTTTCACTGAAGAAACAAAGATAAGAGGGAGTTGTAAGGGACACTGCTAAGAACAATAGTAGTTTTGAAAACAGACACAGCTCTGCACAGCCGCAATCTCTGTGTTATATTGAGGGTCTATCTAGGCATGCTCGGTTTCTTTTGGACCCCATACAGAAATACATATGACTTTCACCAGAGGTGGTAACTTCTGGCAAAGACTGAAGTAAATTAATGAAGAGGAGGGCAGCCCTGCATTTTCTTCTCTACAGGTGAATGGATTCCTGCTCCCCATGAACTGTTTGCACAGCTGATGCTAAATGAATTGACAGGGCAGAGACTCACACACACACACAGAGGCTGCAGATTATACAGCTATCCAAGCAATTACACAAGGACATTAAACAGATAACTAAACATTTATCCATGCCAGCCAATTAAATATAACTAGTGTTTTAACCTGTAACTGGATTCCAATTACATGTCATATAGATCAACATGTCAGCCCACAATTATTAACAAACACACAGTTAAGGAGTTGAGGGGTCTGTTGTCTATGTTTCATGTATGAACTCTGTCCTGAAGCATCCTCGCCCACAGGGTCTAGTCTGCACTAGCTCAGTCTGCCCTGAGCTTTTGCACAGAGCCCCACTCCTCAACAGGGAGTGTTGCCTGCCATGTATTGACCTGCTAGGATGGAAGCAGAGAGGTATTTAGGAAAGCTGGATACTTCAATGCCGTTCCAGCTGCCCTCTGCACATTGGCTGCTTGATTATACTCTTATTAGTGCTTTACACTTTACATGTTATTTTTCCTGCAAAGGATGTTTGACGTGGGTGGACAGCGATCAGAGAGAAAGAAGTGGATTCACTGCTTTGAGGGAGTTACTTGCATCATATTCTGTGCTGCACTCAGTGCCTATGACATGGTTCTAGTGGAAGATAAAGAAGTGGTGAGTCAGGATGGATAAAAAACCCTTTTTCTACTAACTTTTAATGTACTGTCTGATGGCATATCAGACCTATTCCTGATCCCTGACAGCAATTTAAAGGCTATTAAACTGTATTGGTTCTTGCTAGAAAAGAACATTAGAGTAAAAAATGACATATGAGAACAAGGTTTGTCAGAGTCGCTCACCTTTTGCATCTCCACAGAACAGAATGCATGAAAGCCTTCAGCTGTTCAACAGCATCTGCAACCACAAATGCTTTGCAACCACTTCCATTGTGCTGTTTCTAAACAAAAAAGACCTCTTTCAAGAGAAAATAGCAAAAGTTCATCTCAATATCTGCTTTCCTGAGTACAATGGTAAGTTTGGGGTTTTCAGAGGAAAATGTATTCAAACGATTCATGTCAGTCATGCATTAAGGGTGGCGACTGACTCAGTTTTTGTATTTTTTCCTGACTTTCTGGTCTCTCCCCCTAATGTGCTTAGCTATCTGACACAGCTTTACTCAATTGAGAGCATTTCACTTCAGAAATGAGACCTTCTGTTTAGGAAGTAAAATTTAAATTTGGGTGAACAGTTTATATAAAAATTTCTCATACCTAAGTCCTAATGCTAACATCTTTAAAAAAGCCCTGTTTTTTAGTAACAGTGAGAAAATACAAGCCAAAAAGTTTCTTATCTGTCTCCTACTACTATCTTCAATAGGACTAAACACATTTGAAGATGCGGGAAATTACATCAAGAAGCAGTTCTTAGACTTGAACATAAGGAAAGAAGACAAGGAGATATACGCTCACTTGACATGTGCCACAGACACGCAGAATGTCAGGTTTGTTTTTGATGCAGTCACAGACATCATAATCAAAGAAAATCTCAAAGACTGTGGGCTTTTCTAGCCATTCCCTCCCTTGGTCCCAGCATGACTTCATCTCTGTCCACTTCCTTTCATCCTGCTGACCGAAGTAAAATGGGAGGAAAAAAAAAACAATATTAATTAGGCTCTAGTTAACTGTCAGTTAAAGCTTTGGGCTTTAGTTAGCTTTATGAATTGAAGCCTTAGTAATGCAGAACAGTAACAGCTTTCTATATGGTATAAGAAGGTTAAAAAAAAAGTTCCTGCTCTGCAGAAACACTAGCCACTGATAATTTTTACTGGAATCATAGAGAATGTCTCGTTGAAATCTATCAATATGAAGGTAAACAGCTCTTCTCAGGAAGTTGGGAATGACTCTCTACCAGTTTTACAGCGTGAGGATGGAAGCATATAAAAGAGATTAGGTAATGGACATTTATTTGCATTTAAAGTTTTAAGAAAGCCATTAAATAAAAAAAAAAGAAACACTATCACTAAACAATTTCAGCATATTACTTTTGTGTTTGCATGCTAAATACATAACTGAAAATGACATTACATTAGTTTGCAAACCAGATTTAACCAGTTTATGAGGAAAAGCAGTGCAAATCTGTGCCTTTTATTATACGGATTGATAGAAGAGCTGAGGGATACATGCACATAAACTCAATATGTATAAAATTCAGTAAAGTTGCTATCTTATTGGCAAAAAAAAAAGAAAAAAAAAGAGAACTAGTAAAATGTAGGCAGATGGCAGGCAAGTTTTTTGAAATATCCCTGAGGGAGAAAAAAAAATATATAGCAACTATCAATTCTTGCACATGCCAAAAGACATACTATAAACATTTTTTTTTAATAATTAAAGATCTAACTTTTAAAATAATTAATAGTTTCATTTTCATCAGCAAAACACATAATCCTACCAATACCAAGGGCAAAAACACATTCTTGAGGTTCTGATACAGAAACCTATTTGCTATACCAAGAGAAATTTTCTATTCCACTTTTGTTCTGTTTGATTTACTGCACCTATAGCTTTGAAACATATTTAAATATTCTAAAAGTAATGGGGGTTACTAAAAATATTGTACTGATTCTTGAAGTTTGACCTACAAGCGTGCCTTATTTTAAAAATCTGTTCAGATTTTTAAGTGCGTTTTAATGACTTGAACCTAATTTTCACCATCCATCAAATATACTCTGGTCAAGTTAATTATAATAAGGAACTTTGTCTATTACTGACTAGCAGAATCCTGGAAGCTCTCCACAAAGCAAAGACATTGGTCTGTGTTGGGCTGATGATGAACACTGTAAACAGCATAGATTCTAAGGTAAAGCCTTGGAAGCCTATAAAACCATTGGAAAATGCAGCCCAAGATTTTACTGAACTTTAAGACTTGTCATTACTGCATCACACTTGTCACTACTGCCTCCTGGTGCGCTTCAGCAGTTTTCCTGTCCATTAGCTGTTTAACCAGCATTTTTGATCCAGTGGATGGGACTTCCAGCAAAGAGGGCGACTTCAATGGTGTGAAGACATGCTAGGCCCTATGTGGACACAAGGGACTGGAATATTAATCATAGTTGAATCTGAACTAAGAAAATAAATGCACAAAACTGTTGCCTCATACAAAGAACATATTTGACTGTAAACAAATTGATACTGGATGCATGCAGATCCCTGTAGAGATGAAAAAAATATATGAAAGGGAGAAAACATAAAAACAAAATGAGAGTTTAAGTAGAGTCAGATTGACTTAATAGGAAGCACTTAGCAGCACTTAGCTTTAGGTCACGGAATAGCACTTTGATTGACACCTGCCAGACTAAAGGCCAATCTCTCCTTGCTTCATTTTGAAAAACATATGTTTAAAGCCTTAGCTAGATCTTTGCAGGGAACAGTCCTGTGACAGAAAGATGACCAAAACCAATTTCTACTGCTAAGATTTCTATTACTGCCTGATCTGTAATGCTTCACTTGATTTATTCATTGTTTGTTTTGAAAACAATAAATTTCCAGTGTAAGGTTTTTGGATTCTCTTCCTGCAATAAATCTCATTTAAAATCAACAACTTCAACTGTGATGGCGTCAACATTCATTTCAGATGGCTTGATGGCACAACAAAAGCCAAGATGTTAAAAAAAATAATCAATCCAGGAACAAACACATCTCATCATTTTTTTTTTTTTTGCCTTAACTCACTTGAGGCAAAAGATTAAGAAATTGGATGGACTTTACACTCTAGCCAGGAAGTAAGTTAATAAATATAAAATTGTACAGGATGTATTTTTTCTTGCTTTTTGTTTTAAGAAGTTATGCTGGCCACTGATAGAATCAAAATACCTAGGCGCAGGGTTACTGGCTTGATGGTTTGATCTACCTGGTTTTATTTTGTTGGTGGTGGTTGGTTGGCTGGTTTGGTTTGGTTGTTTTGTTTTTCCTTCTGAATCTGAGTTTCTGGCAAATCAATGGCAGGGCTGAGCTCTGGCCTTATGATCTTCCAAGGGGAATAACTGTGGGAGGTAACCCTGGCTTCCCTATGCCACAAGGACTGCAGAGAGATATTGAAGGGAGCAGAGCAGGTCAGTATCTCGACTGCTTTGCTCTATGGGGCAATCCTATGGATGCTCAAGATGAGAATGGGCACAAGGTTAGGTGGCAAATGAGGCCCAAGAGGTTTTGAAGCTGCAACCTGTGTCCAGCAAGAGACACGAGTCCTTGGGGCCAGGAACAGGCTCTTCCTTGGGCCAAAACACCAAGACACAACCACTACTTTGCCACAAAGTAGGGCTCCTCAGTGCCAACGGAAAGAAGAGTCCCACTTCACCATGCCTCCTGTGCAAACACCTCAGGGTGTTTATATTTGCTATGGAGCACCTTCGTGTCAAGCTAGGCTGCCTGAGGCTCCCGGGAGCTCTCCCTCCTGGGACCTCAACCTTCACCCTGTTGCAGGGGAGCAATGCTCCCGGGATCACTACACAGATGTGCTTCAGAGATTAGCTAGAGATAGACTGACACAAACAAGAGTCAAAATCCCAAGCAATCATTTTACTTTTACATTTAAGGGACACAATTTACACTGCCAACAAGCAGCTGGCTCACGCCAGTGGCAGCTGGCAGTGATGGCCATCCGGCATGCTGACGACCAGCAAGCCTTGAGGCTCGCCTGCACTCCCTCCCCTGCTCTGAGGCACGCACAGAAATGCCACGGAGCAAAGCTCTGCCCAGGGCACAGGACTGGGGGACTGAACGGCCCTCGGGCAGCGCCAGGCTCCCTCGAGCCGCCTGCGGCCTCCGCCCGCTCCGGGCCACGCCTCAGCGGCCATTAGCGGCGCGCGCCGCTAGGGGGCGCAGCGGCACCGCCGTCACCCAGGGAACATCTCCGGCTTCTTCCTGCCATATATACATAAATATTTATGTATAAATATATTTATTTTGCCCCGAAGGAAGCCTTTTGTGCCTCCGAAAGGCCACATTTCTCCCGAGGAGGGCTGGGAGTATGGGGCTGGGGGGGAGGGAGCTCCCTGCCCTGCTGACAGAGGCTGCCTCTTTCTTTGCATTTTCCTGGAAATAGTTGTGGGCTGGAAGCAGATTTAGTGCTCACGAGTGCCAGTGTAGTGCTTTCTGAAGGCCAATATCCATCAGATGAATGGCAGAGTAAAAGGAATATTCCTAAATAAAACACCACTTCCCATTTGCCTGTGTCCTGCTGGAGATTCATTGCACCGGACAGCAAGTGAGATCACTCACTCGTAAGGATGGACTAATCCTATAAGTGCCTGAGCTCATTAAGTGGCTCCCAACTTAACTTGTCACCGAGCATCTAAATTCAGGCACCTATACGAGGTAAGTGCTGTCCAAACCACAGTAATACATATATTCCAGTATTGACATCATTACCAAGCCATGAGTTATCACAGAGATAAATCTTCTCATTTTTATGGAAAAAGGCTTGCTATGCAGAAGGAAGCCTTTGAGACCAGATATAAACCGGAAACTTGACTTCCAGAGAGAAGATAGCTAGGAGTTTCCAGACAATCCTCCCAGAAATTTGCCTGCATTTTGCATTAAATACGAGAAAACTAGAACAGCTCTGTGGGACAGGGCTAAACTTCAGGACTCCTTTGCTACTAGCAAAGTAGGAGAATATCTGATGTCTGTATCTGAAGGAGTACAGGAAAAGAGTTAGACTCAGGCAAAGATCAAGGTTTGAAAAACACAGCTTTAGAAATCCAGGTTTCCATTGTGTCTCAGAGGGACCTCAGAATAAGAGGAGTGTTCATATCACTCAATCCATATTTTTTATTTCCCCATTCATGGCTGATTCTGTCCTGCAAGTTATGCTCTGCCTTCTGGTTTGGATTAGGTCCTAAAATAGAGTTAGGTTAGACCTTAGCAAAAACAAGATTGTGGTGCATTATAGAGAGCATACCATAGGGTTGAATATAGTAAACTACATTCTTGGGAATGATAATCATTTCCAGAGTTTGGAGGTCTCTCAGCATTAGGGATCTAAACATGATTTCAGAAGAATTATTTTCTATCAAAAACACAGAGCCAATACATATAAGACTTAGAGCTAATATACAGACTACTGTAAGCGTTTGGTTTTAGAAACCTACAAACTCTTCTGATGAGACTATTTGGAGAACATCATAGTGAGAAAAAGCTCAAATGAAAGCAGAAAATAAATGTAAACAATAATGCTCTCATTCAGAATCCTAAAGCAAATAATTTGACAATGTTGGATACAGGAAACAAAACAGTGAAAAGGGATATTGAAGAAAAAAACATGAATTGAAAAGTCATAAAGAAAATTATGAATTGAAAAGCCTTTCAACACACAGTAAAATGAACACTTCCTAGCCAGATCCAACGTGTGACTGTAACTATATTCTGAATCCAAGTGCTAGATGTAGGTGATGCATCAAGAGTCAAGAAGTAATGTGCAAAGCAGGAGACACATAACCTCCAAGTTGCAAAACCGTGGTCTTTTAAGCATCTTCAACCATTACTAGCCTTTTCCTGATATTCTGGGGGCTTCAGGATGCAGTAGGAAGGTGGACTACTGAAAGCCACCTCCAGTAGTTTGAGGCTTTCACTCTCTAAGTACTATTGATATTTTAGTTGTATAAGAAAAGGAAAGAGAAGAGAAGAGGAGAAGAAGAGGAGAGAGAAGAGAGGAGAAGAAAGAAAAGGATCCCTTTTTAGCACTTATCCTTCTCGGCTGGAGTGCCCTTCATAGCACCATAGCTTGGTTAACACAGGCTTGCCGTTATTGGTAACAGGTCACTGGCTTTGTGTAAAGTTAACACAGGTCTCAGGCCTTGTCAGGTTTTGTCTGGACTGGTACCAGCTTGGAGCTTTTTGCTGGCTTGTTTAGCTGTGACAATATTTGTCTAATGACCAGGTGCCTTTTGCTCATTTGTTTTAGTTTTACATAGCTTTGTATAATTGCATGTTGTAATGCCTGTTGCTGAAAGTTTTGATATAAATAGGAATAACAGGTAATTCTTCTTTACAGAATGAGCTATCTCTGACCCCAAACCTTCTTTATGTAGAAAGAAGTAAAGATATGGTGCTATAGCAGTGGCCTTGAAGTTTTGGACATACGATGATAGTAGAGGCCCCAGGGCTCACTTACCATTGATGGAACTGCAGACTTAGGAGGTGGAATTATAGAGATAACAAAAAGGACAAGAACCAATTGTCTTTGCATATGTAAACTCTACCATATAAAGTCAAATGAAGCAGAGTTGCATGCCATGAGAAAAAAAACAGGGTGTAGATACGTTAATAGACATAAAAATGGGCCTAGTGGCTCCTAGAGCAAGGAGGAAGTAAGTCAGCGGCACTCCCAGGCTTGCAAAGAGGAGGAGAATCCCCTACCATAAACATCACACTGCTCCCAGCAAATATTTCAGGTTGACAGCTTCCTCTAACGCCTCCTCACACAGAATATATCTATCAACATTAGAACCCATACAAGCAGTGAAGGGTTGAACCCAGAGAAAAATCTGTATATACTGGAAAGATTTTTTAATACAGCTTTGGTGAGATTTATTTTTATTAAGAGAATAATTTAGACTCTATATGGACTAATAACACTATCTGTTGGTTGTATTTTTATAAGTGAATATACTGAATCTTTAAATTAGACAAACAAATCTTGGCTTGCAGTATAAGATGTGGTCCCCTCTTTGCTCATAACAAGATTTTCAGCACAGCATGTGTGGAATAGACACATTTCCTGGGTTGACGTGCATACATCTGGTAATCTTACTCTATTCCTATGCCTTAGATGACTTCTAGGCATATCTGCATTGCGGCAGGACAAGATAACAGAAAAAAATCACATTTGATATCACACTTCTTCATAACTCTTTCTGAGCTTCTCTTTTTAAGAACTACAATTCTGATTCTGCATAATTCCATTTTCTATTTTTTTCCCTAGGTTTCTTAAGCATTCATTTTGGTATAGATTCTTCCAGAAAGTGAAATAGAAAAGAAAGAATTTGTTACATAGAATTTCCTTTGAGGACTCTTCAATATGCAGCATTAACCTACTTAAAGCAGTGCTCAAGGTTTGTGGCTGTCAATGCTTTGGCATAAGTTGTTTTTAGTTGACACTATTGATACAATACTGTAAATGTGATTTTGATTATAGTCTATGAAATGATCCACTTTCATTTTGATGTGAAAGCGTCATACAGAACCTCAGAATGCTTTGTGTCAGGAGATGTACTCATCTTCTCTAGATAGAACCAAAAATTCAACTGGTTGTCAGATTATTTTGTTTATGTATGGTGCTAGTTTTGCCATATATACAAAGGTGTAGAACCTGTACTGACATCGTACTCCTCTCTTACATAAAGGACACGAAGCGTTGTTTCTCAAACGTAAATAATTATGAGAAGGCTTCTGTATTTTCAAGGACACTATTCTTTTAATGCCTGACTAATATAACCCTACAATTTCAAGAAACAGACTAAATCTTAACTACTTGCACCTCTTCTGAAATTCAAAAGCTACTTATGAAATGTCCACGAGAGAGCTTTGTGACTGTAGCTGTGATATGGCTCACTTCAGAAACAAGATACATCTACAGGCATTCTGTATTTGCCTTACATAAGTTTCTGTCAGTCTTCTTTACCCTTTAATTATTTTTTTTTCATACTTCCATATACATTCCTCTATTGTCATCCATCTAACCCTAGTAAGTAGCCAGAGAGATGCCCCACAACGTACTGAGTTTTGCACTGCTTTGCTTTGAAAGATGAAGCATTTAACATCCCAAGGCCCTGATCCAACAAAATCGTTAGTCACTGGCTGTGTGAAAAGACTCACTGAAAAAAAGTGATATTATTCTGGCATTTTTTACGCTGATCTACTAGGTCTGCTCTGTGAGGGTCAAAATGAACAAGAGGGGCCAGTCAATAAACACCCAAGGAACATTTTTTCTGCTTGGGAATTAAAGAGTTTTTCTACGCTGATCATAAGAGCAAACAGCAGATGTCAAAAGGTGATGCTCCCTCTCAACTCTGAGTCAGACACTCATTCTAATAAATTGAATTAAAGACTCTGCAGTCCATTTTTCAGTCCACTATGACATATAAATCTTGTTACTGTCAATAAAGATTGTAAGCCTCTCAGAGGAGATAATACACACTGCTTATAATGTATATCCGTAAGGGGAATTACAACATGCCCTAAACCTTTGCTGTAATATTATAGAAAGCCAGTCATAAATACAGCCATTTCTAAAATATTTTAGAAGGATAGGAATAGCATATACATCAGAAGAGAGAAAGACTCTGATGATGACCATTGTAAAAGCTTCTTGTTCATAGTACAGTCCATTAAAAAGAAAACATAAATTACAAGGAAGTACATGGGAGGGTCATTCGAGACCTAAGACCCAAGGGCATTTACATACTGAGTACCCACTGATCAAAATTTCTAACTGTATTTACGCAGCAACAAAATTCCTGCCCACAGAGCAGCAAAAAGCTACACAGTAAAATGATACAGAGAAGGAAGCATCTGTATGGGATCTTGCTCCAGAGACACAAAACTACAACTTGCCATACAGCAGCAATATTCAGTGGCTCTTTCTGTGGCATGGGATGTATAGAGAGGCATGAGAAGAACTGCTATTCAACTTGCTTTGTAGGGGAATTAGAAGTTACTCATGCACTCATAGTCAAAACTATGATAACTTACTCCTGTGGGCTCATAGCAGTTTAGGCCAGATTAGTTTTTAAGTATTTATCTTTAGCCTGCCTATACCTTCTGAGGGATGTGGTAGCCACTAGTCTGCACACGCATGGCTTTGAAGTAAGAAACATAAAAATGTTTCTACTTTTTCTAGAGTCCACGTAACCTAGAAAACCTTTCCAAGTTCTGTGCATCCTGTAACATCTTCTAGTAAAGAAAGCAAGGGTTCATCCCATCATAGTCATTCCTATTACAAACAGAGATTTATGAAAAGGGAGGTTTCATTTTTCTCTTTTCTTAAATAACACATATTTTCTCCCCTTAAAACAGACATTTATCTGGTCTGTGAGCTTCATGACAGAACCACACAGATGATTTTGGAAGGGATCTCTAAAGATTATCCGGTACAACTCCCCTGCTCAAGAAGGATCTGTTCAGGACTGTATCCAGCCAGGATTCGGATATCCTCAAGGATGGAGATGCCACAGCTTTTCTGGATAACCTGTTCCAATGTTTAGCCACCCTCATAGTAAAAAAGGATTTTCTTGTATTTAGATGGATTTTCCTGTGTTTCCGTTTGTGCCCTTTGCTTCTCTTTCTGCGAGTAGGCAGCACTGAGAAGAATATGGCTCCATCTTCACGACACCCCACATCAGATCCCCTCCTATTCCAAGCTGTACAGTCCAGCCATCTCATGCCTGTCTTCATGAGAGGTGCTCCCCTGCTTTATTCATCTTAAGGATCCTTTGTTGGACTTGCCCCATGTCTTTCTTGTGCTAGGGAGCCCAGCACTGGACCCAGCACTGCAGGTGTAACATTGGCCTCACTAGAGTCGAGCAGAGGGGAAGAATGATGTCCATTCACCTACTAGCAATACTGGCAGGGTCTTCCTAATGCAGCTTGGAGTGCCATTAGCCTTCTTTGCTGCAAAGGCACATATGCTGGCTCACGGTCAACTTGTTGTCCACCTGCCCTGTCCTTCTCTGCAAAGCTGCACTCCAGCAGGTCAACCTGCAGCCTGTACTAGTGCAGGGGGTTATTCATCACCAATGCAGGATTTTGTGTTGCTGTTATTGAGCTTCCTGAGGTTTCCCTCCATCCATTTCCCTAGCCTGTAGATGTCCCTCTAAATGGCAGCACAATCCTCAGCCGGTCTTCCCAGCTAGTCTTCCCAGCTTGGTATCTGCAGGACGTCAGTTGTAGTTATTGATGGATCATGTCATGCCACGTTTTGAACAAAGCCCAGCATGAGCTAAAAATTAGTGGATTGCTCTGCTCAATGTCAGTAACATGATATCTTCTGAGATATTTTTTCCTCATGGTTAGGTTGATCTAATAACATTTTTTCTCTTATTAGGCAATTATTGGAAAGCCATTTAGAAGTTCTACTTAAAATTGATATTTACTGTATTAGTAATAGAGCAGCAGTTAGGATATATGTTGCCTCTTTGAAAATGTCCACTGTATTTTTATGTATTTCAGCATGTCAGTACCTACGTTTACTGTCTTTCCTATTTCCTTGCTTTTATTTTACATGGAATCAATAAAAACTTTGTTGAATAATGTGCCTAATATTGTTTTACTTACGTACTTCAATTCAGTATTTAGAAGATTAAAAAAAACAAGGACCATTTTATTCTCTCATAGAAAAAAAATCAATAGTTAAATAGAAGCTCTAAGCAGTGATTTGTGTTTTCCTTTAGCTTTTTATAATATGAAAGCTTGATTTTAATAAAATAAACTTAATTGGACTAAATGAATTATTGTTTACTTTTAACAGCTCATTTATAACCATTTTTTGAATTATAACTAATCTTAAGTTCTGAACAAACTGCCTTTGAAAATCCACAGGAGGCAGAAAAAATACTTGAATACTTTATAACAGATACAGGGCTTCAGACAACAGAAACTGGAGAGAGAAGGTGAGATTAACAAGCTTTAAAGAAAAAGGAATGAA
>JAUBOD010000001.1:5585444-5599416 GCA_032353885.1 Nothura maculosa
AACAGATACAGGGCTTCAGACAACAGAAACTGGAGAGAGAAGGTGAGATTAACAAGCTTTAAAGAAAAAGGAATGAAAGGAAGGGTACATACATTCCCACACTAATATATTCCTATTTATCCCCTTTGAAAATCATTATTTTTGTAATCGTATGTGTTATAACTTTTAAAAATGTGAAAACTGAGACAAAGCCTCTTGGGGTTGTTGAGAGGAACATTTTGATTAATCTCAATGTTTCCCTGTTCATGTGTGAAGAACTACATCTGTTACAAACATAGGCAAAGACAAATGTTGAACATCTCAGGACCTTCACTAATGGGGAATGGCCTAAGCTCTATCAAATAGCACTTGTTTTCTTGGTGTCAGTTTGTGTACTGTCAGAATGATCTACATCAGCAGGATGTGTTCAGAAATGTTTAAATAACTTTGGCTTTGCACCAGCAGAGAGCAGTAGCACCCCCATCATTAAGGGCTAGACACTGCAAGGTGAGACCCTCCTGTTCAGTGTAGGTGCTCCAGAGGACCTACAGGCACTGACACACTGTTAGGAATCATAAACCTCTCTCAAGATCAGGTCTGTATGTTTTATCATAGTCCTCCTGAATCAGGACTAGCATAGGAGACAGTGTTCAGCGATTTTATGTTCTCAGATATATGTTTCTTTACGTTGGCAGGAACAGTGAGGAATTCTTCTCACAGTATTTGGTTAGAATTACCATTCCTCAGCTCACAAATATAAAGGAACTAATTCCTTTTCCTTTTAGTATCTAGCAGGCAATGTTTTTATAGTCTGTTTACCAAGTTTAGTTTTATTAGATTTTCATCCATAAAACAATCTTTACATATATATAGCTCAGTGTTTATATTATAACAAGATTTCTACCTCATGAAAAGCCCGTTCATACAAACAGAAACCTTCTAGTTCCATCAGGCCCAGTAAATGCCTGTTTACATTATCTCTGTGATCTGTAACAGCAGAACACCCAGCTGAGCCCTGACAGGTTTACAAGAGCAATGAATCCTTGAGGTTAAGATATCAAACATCCACTTGCTAATTGTGACATTAATCTCACACTGTCTGCTGAGATGTTAATGCTGTGCTAGAGCCACGTTGCCATTTAAAGTCATTTCATCCTGTAGTGCAAGTCATGTGGTTCTGACTGCTGGTACAGATCCAACAGATGGATTGTGAAGGAGTAGGAGGCAGAAAGCAAAATGCAGACTTACTGATTTAAAAGTACAGTATATTAAAAGCTTGCCTCTGATTTTAGATTCCTCGTTCTTAAGCATGCAAATAAGGTGACAGCTCACTGCAGTGCAGTCAGGTAGCTCACGCAGATATCCAGACCTGAGTGAGGGCAAATGCTTCTGCCTCACTGTTTACACAGAACAAACAGTATTAGACACAGACAAGCAGCTCCTGAAGCAAAATACACCCCTCTGAGTAGAGTGGTTGAATGAAGCAATAGGGAAGAGTTGAGAAAGTCAGAGTGAGTTTACAAAAGCCAGCGTGCAGCAGAAGGAGCTCAGTACAATTGTCAGGAATTGCCACAGCTTAGGAAACAGGTTGACTTTTCCAGACTTAAATGTTAGCCCAGGCACTTCTCTGCAAACAAGTATAATACTGAAAAGCCAGGTGTGTTTATGAAGGGGAACAAAGCAACTTCTAGCACTTTGCTACAGTTAGTCAGCACCATCTAGAATTGGCAGCTCCAAAAACTCAGCATTGAATTGTTACAAAGAAGATAACAGTTAAAGACAGTACTGCAGGAGATGGAACATGTGGTAGCTTTAGACATGATTGCAAAAATTTTTTCATAATTGAAAAAAAAAAGGCTTACATATGCTTTCAGTGAAAGTTCATATATCAAATTCTGGCTGACATGAGACTGAGACAGGGAAATCAGGAAAGCTACAGCCCATTCGCCCATTCTAGGGAAGCAGCTGCTCTCATCTGGATTTGACACAGAGCTGTCATAACTGAAAACGTTAGCCAAGAAGGATGTGCTTTTAACATCAGCTTTCCAAAAGGCCCCTGCTGTTTTCTTTCCCTATCTCCTTCTCCCTCTCTCTAAATAGTTTATTAAGAAGTTGATCTTTTTTGTTCAAATTACAGCAGGCACATATCAGTTCTTTTCACTTATGTATTAATTGATTCATCTTGTTAGCCTCGCTGTTTCGTTTCTACCTCCTTAAGGTTTCAGTGCTGTACAGTATGGTACAATACAAGAGAATAATGTTAATGAAATCAGTGCTGTGAAATGAGATATAATAATGACTATTTATTCTGGAAGGCTGAACTAACCACTAAAACAAAGGAATCCTCATAAATAGAAAATACTTTGTATTGATAACACTGAATCAAGCAAATCAAGAGTTTTTGTTTCCTAGATTCTTTGCCTTCTCTTTCTTCCTCAGAGCAAGGTGATTTGCTGTGAAATGTTCTACACTTAGGCAACAGTATTTAATGAAGGAAAAAGTATGCAATATGTGCCAAACCTTGTTGTCGGCTTCTTCTAGATGGTCCTATGGCCTTTAGTGGTATTACATCAAACCTCCATTTCTTGTTTTCAAACTGCTAAACAAGTATTTGCCAGGTAACCAGTCCAGGTCTATAAGGAGGGGTCCAAATCAGCAGCACCAGCTATAAAAAAGCTCAAGTAGAGCTGTAGATTGGTATATGTCTTGTGACAAGCAATCCAAAGGTTTTTTAACTCTCTGGAAAGGATTTTTCTTTATTTTGCCATTTTCTACTTCTAAAGGTAAGGTGACTTGGATAATCATGCTGAATGTGCATGAATCTTAGCATTGATTGCAAAGAGAGCATCTTTGCAGATTCTCTTTTGTTAGAAAATTGTATTTCTAACTTTGACCTCTCAGCGGAATATGGAAATGAGGTATGTTAGACCATCTTTGTCTGAAAAGGAACAGGCTAAAACATCTTGGCCTACAAAATGCAGGGAGACATCTCATATAAATTAGAACAAGTTGGTGTGCCAAAATGTACATGTGTGCATACCTTCTAGCATCTTTTTATGAAAATATGAAAGGCTTATGGTTGCTCTTGATATTTTCCATTACACTGAACTTTCCCGAGGGGTAAATGAGGTCCAAGCTCTCCAAAGTAATAGGTATTTATTCCCGAGCAGTTCTGAGCCATATAACAGCCCATTTTCTGCAGTCACATAAATTGCACTACAGTTAAAAAGCTTCTAATCCAACAACATAAACAATGAAAAACTTAAAATTCATAATGAGTTGAGATTTTTTTTTCTTAGCAGTAGATAAAGGGTTTCTTATATTTCTTGTAACCTATAATAGGTAAACTTTACTTAAATTCTGGAGAAGCCTTTTAAAGAAGAATGTTGATTTGCTTTAGAACTTTCTGTCTAAGGCTCTGGTCTTAAACATTTATGAAGAACAGCACAGATTTGTGCTTCTTCTCTGGTTTCTGGCATTTCATATGAAGTTGGGTTGTTATAAGACATTGTTTTTAAGTTTATCTAACTATCATGAACAACTACAGGCCCGTGTTTGTGTGCATTGATTTTTATATAAAGAGTGATAAAAAATGTAGGTACCTCCTTCACAGATTAATGCATATGAGGAAGAGTTCATAAGAGATGTGATTTGGAGAGATGTGATATGATGGTCGGTGTGGAGGATGTGGAGTGTCTTTAGTCTTATAAATTGGTAGTCCTTTGAGAAATAATGATTTAGAGATCTTCCTCCCTGCAGGCACCTCAAATATTTCCTATTATTGTCTTTTATCAGCTGCTCACAATGAACATTTAAGATCTTAGAGATACATTTAGTGGAAATCCAAAGAAATGTTCTGTTTTATTAACCAAGCTCAGCAATAGAATCTCCAGGTTTGGGCATATGGGAAGGAAATCCTATGGAAACAATAATATTTGATGTGCAGCCTACAGTTTAATTCAAAGAAACAAATCCCATTGCTCTTTTCTATGAATCTTCCAGATCCTTCAGCTCTGCAGAGAGGGACCTGGGAGTCCTGGTTGACACCAAGTTAGCCATGAGGCAGCAGTGCCCTCATGGCCAATAAGGCCGATTGGCTTCTGGGTGCATCAGGAGGGTATTGCCAGCAGGTGGAGGGAGGGGATCCTGCCCTTCCATTCAGCTCTGTGGAGGCCACACCTGGCGTATTGGGGGCAGCTCTGGGCTCCCCAGGACAAGAGGGACATGGAGCTTCTAGAGATGGTCCAGCGGAAAGTGACAAAGATGATGAAGTGACTGAAGCATCTCTCATATGAGGAGAGACTGAGTGAGCTGGACCTTTTTAGCCTGCAGAAGAGCAGACTGAGAGGAGATTGGATCAATAGGTGTGTAAGTACCTGAGGGGAGAATGTAGGGAGGAAGGGGCCAAAATCTTCTCAGTGGTGGCCAGTTGCAGGACAAGGAGTAATGGGTCCAAGTTGAAACCCAGGCAGTTCCATCTGCATGTGAGGAAGAACTTCTTTGCTGTGAGGGTGCTAGAGCCCTGGCACAGGCTGCCCAGAGAGGCTGTGGAGTCTCCTTCTCTGGAGGTCTTTCAAAGCTGCCTGGATGCTGCCCTGTTCCCTGTGCCCTGGGTGTCCCTGCTGGAGCAGGGGGTTGGACTAGATGATCTCTAGGGGTCTCATCCAACCTCAACCATTCTGTGATTCTGAGATCCTATAAGAAATACCTTACATTACTTTCTTCCACAGCTGTTTTCCCATGCTGGAAAAACTATCCAGTGTAGTCTTCCAGTTCAAAGTACCTCCATACTCAGGGAGTACAGCTTTCTCCCTGACAAACTTCTTAACAAATTCCAAGGTTGCTGGATGAATATGGTCTTACAGGCTGGACATACATCATCAGTTAAAATCAGCCTCCTTTTAACTACAACCAAGTATGACAAAATATGGAAGGGATTATAAAGGCAGTGACTGAAGAAATAACCCTCTTCAGAAGAAAAGGCAAAAAGCAAAGTCACTTTCCCCTCCTCCCCTGACTACCCACAGGTGCTGTAAGAGGTGGTAGAAGCAATACAACACCTTAGGGTCTTTAAGAGTCTCTTCCAAACTCCATCCAATAAAAGATGCTGGAGCAGGAGTAATGGATATGAGGTGCACAGAGGGTGTATGAGAAGGATATCATTGTCAAGACATTCTGGGTTGCATAGCAGTCCTTTAGCTGCTTATTACAGACTGCCATATGATAAGGCCACTCATTTACACCAGGAGTCAGTCAGAATGGCTATTTATGACTCCTGAAGCCAGAAGTTGCTAATTTTAAGTATCTCTTTGGTTACATTTATTCTCATCAAGGTTGCACAAGTCAACACTGATAAGCAAATGTCCTCACCAAGGCTCTACAGTTCTAACATTGGAATAAGGAGGTTGGCTATGTATGAGTACAAATTAGTAGAAATTACAGCAGTGCATCAATAACACCATTCTGTCAGTCAAGGGAGCTGAGATAAACATATTTGTATTTTGCTGAGGTAAACATATAAACATATAAAAGACTGCTATATCAGTAACCCAGTAGTTGAAAGAGGGGTATCCAGTACAAAATTAAATGAAGGGATGAGTTGCTTCCAGTAGTGCTTTGGGGGGTTTAAGATGCAGTAGAACAGGTTTTTATAAGTGTGTACCTATCCTGCATATTAGTAGGAGATTGACATCTTCTCCTAAAAATTACATTCCACAAGTCTACTTAGAATTCTTTCAGCATCAACCTCAGATATGAGGAACTGATAGAAGTCTACTTCAGTATGCATTCTATTAAACCAGAAACCCTAATATGGATCTCAGCAGTTTCAGGGTCACAAATATAACATCAAGTGTGTGGAACTGGCTCTAAATGTTATACAGACTGACAGTCTGAGCTGGAAGGCCTTATGATTGATGCCAGTACTCAGTGCTATTCTTGTCTGAAGCTATACCCAGTGCTGCCATTACCAAGGGCAGCATCTATCAAAAATGCTTTCAAATTCCTCATTAAGACTATTGCAGCTAGAAACATTTTAAGCAATCAGTTTATTTCCCACCACAGATAAGCTGTGAGAATGGAAGTTATTTTTTCAGAAGAATTTCAAGATTCTAATGTTTGACTGCATTCTGATAGGAGTCAGTGTTCCAGATTTTTCCTTGAAGATAATTTTTCAAAGCAGGCAAAAGTCTGAAGTCATTCTCAATGTTTGCTTTTATCAAAACTGAAATATTTTCATGCTGAGTTTTCAAGATATTATATATGAATATTTTTTTTTAAAAAAACCTCTTAGGAACTAAACTATTAAAAAACAGAAATTAAAAACTTTTGCTCTGAAACTGTCTAAGCAAAATGTCTAAACAGGAAACATTTTTACTTGAGAGTCTGTAGGGATAAATCTGATTTTACAGTGTGTTTTAGTTACAGTTGAAAGCATATTCAAATGCAAAATCAGTACATCAAGATTGCTCTCAGCAGTTCTACTTGGGATACAAAAGTTTATCTAATTGGCATCTACCAGGATTATTCACTGATTCAAGATAGAGAGACCAATTTACAAAGCAAAATTACCTCTGCGTAGAATGAGAACCCTGACATGAGACTCAGCTTTGCTGTATGTATTTTCAATGCAAATAAGGCTTCAAAAGGTTGTTCTGAAAATAAATAAATAAACCACAAATAAGTGTTTTATTTATAAGCTTCTTCCTGTCCCATTCTTGAAGTATACTATGTGGCTGTTTAACTAACTAAAAGAAGAATGAAGGTAAAGGAGAAGTTCTTAAAATAACAAAGGCCTTTCTATCTTCATCTGCCCCTATGCTCAGTGAAAATGCAAGCCAAACACTGTCAGGAGGTAGGTTCATTGGCATGAACTGCGGGTGGTGTGGGAGGGCTCTACTCTGCTTCCCTTTTCAGTGACAGAACGGGGGTGACTGATTTGAAATTTTAATTAAATTCCTCTGAAGACAGCATAACTTACAATGTGAACTTCTTTTTATGAGTTTTAAAATATCGTACAAATCACAACTGCATCTATTACACAATAACTTGCAATTACGTTGTGGCTTGCAGGATGTCTTTGTCTTTCTGAACTGACCATGTATGATAAAATCATATGGAAGATAGGCCTGATACTGCAAGAATAGTTCAATATTTTATGCCTCTGTACCCTTTGCAATATAAGTAAAGCAGATAATGTACTTCTGGGAAGAGTTATCACTGTTTATCAAAAGAATTTTTCTATTACTACCTAGTACTTAACTTTGTCTCTATACTTAAAAGAACTTTTCATTATACAAACACCCCAGTAATAGCAGAGTCATCAGCTTGTTCTCATTGTTACAGAGAGACCTGACACGGTACCCAACACATACAGAAAAGAAAACAGACTGGAAAACAAAATGCATATATCTATGAAAAATCTTCATACTTTCTGTTTCCAGTGCTTTCTTACATTGGCATTTTTAAGAGATTCCATCCTAGCTGAGATAAAGCCCATATTTTTCTGATAGAGGAAGAAAAAAGCTAGTTTTTTTTCTTGCTTGGAAGACATTCAGATGCTATGGTGGCAGGCTTAATAGAAATGCCTACATAGATTATAGTGAGAGGAAAAGAGAAAGATTGCAGGGCCAGGGCACTGCAGATAATCATAATAGCCATATTAGATCACTGTAACTTTTTCTCTCAGCTCCTCTGACTGAACTTCTGGACTCTTTCTCTGGGAAAGTTTTTAGGCTAAAAAAAGTATTTTCCTGATTTTCAGTCACAAGAACATATTCTTTTAACCTCTGAATCTGTCATACCTTGAGGACCTTAGTTACATCCTATGAACAGTGCTGCCCTAAGGAATATTCTGGGCATGATCACAAATGCGCAGCTGCAAAGTCTGATTCAATTCCTGATGTCATCAGCATCAAAATATTTCAAGCATATTCCTGTCTTTATTTTCATACAGTTTAGTGGTGGGTTGTCTTTTCCTTAGGCAGAATATACTTCGTGCACACTGATAACTTTTTCATCCTGAGCAACCCCCAAGTAGTTTTGTAGACATGGACCCCATTCAAGGGACCTGCTATAAGGCCAGTTACCTGCGTTTACTCCAGTCCTTTCTGTCTTTGTAGCACAGTATGGACTTCCTCCTGCCATGGCGAGTAGTGAAGTTCAATTCCCTCTACACTGGTGTGTAAATACCAGATGATTCTAGAGGATTTAGGAAAATTCTGGATTTATACAGAATTTCCTGATAGTAGGGTATTCTTATTGGCCTCTGTCATAAAAAAAGATGCAGAGCAAATAGATTTCTGATCAAAATCAACATATGCCTAACTTCACATTTGATAACTTTCCCTTTGATTTTCTTGGGTTGGCCCATATGAAAAATTTGCAGCAAAGGGTCAGCATTCGCACGGCTAGTCTCTGATGTGTTACGTAACACAGTAACATAGATATCCAACTACACAACTTTATCTCTGTAAAATAGAAAGGCAGCTAATGTTATATACAATATATGCAATAAAAGCAGAGCATATATTCAAGGTAACTGTGGAAATTAAGTGTACCATATGCAATTCTTAACAATGCCTTAAAAATATTTTCATGAAGTATATATAAGAAATATGCTCTTTCTTAGCAACCAAATTCCTTCCAAGTTTCTGTAGCTCTCAAGGTCTGACCTCTGTCTTTCTATTTTACTTATCAGAATTTCAGTTGTTTGAAGTCTCAAAGGCCTCTGTATTTTTGTAGGCCTCAAGGACTTTCTATAAATTCTTCCGCATCTCTCAAGAATTTGAAAGCTTTGTGTGAGTAAGGGATATTTTTATTTATTTGCTTTGTTTGAATGTTTTTAATTACAAGCCTGGAGAAAGTAAAAGCAGATTTTTTTTAAAGTGATCCAGCTTTACTTCAGTACACTTAAAAAGACAAAGCCTCTTTTAAGTGACTGCTGATACCCTCAACAGATTAGATGCTGTAATTGAGTGTCAGAATTCTGGGAAAGTGTTCTTGTTGAAATAGCTTGTGTATAAAAAGCTGGATATTGGCTGCTGAAGGAACATGATTAATAAAAGAAAGTACATCAGAATGGATTTTTTTTTGCATTCATATTTTCATGATGTCCAAATTGTACATGCAAAAAATATACCATCATCCCCCAAAAGAAAAGTACAGATTACAGATAGTAAAGTAAGTAAGTTTCTGCTTAGCCTGTTTTGGAAGAAGAGGAAAAAAATGTTCTCAGAAGCAAACTCAAAACTAGCAAGGGGTTTATTGAAAGTAAAAGTTGGAAGATTCAAAGAATGTAAAAGGACTATATACACATTGGATATGTGTATCCAGTGATCTAAAGATGTATAAATTTATACCTCTGTGGTCAGACAGGTGTAAGGAAAAAGTGGGTAATATGTATTCTGGTCTGTCCTAATATATAACAAACTTTAGACAGAAAACTTATTTAGCTTTGCTCATTAGCTTACACTGCTCAGCAAATGGACTGTATTCACACATCTTCCAGACATCAAATTGACTTTGCCTGGGTATTCAGAACGTGGGCATGAGGGGAGCACAATCAACTGCTGCAGGATGTGAAAAGGTATCTTTCTGTTTGAAAGATTTAGGTAGCTTTGTGGAAAAATAATATCCTTAGCTATGATTAAAAAATAAAATCCAAAGCAATCAAAGTTAGAGACAGGACTTTCTTCATTATGGGAATATTCATTCCGCTTCCAGGTATCAGAGCTTTCTCTAGGCCATGTCAATCCTGCTGTTGTCTTGTGTAGCTCAACTTTCCCTAAGGTTAAATTCAAAGTATTGGACACGGGCTGGTAGTTTAAATGAATACTAGTCTGATCCAGAATAGTCATTTTACTTCTCAACCTAAAGAAAGTTGAAAGTCAGTGGAAAGAATTAAGTTCAGGATTTTATGTACTAAGTAGGCCCACAGAGATCAGTGGTTCCACTTTCCTTTCTACAGCCCTTAAATCAATGTATATGACTTCAGCTATTAATTTCAAATTCTAAAATTTTCCATGCCTGAGGCATTTCAGTTGTGACCGTGAAACTTCTGCTATTCTATTTTGATGCTGTTCGTCACACACATTCTCTGCTTACTGATGGAAGACACAATGTTTCTGTTCTAGAAATTGTTCTGATGGTGAGTCAGAAAAGCACTAGAAGTACATTTTACTGCAAAAAGTGATACACTGTAGGTATCTGCCCATATTGTTATAGCTATAATGCTTTTTATTATCAGTTTTATGCATATATCCATTAAACTTTTTGTATGTATAAATATATACACAGAGACATAATATGCTAATTAATCTGAAAATATATAAAAGGAATTTTCATACACAGGTATCTGCTTGTTACACACTTTAATATATATAAAAACACTCTTTTGGGTTTAGTTTTCTACTGTGGTATATTTCCCAGAATCTGATGCTATTGTATCCTTTTAGACTTGGCTATAGAGTACTTTATAATGGATTTTTTTTCACATTCATATTTTCCATGACCTCCAAACTACTGAAGCAAAAATAAAACCCTAAGAATGGTTAGTATACAGCTAAGTATCAGAATGGTTTCTGCTGGCAACTGCTCTTGATATACACACAAGAGCAGGGGAGCTTTCTGTCTTTTACGAGCAGCTTCATTTAGAAGATCCTGCTTTAACTCTTCACTCAGTGACTTGTAGACTCCTAATGAAAATATAGTAGTATTAAATAGTGAATGATAAAACATTAATAAAAACACTAGATTTACAAAGGTGAATTCGCTTTGAAAACTGGCATATTTGGATCTCAGAGTTTTAGGTATTAGATACAATAGGGTCTTTCATCATGGCAGGAGGCATCGGAGCAACCAAAGTTGCAAGGCAGCTGTCCTAAACGTCCCTACACAAAGCAAATGAACAAAGCAAGCTTTGGGCAGTGGTGTAACCCAAATCACAGAAAGATGATTTTAGGTACTAGTGGGAGGTATTATTCAGTCCACAGAAGCATCCACATTCTACTATATTTCTTAGCAGTTCACATACCTTATGGTCTGAGAGAAACTAATTCTCTCAATGGATGCTTTTCCTCAATGGGATCCCTTTCAGTGTCAAGAACTTTCTAAAAGATACTGAAAATAGAAGTTGTAGCTTTATATGAAGGCACCTTCTGCCTACCTAGGCACAAGAAAAAAGGGAAGGACGCATATTAAATTTGAGACAAGCAAACTGATCCTTTCTCAGTCTTCATGGACTCAGCTATCCATGCTAACAGAAGGAATGGGTACAGACCACTTAGCCCTTAAAGTGTTCCTGGCCAGAAGACATCAAAGAGTACATCAAAGAGTTTATGATTCCCTTAACAGTCCTTTGATTATATGCAGGCATGTGCCATTCTGTGCTGTCATCTGCCAGCTTTCTAGCATGAACTCAGAAAGTAGTTATTTTTACCAGGTAATATGTTTTAGTAAATTGTCTTTGCTAATTCAAATCTCTTGACCTATAAATTTCTTTTTTTTTTTTTTGGTCTGATCATCCTAGTAGTAGAAGATGTCATTCTTGGTTTTCTATTTAGCCATAAAGCGATATATCCTCCAGTCCATCACTAGTCTATAAAATTAATTGGTGCAACTAAAGACATGAAGATTCTTAATAATATCAGGCCATCTATATGATTATTTTTATCTGCAAAGATACTTCTAGAGCATCTTCTAACTAACTCCTTGCATAGAATCATTGCTCAATGGTAGCTCTTATGTCAACCATTCAGTGAGTTAAACATGGTAATATGACTAATTTTTGTGTTTTCCAAAGAAAAACCCTCTACTGAAGGCAATATTTTCATAAATGCATCAAGTAAATGAATTTTTTCCCTTCTGATTTTTTGAGATGTAGAAGATAACCATGTCTTTATAGAAACCGCTTTAAGTTTAATAATAAGAAGAAGGTACATCAGGAGCTAGTAGTGAATGTGAAAAAAAAAACAGTTCTCTCCATGTGGCTTATCCTGCTAGCAGGTGAGGAGGGTTGTGTTGCCATTTCAGAGGTTAGAGATAAAGGTAAATAGAGTTAAAAGCTTTGATAGAAATCCTGAAGCTCACCTATTTACAGATCAATTAGTCAAATTCTCCGAAAACAGCTGAAGGAATCTTGTCCTTTTTTTATCCTGAATGAAATCTGTTTCTTTTCTTTCTTTGGATTATGGACTATTCATATATATTCTAATTGTGACTGAAAGAGAAGAAACTAGTTTTCTGAAAGAGATTAGGGCTATTACATGCAGAGTGAGTGAAGGCCAGAAAACTGTTAGGAGGAGGTGACTGGGAAAACAAGGAAGCTGAGCATGATGAGAAGGTGAATTACTGCATGCAGAGAACGCATATACATAATCAGTGGGTCTTTCCATGGAGCAGTTGATTGGAATAGAAGTTTTGTATCTTTTATCATCTGCATTATCAAACAAATGTATTTGGAAAGCTGCAGAGAAGCAAATGGAATACTAATTTTGGAAATTTGAAAATGTCCTTTTATTTCAACTCCATGTCTTTTATTTCTGTGGAAGAACTTGACATCAGCACAAAAACAAAATAGTCCTTTAAAAGAACCTTTGTTTACAGGCCTACTAATCAGCCTGACTCATCCACAAATTCATTCCTCCAGCTAACCTTATTCTCTGTTGGTTGGTATACTTAAATTCAGACTAGCATCACATTTTAATGAGTGCTTTATTATACCTCCTAACAATGGTAATAATAGACATTCTTCCTCAGGCTCCTGTAAGAATGCCTTCGATTGCTGCTAGAGCTACTACTCAGCATTAAAAGAGAATTGTTCTCATCTAAAGGTCAACAAACTTGTAGATTTTATATTCATTATTTTACTTCACTGCTTTACTCACTCATCTTTCACCTTGAGCCCATCAGTTATCTAGAATTCTTTCTGCGCCCCACTGTATGAAATGATGTTTTCTAAAGGAAATGAAATGTTCTACTGCAGTATTTGATATTTTCAGTATATCTGAAAGCTTTACAGGACTAATCTAACTTCTATATTAAATATACCCTTTTCTTTTTCTAGGCCATACAGTATTTGGAAGGAATTTCATTCAACCTTGCTGAGTAGAAAATATCCAGTTAATTCAGACTTCCATCTGGCCAAATATAGCTCTTTCTTCTTTCACTTCTTTTTATTCAATATAATTAATATTGTAAATGCTTTCAGAACTGAAAAAAAATACATAGCATGAAAGCATCTCTTCATAAGACTAAATGTAGTATGTTGTTGATAAAAGCCATAGATTCTAATGTGGCCTTGAGCAGAGCACATGCTCACAGAAGCCCTTCAGCTTTTCAAAGCACAGAATTGAAGGACTGTTTGATTTAACAGAAAGCAGAAAATTAAGTGAGAATGCTAACTGCCACTCACATGCATTTCTCCTTTTAAAACTAAGGAGATAAAAATGAATGTTGTATTTCACTGAATGCTAATTATGGTTGACATCCACTTTACAGTAGAAGGGAAGGCACACCATAAAGCTTTCTCTCCTTGTGACCTATAAAATCAGGTTCCTCATTATCTATATTACATATTCATTATCTGAATTAAATACACTACAACAAAAAGATATATATATATATCTTGGAAAGATATGTAAAACTGGATAAGCTGTTTTCTATCCTTCTCTCTCTTTGAATGGAAGGTGTGACGAATATTCTCCTTTCCCAGCTCAACCTGACCTATACCTTACATGCAGCCCTGTTCAGTTGCTAACCACCAGTGATTTTTCTAATCCTGGTAGGCGCCACCATTCTGATTTCTTCTCCGACTTACACTCAACATAACAGTCCTGAAGGCTGCATCCCAAAGGTGAGGTAAGGCTAATACACTAGCCAATGATCCTCTGAAATGAAAGAATGACTATAAGTCAATCATCCTATAAATATGCAGACAGCCCGAGAGCCCCTTGAGCTCTCCTGGCATGGCAGCGGGCTGCACATCAGGATCTCC
>JAUBOD010000001.1:5599516-5611155 GCA_032353885.1 Nothura maculosa
TCTTGCCATAGAATCTCGTGAAATAATTATTATACTAATAAATCATATTGTTAGTTCTCTATTTGAGTGAAGTGCATATTTGCCACTCGCCCCATCGCCACTCGTTCCGTCACAGAAGGGCATTTGAATGGAAGGGCAAGCAAAAATGGCACAGAGAGAAAATAAGAGAGGTTAGAAAACTATGCATTTAGTTAACCCACAGCTCTCAGTTTTTCACTGAGGACTCTGGTTAGCAGATCTACAGTGTCCTAACCAGACAATGTTGGTCAAAAGAACCAGGAAGCCAAAATTTTCTACAGATTTTGCTGATGAAGTAAAAATTAGACCTATTATATTAATATTAATAAATTAATAGTTATGTTACATTACGTTACGTTACGTTATGTTATGTTATATATCAGTGTCATTACTCTTTGGAAATGTTACTGATGAAACATATTTCATTCAATTAAGAAATCTTTAGCCTACAGAAGACAGAGAGGAGGTCCGGTCAATATGTCTAAGTACCTGAGGGGAGAATGTAGGGAGGAGGGGGCCAAACTCTTCTCAGTGGTGGCCAGTGACAGGACAAGGGGTAATGAGTACAGGTTATAACACAAGAAATTCCATCTGCATGTGAGGAAGAACTTTTCTGTGAGGGTGCCAGAGCCCTGGCCCAGGCTACCGAGGGAGGCTGTGGAATCTCTTTCTCTGGACATCTTCCAAAGCCACCAGGATGCCACTCTGTGTTCCGTGCTCTGAGTGTCCCTGCTGGAGCAGAAGGTTGGACTAGATGATCTCTAGATGTCCTTTCCAACCTCAACTATTTTGGGATTCTGTAATTCTCCACCTAGTTTAGCTGTACAATTTTATGATTTTTTTCCATGATATATTATGGAGATTGCTATTAAGTTTTGCCTGAATTAATACCAACAACACACACGTGGTTATTGGAGGTTTATCTGATGCCCTCTTCCATAATTCAGATAGAAAAAGGAAAATGTAGTAAGTTGATTATAGTATACTCTATGCTTGGGCATCCAAGTTAAATATACTATCTTGAGAACAGAGACCGACTTCACAGCTTCCCACTGATACAGAGATATGACAAATGGTGGTTTCATGAAATCTTTCTTCATGTTGTTCTAAGATGATCCTGGCACATGGATTAAGGTGGCATTTTGTCATCCCTTTGCACTTTGGACAAACAAAATATGATTCACACCTACTGCTTTAATTGGAGACACTTAACAGGAGTTATGCAGTCACAACTTAATTTCACAAAATAGTATTCTAAATATAACTCTCAAGGTCTTGAACTGTACAGAATCATCCCAATAACATGCAGAATACATCTTCATATTATTTTGAAAGCATTTTCATTGTGGCAGTGGCATCTGTAGAGGTTATTTTGGGATTGACAGAGATGCTAATGGTAGTGTTTGTTTTAAATTGATGGTTTATTTCCAATTAATTATCGCTCTTTATGATTCGTTTTGTTTGGAAATCCCTGATAGGAATTATATGAATATGACAGGAGGTCTTCAAAAGCACACAGCAATTATAAATTGCCAAACCAATTAGTGTGAATTGTCAGCACCCTGGCTATGAACAGATACGGCCTTTTAAATGAACTTCCACATGACAACAGTCTGATAATAGGTTATCTACAGTGATCTTTTTGTATTAGTGAGAAACAAGTAAGATTTTATATTATTTTAATAGAAAATACTAGTAATTCCTACTAGTATCTGATTCAGGCATCGTTGAACACATTGTTTATGACAGATGATTTCCACATGTAAACAGTGATTGCCATAGGAACCATTCTGTTCATTTAGATTTTTGTACTCTAGTGTGTCTGGAAAACATTCTCAAAGCTAAAAGCTTTTTGGGGAGTCAGTTCAACCCTCTTAGTGTTGAATATTCCATTTTAATGGATATTTGAACAAGAAGAATGAGCATTATGTGATCACAGCTGGAATGCTACTATTAAAGTAAAAAATGGAGGATATTAGTAGGACTTTTGTAGCAGAAGTATGTTATTCTTGAACTGTAAAGAAATACTGTGTGCAATAGATCTAAATTCCAAGGTTGGAATACACAGAATGTGTTCCATGGATACATGACTCTCTTTTTCATATATTTTATGCATCATTTTGTACAGGTCAGCAATGTTTAGTCTTCCATCTATTCTGAAATTGAAAAAAAAAACAAAAATTTTGAAAGAGAAATGTAATTAGAATTCCTGTATTCAACTTGGCTTAGAAATAATTAAGCAGAAGTTTAACAAAGTTTATAAGAAAACTTTAAAGGTTATTTGGATATGTTACTATGAAAAGAAGGCTGGCAAAACGACTAAGTCTCTAGGCAATTAATTTTACTATATGCTCTGTTATTTACTCTAGATTGCATCAGAAACATTCAAGAGGATTACACAAACGATAGCAGGACACAGTCACTATATTTTTCAGAGAAAACTTTCCCTCACTATGCTCCTAGTTCCAGAAGAATGCTGAGTAGATACTGCACCTAGCATTTCATGTTGACTCACTACACCATCAGTTAATCAAAATGGGTGCATAACTTTGGTGAACCACATATCCTCCTGAGCATCTTCCAACAAACCTAACTTCTTCCATTGGGAGCACAGGGAAAGTAATCGGGACTAAATTCACTACTGTTCTCCCTCTACTGCTGCCACAGCCATGGTAAGGCATGTAAAAATGATTAGTGCTTAAATGTGAGGCCTGTTTTAGGCTCACTGCATCCTATGCTTCATCTTCTCTATTGTTTAGGTTGCCAAGTCTAAACACACTGAGGAAGAGATTGTTTACACTGAAGAGACACTGAAAGCTAGCCAGTGCAGCTCACTTTTGGCAGTCTGCACCAGAGGATTGCCCAGAGGAGAGGAAGGATGCATATCTCCTTAGGATCCATAATGGTAAAGCTTTTCTTTCCTCCTCAGTTTATGCTGAAATATAAGGAAAATTCAAGTGAGATATACCTGAAGTTAAAACAGCATGAATCTGATAAGCCTTTTGTGTCCCCCCGCCTTGGTGTATCAGAGACACTGAAGGACTAGGACCAAACAACTTTTTTACATGAGGAAATACCTCTGAGTTTCAAAGAGTCCAACTACTTTATCATGGCTGTCTATCCACAGCTACATACACAAATATTCAAAACTAACTGTCTCGCTTTAAATTTATATTGCAGAAATAAAGACTATTGTCTACTACTCATTAGTAGACACAATTTCAGTTAGATTGCACTCTTAATGTTTTGATTAATTTATTCTGAGATACTTTTTGATTTGGGTCTTTTGTTCTGCCTCTTCCCATCACTAAGCTGCTTTTGTTTTTTAATGTTTGAACTCCCTCATAACTCCTGTAGACAGACTTTTTCTTCTAATGTGTCACTTGCTTCTTTTAGCCTCTCTGCCTTAGACCAAGAAGGGCTGCCAGAACAGAACTTAGCAGTTCTAAGAAGCGCTTAGAGAATTCTCCTGTTTGGCATCTACATTCTGTTAGGAATGGTAAAATACAATGTCTCCAATTTCAGATGCTTCTCCTTAAACATTTCTTCCTCCTTTAGTAATGGGATAAGGAGAATTTCTACCTATGAAAAAGAAAAATATCCCTGCTGTCACTAATTTACTCTCACAACTCAAAGTAATCTCTCTACTTCCAGTCTTGGCATGTGGATATTCAATATGTAGACTGATTTTCCATACTGTGTCCCATATAAGCAGTTTTCCACATAAGATAGATATATAGCACTTGTGTTCAGATATTTCATTCAATTTACTGTCTGTACACAATTACACTAAGTAAAAGAGACCAATTTAAACTAGGCCATTTTAAGTGCTACTTAAATTGAAGATTCATCCATCTGCTCCATTGTGGCAACTTCAAAATGCTTAAGGATTCTGTGAAAAATCTATGCAAATGAATTAACTTAGGAAGAAAACTATCTTCAGATTATCAATTATACACTTATCATATATATGTCAGTCAAGTTAGGTATTGCAATTCTCATGACTCAAAACCAGCAAGTCACTACAAAATATCATTCATGTTAAGCAATTAAGTCACATTCTTATTTGTGAATTCCTTATTTGAAACTCAGGAGGCATTATCCATTGCATGAAAAATATATTTGATCAACAATGTTTGATTAGTGGAACCAGAATTAGGATCTACTTGAAGATCACTGAAAGGTGGAACTTTAATAAAGTATATTGATTTCAATATGATGATAAGAACCTTCTCCCTAGTTGTGGGAATTATCCAAACTCCAGAGTCAGCTCCTACTGTAAATCAAGAGCACTCAAGTCAGGGATGGTTCTACCAAGTAAGAGTGATCCTAATCTCTTCTTGGCACTGTTCCATTTAGCATCACTTATTAAATGTTATTAGATCATGGAGTTCCTCTTACAGAATCCCAGAATGGCTAATGTTGAAAGGGACTGCTACCAGGTTGCTAGCTGCATAACAAAACCTCCTGAAAACCCTTTTAGACTATGTTTCTTACAGTCAGAAGCTCAATAAGTTAATAAGTAGTATATGTGAGGAAAATCCTAGTGAGAAACAGTGCCATTTGGTACTATAGACAACAGCATAAATTATAGATACTTGTTTATAATAGTATCTTGAGCTCCATATCAGGATATGGAATATTTCTGACAAATTCTTATAACTGTTTAGATCATTTTAATGCAATCTTTTAAATTTTCTGTCCTTTTTAACTTCTCCACATGCATGGTTTTCTGGTGAAGTTGAAGGATGTCAAGCTGATGCTGATGGAATAAAAATCCTTTGCTTATCCATAACCAACCAACCATGACTGACTAACTTAGATTAAAATCCTGATGATGTTTTCCAAGGAATATAGTTTAACATCAAAAATAGCATGAGCAGTGATCACTTCCCTCCAGTGCCCCCTCACTATTCTTCATGGCAGTGTGGGTGACAAGAAGTTACTGGAATTTCCAGTCACTCAGGAGTCTCTTCATTAAGCATCATGAAAGATGTCAAAATCAGTGAATTCATTCTGTCACAGGCAGACATCCACAGTGTGGAGCCAATCAGTTAGACAGTTTAGTTTGCAGAAAGAAATAGGCATTTTGGGAGCACACTGATAATAGACAGTTGAAATAGGTCAGGTGACTCATAAAAATGCCTATTTTCTCCTTTGGCTTTAAAGGGAGCTCCAAGGGTTTTGGAGCACAGCTGCATTGACTGCAGCTAGAGTAGATTACTCACATTCCTCTGCCTAATAATTTAAGATGAGATGACTCATTATTTTTTTCCTGTCCCATCAGGTATCTCTGATTTACCTGGGCTTATTTTGAACCAGTCATTATTGGTACCAGAAATACCAGATTGACATTTCTGTGAGTACTGAGTACTTAAGGATGTGCTAACTTTATTGTGGGAATACTGTGATAAGTAAATGAAAATGTGGAAGCCCTCGCCTCTGTTCATTTCTCTATACTGAATTACCCCTTAAATTGGTGAGGAATTTCACTGTGGCAGAAGATGCAATGCAGCCAGACCAACAGCAGTTATCAAGAGAAAATTACAGTGGTGGGTGCTGACAGTTCCTGAAGCAGAGAACTCCATGGAAGAGACTTCAGGGGTGAAGGACAACCTGGTGGGACCACACATGGTTCTGTTGTGTCTGATTCTTTGCTGGCAGATGGCCCTTTGCAGACATCCAGCATCAGCTGAAGGAGGACAGCAGGGTGTCTGTCCAAACTTCCTCTGATACTGAGCAATTAAGGGTTCATGTTTTCCTGCTTTAAAAGCAATAATTCCTACGCTGTCACACAGTTCAGCCAATGCACATTAAACTGAGGCTGAGATTACAGTCATCTGAATTTTCCCTACTCTTCAACCTATTACAGCACTTTTGAAAACATTATCAGAGCAAACAAAATGAGGAAGAAAGCTTTACAAAAGAGTGAGGATTATGAAAGATTTGTAGATGTCTTTCAACAGTTGGCACTTTACAAGTTCTTTTAATATTGTCTTTTAGAAGCAAGAAATAAATTTCAAGAAATACATTTGGATTTTAAATCCTGATACAGCACATTACTTTTTCTTTCTTCTGCCAGTTTTACTTATGGCAATAAACTTGGAAGCTTGTTTTACTTTGATTAGCAGTCTGCTGCTAATCTGCTGTCATAGTTCGTCCAGCTGTTTACATGAAATAAATTACTCTATTGCTTTCTCAAAGCGTATGCATTAAATCTAGTTTCATCTTAAAAAAATATTTAATATTTCTTAATAAATATGTGTATTGTCAAAATTTCCAAAAGCTACATTTCCCAGCAAATCTCCCCAGTTGCCCCAGTAACAAAACAGAAAGTCCAACTGTAACAACTAAATTTTGGCTAACTTTCTCAGCCACTATGCAATATAAAATCATTTGCGTGTGAGACTGAAAACATATGTGAAGTATACTTTGTGTATACTTTGTGTACTTCAGCTACCCATCTGTGTAAATGTACATTGAAACAGGTCAGCATCATTCACAGGCATTTGAAAGAAAAGCTGGATTATTACGTAAAATGTGAGAGTCTCACTATTGATGTCAGTAACAAGGATTACACCCTTCATTGGTGCTTAAAAACGCATAACTGAAAGCTTGAACATAGATATATTTATGTCATCTGTTTTTATAAACACACCTGCTGCAGCTACAAGGTTAGCTTGTAGAGAGACTTTTATTGAAAGAAGGCAGGTTTGTGTGTGGAGAACGTGCTATAAAAACATTTTTAAAAATCAGGATGAAGAGTTAATCTTTAAACCGTCTGGCAAATAACAAGAGTACCCATATCTATAAGAATCTGTACTTCATTACATTTGAAAATGGTGATAGGGGCCTTTCTATGGAGAATGAACACAGGACAAATGCTTCCAGAAGTGTTGAGGGAGATTTCTTAAATATTTTTATTTCATAATCATTAAAAGTATGAAGAGAAGTTGCAAACACACTTATTCCTAGTTTGTAGCACTAGTAGGTGAATAGAGACATGGCTCCAGTAAAGTCTCTTCCCTAGCTTGGAGGGGGACTGAATCCCTTTGCATCCAAAAAAGCCAACTCAGTACTCACAAAAGTCCACAGGAATCCTTCCACTGGCTATCCTAGAGATTTAAAGAGCTCTAGAAATGCTGATGGCTCCTGGCACTGTACTATAAGGAAAATAATCCTCTTCTCTACATCTGCCTTTTTGTTCCCAGCCCTGCTGTCATTTCATTTAATGCAAGTTAAAAGCAATTATAGTTTAGGCTAGTGTATGGGATGGAACATATCCTTGCATATGATGCTGTAAAAGAAATCATGCTGCTCCCTTGAATCGTGATATATTTTGATCTTTGTGCATTATACAAAGTGATCAAATTGTAAGCACCTACTCCACAAGTGAAGATCTTTGTCTGCCGTCACGAGAGCTGTTTCCTCTGCTTTCCTAGAATGACATTGCTGTATTTCTGCCATACAGGATTGGCAGGATCTGCCATTTACTTAAAACACTAGGAAAACTGAAGTTGCAATATCTTGTTGATATACCTGCATGGATGGTGAGTGCCTTTCTCCACTGGGCAGAGGCCCACTCTCACACTGACTCATGCCCACCCTCATATTTTTCTTTGCATTCTGGAGGCAATCATCAGAAAATACAATGAAAAATAGCATAGAAAAAAAAAAACAAAGATCTTTCAGCAAAATTATCTGGGTTTATCACCTTCATAACTTTTAAGCCTATTCAATTTTTAATTAAATCACTTCTCATGAACTGTATTGACATTATTTTTCCTTGTTATAGTTGGCTTGGTATTAGCAACAGTAGCAGAATCATTAATTAATACTTCCAAAGCAGATTTGGCATATATTTTCCATGTCGGAATAAATCAGTGATAGTTTCTCTTTATTATTATCTGGTTGTCATTAATCTTGTCTTTTAATATGACTTGCTACATAATTAGCAATGTCATATCTTCTTAAATGTATTCATTTATTAAAGTGCTCATGTGTGTGTGAAAAAAATCTGAAAAAGTAGAAAAGAAATAGTACAGCACAAATACAATTTTATAAAGCACGAGAAGATTTTCAGTTCCTGCAAATGTTCTTTCAATGCAAAAAAATCATTAAAGCATTAACAATTTTGCACCTAGTGGTACCTAAAAGTAGAGATTTAGGCATCTGAGACCAACAGAATTAAATTATGATTGATGTCTCTACAGCTAAGAAACATTCTGTTTCCCCTTCTAGTTGTTTTTTAATCTCAAAAAGATAATGACATCCTTAGGCTACAGATAATGCCTTTTTTGCTTCTTTGCTTTTTTACTAAATGTTCTTATGCAGATAAGCTCATTACTTTCTTCTTTTCTTCAGCAGAAATAAAAAGAAGTTAAAAAATCCGTAAACTGGGGCTTCAGTAAAAGATGCTATGTTGTAGCAAGATTAACATGGAAAAAAAGATGAAGATAAGTAATCAATACAGTAATAAATACAGTTAAATATTCTTTATGTAAAAATAATGTTTTAATACTGAGTAACAGAAATTTGGCATATTGGGCACTGCCTTCAATAGCAGAAATTCATCCAGTCGGAATCAAAGGTGTAGCACTTCTTACTTTTTTATTACAGAATCCTTAAGGTTGTAAGGGACCTATAGATATCATCTAGTCCAAACTAGTGCCCTGAGTTCAAGAGGTGCAACTCTGATGACTCAGAGGAGAACAAAATGCTGCCTTATATTGCAGACCTCGCTCACACAGGGGATGGGCAACCAGAGTTACAGGATGAGACAGTGAAAATGGAAAATTCACTGCCATGGAATCAATGGTCTGAGGTGAAAACTGTTCTTTTAAGTTGTTGCACAATGAATTGTCACAGAAGAAAAAATATATGCTATGTACATATAGCACTTTGTATGGGAAAATAAAAGCATGGAAACAATGGATTAGATTTGATATCATGCAGTTCACTCTTCTGCCGAGAACTCTATATTTAAGTACACTAGATAAGGATAGTGAGAGGCAAAAAGTACAGGAATTTACAGCCAGCAGCTATTTCAGAAGATGGAATCAGTGCTACCAGTTAAAGTAAATTCAGCTAAAACATGACACTTTTATCCATAACGATGCAACACCTATCACAGTATCTGATTGCTGCAGCAATAAAGATGTAAAGGCCCGGGAATTCAAGGGGGCAAATGCCTTGTGAATGCTAGTTGTGGCCAATGACACTCTGCTCTCCCCTCTGAAATTAGTCCTGGGCTCCTTTCCTAACTTGCATGTATAAAATAATGATTAGTTTTCCCCAAAAAATAATGTTAAATACATTTTAGTGAACTATATTCCCTGTATTTCTGACAGGGAATCCATAGGTAATGATAGTCTGCTATAACCTCTACTTTGTGCTTGGTCACAGAAACTTTGCTTTGGCATTATTTCCACAGCTATGTTATGGGAACGGAGAAAGTCAAGGTGTATTTTGTCATAGGAGTGGTTTCATCAGCCTGTGTTAGCTTGAATTCCCGGAGGCTATAACCAAAATGATGTAGTATATTTCACAATTATTCATTAGAGAGAAACAGTGAATGCCCTTAAGATTTAAACCACAAAAGTATGTCTAAGTATTAGGATACTAAGCACCAGAAATAACAGCAGCAATAGAATGAAATCATGAATGTGAAATAATAATTCAGATGTCTCGCTACTTTAGGCAAGTAAAAAAGTAAGTAAAATAATAATCTGTGCATTAGCAGTTAGTGACTTTATGTGTCTACTAGCAGAGATGGTTGTTTTGTAATGTATGACTTTTATGAGTAAGCCATGATCTTTTGCTATGCCCTCAAGGACTATGCCCAAAATATCACACACTTTTTTTTTTCTGATTCTGCAACTAACAGTCACAATGCATTTGAGTTGGTTTCTCTGGGAAGTTCACAGAGTCTTTTGTAATTATATGGGCAAGTCATTTCAGTACCTTTTTATTCCCAGCTCCTTAGACTAACTTTTCAGGACATGCAACTGGTATTATCTGATGTTTTGTTTGTTATAATGAAGTCTTAACTCCTAGACAAATAAGGAAAAGTTCAAAAACTGAGAAGGCAAATCAAAAGTTGGGAGCAGCAGAGAGGAAGAGAGAGGGAAATTAAAAAAAAAGGAAAAAGAAATGTGGTTATACAAACATCAAATTCACAGTTCTAGAAGAGGAATCCAATCTATCCTGGTCTGCCTTGATGACAGCAATAAAACTGGTATCAACAGGAGTCAACAACAGGTGCATTTGCTTGCAAATAAGCTTTATCTGTGGACACTGTACTTTATATACCCATCTTTCACACATATAGTCACCCCTTCGTGACTGATGAAATCCTTTCAATGAAGCCAGAGACTTTTAGACTTCCAGTTGCTGTAGGGTTCTAGTCATGCCTTGAAAAATAAAAAGTAAGCTGTATGTCTGAAATACATAATTATTTTGTATTTCAGTGCTCCCAGCCTTGCCTGTCCCTTTTTACAGGCCCCCTTTCAGCTGGTCTCACTCTTTGCATGCAAGCAAAAACTCTCTGAACAAATGCATTCAACAGATTTCTGCAATAAGGTTTAAAGTCCTGTAGTGAAACCTCTGCACTTCAAAGAGCAGAGTATCTCTGTCAGAGACTGGATATATATTTAGAATCATAGTCTTAAGGAAACCATCTTTCTTAAGGTAACACTTTTTTCTTTATGAACAATGAAAGTGATGATATAGATCAGGAATATTTGTAGCTAACATAACACATTTGAGTTCTTTTTGTGTATTTGTCAAAGGCTGCCTGCTTGCTCTTACTGTACAGCATAAAGCTTTCTGGTCCTATCTATGTATGCAACAACAGCTTCCAGGACACAAACCCTTTTAAAGATTGACCTAATTGTTCAAAAGGTTCAAAAATATGAAGCCAAAATAACTACTTTAAAACTAAATCTCCTTAGCTTCAGGCAATGGTTTTAAAAAAGGTAAATGAGGTCAAGAAGATGATGTGGTGTGAGTGGGTTTAACAAGCCAGAACCTAGCAGAGTAACTCATAAGCCTGAATCACAGAGTGCTTCTACATCCTTGGCATGGATGCAAACTTTGCGTGAAATAAATCATGGGATTTGTAGACTAAAAAAAAAAAGAAAGCCCTCTGTTTAAAAATAGGTCAGCATGCAATTCTTAATGCATTTTATGTCACATATGTCTTTGGACATGTCCATAAATGTGAACAAAAAAAAAATCAGTTGCCAAAAAGCACACCTGCTAACCTGCTGTATTTTAATAGGGTAAAAATCTACAACTCAGCTTTATTCCAATTTTGCATGTGCACACAAAGCTCAAAACCTTAAGGGATCCAAAGGCTAGAGTTCTGGGAAAGAGAGAAAGAAAGAGAGAGAGAAAGGGAGGGAGGAAGGGGAGGGAGGAAGGGGAGGGAGGGAGGAAGGAAGGAAGGAAGGAAGGAAGGAAGGAAGATAATCGATGGATTGGAGAGAGTATGTATATACATTATATATATAATGCACATTATATATATATAATATTTTCTTTCCTAAGGCGTGCACAGCAGCTGCTGGTGCCTGGGGCGGTGGGTGGCGGGTGGCTCAGGGCTGGGACGGCGGACGAAG
>JAUBOD010000001.1:5611255-5659413 GCA_032353885.1 Nothura maculosa
AAGGAAGGGGGAAGGGAGGGAGGGAGGGAGGGAGGGAGGGAGGGAGGGAAGGAAGGAAGGGAGGAAGGGAGGGAGGGGGGAGGGAGGGAGGGAGGAAGGGAGGGAGGGAGGGAAGGAAGGAAGGAAGGAAGGAAGGAAGGAAGGCTGTCAAGTCATTAAAATAAAAATAGTAAATAAACTTTTTTTGCAGTTTACACCAAGAAAACCTGCTTTACTTTTACTATAATTGTGAAAATAGGGGAACTGTGTGTCCTCTGGATTAGCAGATATTTAGATGAGTGTGAAATTCACAAATAAGAAAATACGAATGGAAATGAATGAGCTTATGAAGTGCAAGGTGATATGCAATTTTTCTATTTCATATGATTGCAGTACCTTTCCTAGGGGTACTCAGGTGACTATGATTTTGTATATCATACTGACGTTTGAGAAGCGTTCTTTGTTCATGCAAATATGAATAATCACGTTTTAAAAATCTGTTCATTCAGAGAGCATATGGTGTCCAGATACTTTATATATGACTCATGATGAGCAGTAAAGAACACAACTGAAGAAATCAAGCTGAGTATACAAAGGTTAAGAAGTCAGAGACAAAAGGTTAATGCCCAAACAATCTTATCTCAGTTTCCTTATTGAAGTACAATATTAAATGCTCTCAATTATAAACTCCTATACTCTTCTGCTCTAGAAATATTCCAACTATAGGTGCTAAGAGAGCTCAGAGTGACCTGGTTTTGTTTTAGCAAAGATTAATTTCTGTTTAGGTACAAGTTTTACTTTTGCAGGTCAGATACTCGTATTTTTACAACAAAGGAAGTTGCATCACTACTATATGGAGCAATACAGAATAATCTGCTGAAAAAATCAGCTTTTAAAAAATTCTTATTTTGTTATTAAAATCTCCAGCTTTCATGACAGTAACACAGGTCTCCTAGGCTGTGCTATGTGCAGTTTGTTTGCAGAAAAGGACATATGATATCTATGATTTCAATAACGATTCAATAACACGATTTGAATAGCAAATGCATATAACTCCCAAGCCAGAGTAGGATATGGACCAGATCAGAGAGCTCAGTACCCATGATTCTGTATCAGTACCCCTGATTCCTGTAAAAAGTGGCCACAATTTTCCTTTGAAGCTTTAGTTACAGGAAAGACTTTAAAATATTTATTCATGCTATGTAAACAATGGAAAAGAAGCAGTTCTTCACAGGACAACACATCATTTCAGTTCAACTTTAAACTAAAGAGCCAATTTTTGAAATAAATTTTGAAATCCATTAAGACTATTCATTACCAACTAAGGATTTGGCCTTTTTCACTTGTGCAGTTAGAATATATATCATAGGCCATATAAATGTTGAAAAGAGCTGTCAGGCAAAGGCAACTGCTAACAAAGGGCTGTTTGGTGCAAGAGATTTTCCTTAGTCTTCTCGATTTGTCCTATAGTTGCCATCGAAATGTACAGGACAAGATTTTGTTGGGATCCAGTAAATAAAAAGCTACAATGCAGGCATCTGCTGTAGCTCCTGAAGACCTAGACTTACAACAAATGAATCTTTCAAAGATAATTTCTTTTTTTTAGCAAAAATTCTAGCAAATTAATGGCAGGTAAATGGGTAGTAAATACCTCTCCTTTTTTTTTTTTTTTTTTGTTCTCAAAAGAAGCCAAATGTTTGTTGTCCTCTATATGTGTGAGTATGAACATGTGTGTGCGTGCACATGTGTAATTAGTTTATGTTTTAACTCAGGTATTTAAAGAGATATTTAAAGAGTTCAAATACTGTGTATTTTATGACCTGTTCAGGAGAGGTATACATGTATATTATTTTCTTAAAAGAAATTCATTCATATTTCCTATTATCTCTATGAGATTATGTTGGTGCTGAAATTTGGCCTTTCTTACCACCTTTCAGCAAAAGAGGATAAAAAATGAGGAGAGAGAAAAGTTAAATGATTTGCTTGAGGTTATATAAAAAAGCTGATAGTTGAATTAGGAGTTGAACTTGCATTATCTCATTCCCTGAGAGCTTTAGGTACAAATGCATCCACTTTTTCTATATTTCACTTTTTCCCCACTCTCATGTTTGACATTTCAAGCAGCACATTTCGTTCTTAATCCTCAGAAGCTTTACAGAGTCACAATAACATCATATCAAATATCAGCCATGTATGAAATAATAATAGCTGTGCTCATGCAGAGCTCACAGCTAGGCGAGAATAAACGAGCACCGTGACTGATGCTTGCCTAATTTCTGCTATTTGGTGCAAATAGCAGAAAGTCTAAAATCCTTGAAAAGAGATTTTTATTAAAGTAAAGCCTGCTGCTCCAACCTAACACATTTTTACAATGGTTTCAGCATATCATCTTTTCACTTGCCATGACAGATTTCATTTAAAATAAAGATTAGTTTTTCAGGTCTTCCTCTCCTCCATTTCTTATTTTGATTTGTTATTGACACATAGCTCTAGTTTGCCTGCATTAAGCTATAATTAAGTTCCACAGGAACTTCAGGAAGCATTTCCTCAGTGTGAGGGTGACAGAGCACTGGAACAGGCTGCCCAGAGAGGTTGTGGAGTCTCCTTCTCTGGAGATCTTTAAAACCCACTTGGATGCAGCCCTGAGCCATGTGCTCTAGCTGACCCTGCGTGTGCAGGGGGGTTGCACTAGATGACCTCTAAGGTCCCTTCCAACCTTAAGCATTCTATGATTCTATGAATTACAGTCTAGAACCACAAATTCTGAATCCCTTTCAAAGACTATTCTGTTGCTGAATTTCAGTTTCTGATTTTTCATGCTCACTTCTTCTAAATAGAATACCATTAGATAAAGCTTTCTGAAGCTATGTGTATGATTGAAGTTGAAATGGAAAAATGTGTCAACTTTATCAGAAGACTTTCTATGATCTTAAAACAACATATGCAAGTTGGCTTCTTTGCTGAATTCTTCCTGCTCTTACTAAAACATAAATTATATTGGTTTATTTTAATACAGATAGACAAAGACTTTATATAGGGCACTTCATCTTTGCAGTCTCAGAGTACTTTATAAATAGAGAGTAGACTTCAAAAAAGAGTGCTCCATTGCAGAAGTGTCACACCATGGGTTTTACCAAAGTAGTAAACATTCTTTTTCTTAAAGGGACCATTCCCTATATCTTTTATTTTTAGCTGAGTTACTGTATCTGACAAATTAAATCATATATCATAGGAGAAAGAAGACGGCTGCATCAGTCAGTTAATCCTTTGCACTGTAACATAAAAAGATTTGACTTAATTAAATCTTGTCTGTATTACTGTTAGTTTCCACCTTGAGAGATTTAAACAAAGAATAGTCACAAACTTTCCCTCTTTCCCCACCAAAACCCTACCATCTCTCACTTGAAGTTGTCACAAATCAAAGATGTGGCTTCATGACTGAGATTTTGCAAGCTATAGGTCCAAATAAGATTTTCTAGCTGATACTTTCACCTCTTTTATGTAAGAAATTAAAGAAAATTCATACTTTTAAGCCTTTAATTCTACACCAGTCTGAACAAAATCTAATGTTCCTCAATAACAAAGCTAAGTGTGATTATTATGCAAGTGTTCTATCATTCAGAACAAACTTTACTGAATACCTCCCCTGCTGAAAAACAAACTCCTTTTGCTTGGATACCCAGTACTGTCCTGTGCAGCAGCACACACCCAATAAAGCAGCTGCAAAGAAATCCTCATGGAAGATAAGATAGCACAGCTCACAAGAGCTGTGATATGCACTTTCCAATTATTGTTGCTGGAAGGCAGCTGAAGGAGCAGGATCAGCATCTCTACTTGCACAAAGCTTTACTGCTTTTTCAGTAGCCATAGGTGGCTAAGGCTGACACAGTCAAAAATGTACCTGTAAAAGTTGATATAAAATCTACTTTTTAACTAAAACAAGATCCAGAAAGTGACTGTAGAAAGTGAGTGTAGAATATGACTGCTTCCCATAGAACCTTTTTTGCTGTACTTATATACAAAAATACACACATAAAAAAAAAATGACCTATAATATTAGGATTTACAAATGCTGGTGCAGTGCTTCACAGGAACAGCAGTGTGAACAACTTGTGTCTCTATAATATATAAATTATAATCAAAAGACAATTCATGGTTTACACTGATAAACTTAATGACAGGAAATTGCCAGTGGAAATTCTAAACCATCTTTTAATATAATAGAGTGCATAACTATATTTCAATAGTAAAACTTACTACTTTCTGCTGCAGAATAGGCTATTAATACACACTTCAGCAGTAATAACTAGAGCAGTTAAAAATTAATTAGCAGATCTGTAAAGAATACATGAAAGATAAGCTCTTTCAAGCCTTGGTGGATGCACTGTCTTTCAGATACCACACTATCTTATAGGCCTTTATGTACACATATTCCTATACAAGTGGTAAGGAGTAATATAGACCACTAATGCCTGCGAAAAGGTACCTAGTGAATTGGAAGGAACCTCATCTGGGCTTTTGTGGTTCATCTTCTTGAGGAAGGAAAGTCATTCCTGATGGTGCTTCCGCAGTCTCTTGTAGCTAAACTGAAGAGCAGCTCAAAGGGGAAACCTTTATTTCAGAGCAAGAGAGCTCCAATCTTATCTGCACAGGACTGCGGAGAAGTGTTGCAAGAAATTAACAGTATATATTGACTAAAGGACATAACCAAAGTGTATTAGAATGTATAAGGCATCGTCAAATGGTCTATTATACTATGACTTGATTTAAATCCTCAATTTTGAACATTTTCTACTCAATTGAATCAGAGAAAATAGCATGAGTTATTCTGATGTAATTTCAAACATGGCCATGGAAAGTTTGGCCCATTACTTTTAGATGCATAATTAAAACGAAGAACCAGTGACCAAGATAAAGACCATATTCCATATATCAACATTGTCTTGCCACATGACTGTCAATATTGCAAAATGATAGTCAAAGAGGAACACATATCAAGGCAACATAAAAGACCATAGTGGCCAGGAAAATTGAAGACTGTGAGGGGGAGGACAGTAGAGGTGCTCCGTAGGATACTCAAATATTTCTAAACATTGGCCAGTCATGATCTCATAGCAATGACCTTTTTCTTGACAGGGAGTAGTAAAAGTTAAGCATCAACTACTGCTCAGTCAGCATGGGCTTTTCAGTGGGATGCAACTACTAAGTTCTCCACAGCATGTGAATTGAGAAGGCAACGTGAAATCTGCTGGAGTTGTGGTTACTGAAGGGCCATCAGGAACTAAGCACTCCAAAATCAGTGAGGCATGTTTAAACTTCATTTGGGAAAAAAAAAATAAAAGAAAAAAAATAAAAGAAGAGTAAAGGTCTACCCCTCAGGTCTCTAAAAACAGCTACCCATAATTACTGCTTTAGATCTTTAGATACAGAGAAATACTTTGCTTCCTTAAGGGCCATGCCACTGGATGCAGGCTGTCAAAAAATACTCAGACGGTGAGGGGATGGATACATCTAAGTCTGCACAGAAAGAATTTCTTAGTTATATTTGTATTAAATACTAATTTTTACTAGCCATTAACTCAAACCATGCTTTCATCCGATGCAGCTGGATGGCATTATTCAAGATCCAGAGAAAAAGAGATAGAGGAAAGATTATTCTTTTAATAATGTAGTTTGTGCTCAAGCACAGGCTGTGGCTTTAGCTAAGTCTGCTGTGAATATTTTGCAGAGCTCTGTAAGAGACCTTGTTGATCAAAAAACCCAACGAGCTGTTATCTCCCAGCAAGGGTTCAATCAGCTCAGAAATTCCTAGCTGGCTTGAAAGGAAGGACATGCAAGCAGGAGGTAAAGTTTAGTGCAAGAAAGACTATGAAGAGATGAATGAAACTGAATAAAATGTAGGAGAGGAATGAGTGACACAGGGAACTGGAATTCATTTTGCTAATCACAGCCAATGCAGGACACTGAATAAACCAGAGAAGCAAACTCTTGGGGGTTGTACATTTGCTGTATTTGATAGAATTCACTACCTGTAAACATGGTGAAAATCAGGACATTTTCAGTCAGAAGATCTTGGGATTAATGGATTTGATCATATTTTTTCAGTGTAACTGATATATGAAAACAAGAAGCAAGTATCAAAGCTGATCTGCATTTCCCACTCTGCCTCCCATTCCTCCCTTTACCTACATTTTCATGCTGACCAGGAGCTATCAGAATCAGAAGGAGTCTTACAGAAAAATGGAGAAAAAGCCTTTCTGCACCACAGTAGAAAGGAAGCTAAATTCATATGTTTTGCAACTCTCCCATTCAGAGAACCTGGATGGAACCACAACCATTTAAGTTCCCAAAAAAGGAAAGATTAAAAAAAAAGAATTTAAAAAAAGATTTTAAAAAATCTGTGCAAGGAATAATTGAGTTTTGTGGACTTGTGACCAATTTATTTTATCAGCATCTCATTTGGAAAGGAGTAGAGCACAAATGGGAAAAAGTAAATGAGCGGATGTCAGACATGGCATGACCCAACTAAATAGTGTCAGTTCTCTCAAGTAGTGTCCCTATGGAGGAGGAGTTATTACTTTACCAATTAAAACTGGCCATATAGTGAGGGGTTTGTGAGGGTTTTATAGATTAAAGACGATCAGAACAAAAGGCAGTTTCAGATGACAGATATGCATTTTTAGGGTTATGCAGTGGGAGGGTGACATTCAATAGTACTCTCTGAGGACACAGACCTCAGAGAAAATAAATAAATGTCTTGAAATTATTTTGAAAAATTCTAATGGCAGAACTATTTATTTGCAAAACAAAGTCAAAGCATTTCAGCTAACAGTTCCTGCAGGTGGTGTGTAGATCCTGAAGGCCGGAGAAGGGCATGACAGCTGTGGCTGTAGATATAAACAACACATGCAGGTTCACGCCTTCTATTCCCTAGAGAAAAAATACTGAAATATTAAATTTGCTACACCACTGGAGACTATTCTGTCACTTGGTCTTATAATTTTAAAAAGGGCGAACACATTCACAGAATCATTCATAATAGCTATGTCTGTGTAAAAGAAATGCTGCACTTCAGATCTCTGAATCATAAGCCTTCATATGATTATTATTAATGATTCAGACATTGAGCATAGAAGAGAGAACTACGTTTCACTCCAGCTATAACACTGGAAGTGGCAGCACCTCTGCAACCATGACAAAGCAGGCATTTTCCCATTTTTTATATGTAGTTTTACTTCACCGAGTTTTCTAATGACAAGGTGGGAGTGAGATCCAAATCATGCAGAATGTTTCACTGCAATGATATAAAGGTATTCTAGAATGCCTTGCTGCATGAAAATAAACAGACCAAACAAAGACCAAAGAATGTCTTAATGCTAACCATAGGGGTTTGCTAGCTAAAGTCTCTGTACCTCAACAAAATTATGTCAATGAGTCCAAAAGATGACTGAGGAGAGCAAGACTACACATGCGTATGTGGTATGTTATATAAAAAATACACAAAACTTAACTGGAAAACTCTTGACTTGAGAAAAATAGAAAAAACAGTGATAAGAGATATAGAATTAAAGGAATGCAGTTAGCTCTAAAACCAGTCTGGCCTTCAGTCTATATTCTGACTCTCTTAGAGAATTAATACATTTATAATAATACATTTATCTGTCTTAATGAGATAAAAAAAATGTTTAAGTTTCATCCAGGACTTGACAGTAGTTGTTGCTACTCAGTTTGACAGGGCCTAGTGGCAGTGGAACTTCAATGAAGAACAAATAATAATCTAATTAAGATTCAGCTTCTTCAGCTATTTAGTAACTTCACATATCTTTATTTTTAGCCGGATCATAATAAACTCAAAAAACTATCTCTTAGTGCTTAGAATTGTAGCACTTTACAGTAGGGTAAATGACTTTCAAAAGATCAAAGCAAAAGAAAAACAGTCTTTATAACAACAGAAAATGATGAGAAATCCAGTGATTATTACTAAAAATTGCTGTTTAATTTGTTTTGATGTCCCCTTCATGAAGTCTTTAAAGATCCAGGGTTTTAAACTCTATTGTACAGAGACAATTCTATGTTTTTGTTTGTAAATATTTTGATGTAATATTTGCAACTTAAGTTACATCAAGGTGATAACTTCAGTGTGAATACATGTTCAAAAATCAGACTTTATACTAACCACTGAGTTATAAGTAAGACAAAATTAGTATAGTCATAAAAAAGAAAAAAAGTTCCATGAACACTGAAATGATGTTTAATTGAAATGATGTTTAATTTCTTGTACTTCTGTGCCCCTGGCTGACTTCTAACCTGAATTATATCAAGGTAAAAAGTGACTTCAAAGAAGGTGAATTTGAAAATGTTTAAATTCAACTGTCAGCTCTCCCCAGCTCACCTTTTCTTATGAAATATGGAGGAACACCTGAGACGTTCATTTTTTTTCTTTTGAATTTATTTAAAACTACCAGGTTCAAAATGATTTAGAAAGGGAAGATAGATTATACAAACATGTCATCATGCAAAGTGTACTTCATAGAAAAAACGGGTCAAAGATGTAATTCCATAATCTTAGTCCTTGCCAGCAAAGGCATGCACAGTCAACTGTTCTTTTCGATGCTCACTAATTCCTTACATTAAGAATAGGATTTACAGCCCTACAGAGGATACTTAGCATTTGCTAAAGTTTTCTAAATCTGTCTTTGTGGGCTCCCCTGCTTCCAGATGTTCATTTAGTACTAAGTTTTCCCCAGCTCTTTAACACTTTGACATGCTTCCTACAACCACAAAACCACTAATGAGTAAATTCCCTTCGCAGCCCTGTGTGGTCTTCTGCTGAGTATTAGGTAAAGAAACCAGAATGAAACAAGCAAAAGATGGGAAGAGAAAGGAAAGGGAGGATGGAAAAAAAGTACTAGCAGAGAGGAATGGGTGAAAGAAGAATCACAGTATTTGGCTCAAATCAAACTATGTTATGCTATCAGGAACAAACAAATAAACAAAAAATAATGTCTTCAGGTAATTTTAATTATATGCTTCTGTGAAAGGTGGAAATCAGTGTGAAAATTCTCTTAATGTTTTGTAACTTATGCCTTGAACGTAATCCATTCTTATGTTTCCTACCTCCAATATGCTCCCTACAGAAATAAGTATATGTTATTTTGTTGGTGGGCTCTAGGTCTTAATCGGCCTCAAATGCCAGTTCTCACAGTGAGCAGAAGGAATTTATGATGTCGCTCTATTTTTTGCAGTCACGCATGCTGAGAGATGGTACCAGCAAAGAGGAGAAAGATCTGTGACTGCTTGAAAGCCTGATCTCACCCTGTCATAGACACAGTCACTCTCTAAACCAAAATCAGTTTAATTCTCTTTATACATACACATTTAAAAACAGTAGATATGGAACAAACAGCTAACATCAGTTAATCATGGCATACTACAGAATAAGAAACATATGCATATTATATTAGGAATACTCTAACAAAAACAAAAGTATAGGATTTTAAGAGCAAGTTTTGCTCTTATTTTATTGTCTCTTACATGGAAATTTGCATTCACTTACTGCAACAAATACACAATGATCAACTCTGAGACAACAGCACCTTACAAATATAAGGTAACTCATTACCAAAGCAGATACTGAGAGGAAGCTGATTTGTTGAGTTTCGTGGATACCAATAACAGTATCTCTATTCTCTTCTGTGAAAAATAGGTCAGATGAAAGAATATGTTTGCACGTTTGCATTAGTATTGCCATCATGGCAGGAAATACACAGGCAGCTACTTGGTAACATGCAGGAGGGCTGCTCCACGTGGATACTGGAGCATCATTTGCAATCATTCGCATATCCAGGGGTTGACAGTGGAGCAAAACTGCATCCGGCTCCTGATGAGAGTTTTTGATCTTGGCTTACCAAAAAGCAGCCCTCCACTTTGTTAACATGCTACATTTTTTGCCCTCCCTCTGGCAAGATGCACAACAAGAGATGACAATATAGACTTTAAGTATAATCATTAGTTTAATTTTCACTGAAAGCAGTAACCAATTCCAACACTTGTCTATCCCTAACCAGTAAGACAACACGCTCCAAGCAAGTCATTGGTCTATAGCAATTTGTGTCTGATAAAATGTTGGCCTTTGAGTCTCAAACTTGTCATCTTAAAGGAACAAATCATAAAATCATAGAAATATATAGAATGCTTAAGGTTAGAAGGGACCTTAGAGGTCATCTAGTCCAACCCCCCTGCAAACGCAGGGTCACCCTAGAGCACGTGGCACAGGGCTGCATCCAAGCAGGTTAATCTCTGAGACCCCTTTCTCAAACATTAATTATTCTTCAAGTGAGATTTTATACCATATGTATCAGCTATATATGCATTTTACACCTGAATTCACAGTTCAGGCCCAGGGATTTTGTAGTGAGAACAAAGATATATTTCTTTGGATTTTTCTTTATCAACAGTGAAATGTATAAATATTAAAGAGTTAGAGCCTTACCCCAGCTTCCAGCTGCAGACATTGAATTCACTGAATTATTTCTTCTGAACTGGAAATTGGTTTATATGCGCTATGTTTACAAGCCATTTTTACAAGAAGGGAAAAAGGGTAGAAATATGAAGAAAAATGGTAATTTTGTTGGCATTGACAGCTTCCTTCCTCCAAGGAGAATACGGACTGTGTAGAATCTCAGGACCAGATATTGCAGAAAGAAAGGTCATATGCAGCTATTTCACATTAAGGAAATCCTACACAGAAAAAAAATTAGGATAAAATCAAAGTTTTGAAAGAATACATCTTTGGTTGGCATGAAGGATTAATGCTAAGCAGGAAACAACTAAATACTCCTTTCCACCAAGCCCTGCCAGTAATCACAGGTGGGAGCCATGCTCCCCACCTGGAAGAACAAGGAGCTCTTCTTGGAGAGAAGCAGCACACCAAAGCATCACTTTTCCAAAGTCTAGGAAGTGTTGTAATGCAAAAGCCACTTCGTGCTATCCTAAACACTTTGCCATGTGATGAACAGTGTGATCTAATTATCGCATCATTCATTCCTTTGAATTAACATGCTCTTTTTTTTTTTTTTTTTTAGCAGCATGGGAGGAAGTAAAGAGGGCAGGAAAGGGCAAGAGTCTGCAAACAGCTTCTGCAGTTTTAGTTGCCAATGTCTTTCATTGGCACTCAAAGATTCAGTTTTTTAAATATGGCTCTGTGCCATGTGCTAGCCAACTGGTAGGGCTTGGGACATGCATTAAGATAGGCATTTAGAAAGTAATCATAATATGAAAATAGAGTGAACTGGCATATTGATACATGGCCAGACCCTGCAGCCATAATTACTCTGCACAAAACTGCTTGCAAAACTGACAGAAATGCTAAATATTGGCCAGTTTTTAATTATCCTGAAATAAATGAGACAGAAGTGATGAAAAAAGGAACCATAAAACATACAAAGCCCATAAAGAAAAAATAAATCAAAAACCAATCAGGTCATTAATGAATGATCAGTAGCAGATGGGCTTCTACTGATATGATTAAATGGGATCCAGACTTTAGTGAGAAAACATGTTACTTCAGTTAGTAAATAATTGCTGAGGTGTGGTGTACCACATTGCCTCCACTCAGCTTCTGCTCACTTGGAATACTTTAAGATCAATACACAACAGTGTTTGATGTTTCACTATGCTTCTGGTGATACTTATTTGATGTTGTTAGATTAATTCACATTTTTAATTATGTCCCTGATATCTCTGTGCAAATGACCTTTTCCTATAGCCACTAAAACTGACAACAAAAAATCTTGGATGATTTAAGTTTATTATTAGAGAACAGTTTGTTGGAACAGTTGCTTCTTTCTTTCAAGCAAGAAGCATAAGTGCAGTCTTATGAGTCTAAAGACAGCAGATAATAACACACTGCAGCAGCTTTTACTAACTGTAGTAAGTGACCTTCATCTTTCTTTTATTTTAGTGCTGCAGTGATCTTTATATGCCTACATAGAAATACACTTTATTGGCTCCAACCTAGAGATACAAGTTTTCCTTCAGATCACCCAGAAGCTTTTAGTGCGCCATCCAAAAACCTTGCAAGTTAAGGCTGGGACCTTGGTACCCAATAGTTCTAACAGCATTTCAAGATAAAAAAAAAAAATCAGAAATACCATTGCTATTTACTGAGCTAAAGTCAATAGTTCAAGGACAGGGCTGCTGGTTGACTGTAAATAGTGGAAACTGAGGGTGTTTCTCTGTAGACAAACACATTTTGAAAGTATTTAGGCCTATATTTATTTCTAATTACATGATAAAAGAAGAAGGACTGCTGTAGTGATTATTTACCTGTTTTTGTATAAACTTTCTCATTGTATGATTTTGGAACACACATAGCAATTTTAGAGTGATTTACCAAAAAAGTTCAAAGTGTGTAGTCAGAAAAATTAGTTTGGTATTTACACTGAGAGCAAAACTGAGATATTGAACATAGCAATATACCATTTATTCCCAAGCACTTCCAAAATATCATTAAAATACATTATCCATTTCCCAACACACACTTTAAGTTGTCTTACCAACCAATTTTGGAGCAGGTAAATTTGTAGATAGTAAATTAATTAACTTCCAAATCTTAACAGTATGTTAATTTAATGTTAACTTGATACCTGAGAGTATCCAGTAATATATTAAAGAACCCTCTCTTTGGAAACCAATCAAAAGTCTAAGGAAAGAATTTCTTAATTCATTTATTAAGCTCAACATTTTCTCCGTACAGGGAACTTTTCAGCAAAAGTTCATATCCTAAAATACAAAAGGCATCAGAGAATCCACAGCTACATTCCAGACTTGTAAGAAGGTTACATCTGTTCTTTCCCAATTAACCCTTTTTTTTTTTTTTTTTTTTTTTTCAAATAAAATAAAATAAAAAGCCACCACCAACAACAAAAAGACACGGTTTAAACAACTGCAGAATTTACACCAGCACAAAAGCATTAGTTATCATTACAGGAAGACAGACACACGTGCTCCCAAAAAGTGAGTAACAAGCAGTGTCACAGTTTTCATTAAAGTGAACAGTAACAGTTTTAACAACAAACTACACATCAAAAATAACGATTGCTGAAGAGCTGATACATTATTTGAAAATATTTCCACTTTTGTGGTGTGACAAGGCATACAGATATCAGTCAAGTTCAGAGATAAAATAATCTTGAAATAAAAGATTATAATTATTATTATATGTGTCAGCTTATATTAAACTTCGGTGGCACCCAACTAATGGGTGTTTCCAGATTTGTTTTGTAAAAAATATTGCATGTTTCATTTAAAAAAACGGCTAATGTGGACCCTCATTTGTGGAAGCAGAAATATCATTTGAGTGAGATTGTTTCTACCAATGACAGCTCTTATATCTGCACAATTGAATGAACACAGACCCTTTCTGGAAATGCCCTTTACAGAAGCCAGGAACATTTCTATCCCAATTTCCAGAAACTGCCCATTAAGTAACACAGTCAGTTTGTGCATATAAGTTTGTTACATGGGTCCAGAAATGAGATATTAAAGTGATAAAATGAGTTGGTGATAAAGTGATAAAATAAGTTTTCTACTTCTGGAAGTAAGTAGAAAATGGTTTGAATAGAAGAGTCACTGCTATGCTACCTCTGGAGAGCAGTGGCTGACATTGCAGAGAGGTGCATGTAGAGGTGCAGCGACTTCCTTAACAGTATGAAAATCTAATTTAACAGTATGAAAATCTAATTTAGATGCATGATAATGTGATTTAAAACCAATTAAAAAAAAAGACGTTAAAATAGCTTTTTCTTGAAATACAAGTGCATATCATACAGTCTTAATCAAATTCTCTGTTCCATATATAAACAAAAACTACTGAACAGGGAGGCTTCTAAGAATTTTTTTCTTCTTAGTGTCTCAGTTTAAAACAAATTATTCTGGGAAATAGTTATAATGTCACAGCCAATGCATTTTTGCCCCCTGATACTTATTTTGCAAAATGAAGACTAACAGTTACAGCTTTAAGAAGTAATCAGCACAGCAACTACTTAACAATTTGTTCTTGGCAGGATCTGACCATGTCCCAATACCCTGCAGATTAGTGTTTTTATAAAGAAAAAATGCAGTATTCAGCAGGGAAAGAGATTATTGCTGGCTGGAGCACAGGACAGAACATTATTTTCTCTGTTTGGTTCTATCACAGTATCAGTCACAGAAACCAACTATCCCATCTCTTCTAGATACCCGCATTGTGGGCACGCTTCCAAGCAGCAGGTATCCCAATTGCCAGCTGGGAAAACACTTTCCTTTGGGAGAGGTTTCGCTATTCTTGCTTGCTGACTTTATTACATGGTCATTCACATGGGGCTACCTGTGTGAGAAAACTGAGGATGACGCACATCTGTGACTTTGGTCAGCTCAATGAATGCCCCATTCACCCAACCACCCACCCATCTACTCATCCCTTTAGGACTTACATCCATGTGCAGGATGGCAGAGACAAGCAGGTAAGGGTAAGGTTTTCATGCTCTGCCAAGTTTGACAATATGTCTTTTCTCCAGGAGAACAACATAGCTGTTCACAGAGGAAACAAAGGGAGAGAATAAGTCAAGCCCTGGTCTAGCCCCTGGTTTCCATGGTGCCACAGAGTCCAAGTCAGTGGCTTTCCAGCTGTCCCTTCTCCCTGCCCTGGGGCCATCGCTCCAGCAGCAAGGCTTCATGCAAGTCCCAGCGCATCAGGACTAAGGGGTGAGAGGCTGCTTTGCTGCACTGAAGCTAGGGCAACAAAGCAGAAGTTCAATGAGTTGAGTGTGCCAGTGCAGAACAGCTTGTGGACCGGCACTAACTGCTGGTAATTTTGAAGACTCCTTCGATCCAGGGTCATGGTGTGGGAGCCACTATTCTAAACTGGCAAAGTCAATAGGTTAAAAACTCAATATAATTTGACATACAATTCCATACAGCAACACCTTGTACTGCACTGCTGCTCCTGCAGGTAATGCCAAGCCTACCACTCTTCTTAGGAAATTAAATCAATTTATTCATAGATCCACAGCGAGGATTTTGTTAAAGATAAAAAGGTTAAAGTTACAAATTTTTCATTAGTTTACATTTAGCCATAGAGAAAGAAAAATAACACTTTTCCAGCTTAATTTTCACTATCAAGAAAGGAAAATTAAGGTGCTTCTTTCTTCCTGTTTCTGGTCTTACTTTCACTTTAAAACTTCACTTTGAATTAAGTCCCATGAGCCTGTTCCTTAGGCTTTTGATAAACTGACATGCACCACAGAAAAATAATGCCTGTAAATGGTAATTTTTATGTAGAAGGGCCCAAGTAGCATTAGCCTTTCACCGATAAAATAATGGAAGTATTTCGAGGCAGAGTTATGTGGCTGTCTAGAGTCAAAGTGCCAACTGGGGAATATACAGAGAGATCTGGAAATATTTAGTTTAGGAAAGATTGACTTAACTACAGGGTAGGGCAAAATATTTATAGCCTGCATTTGAAATCTATCCATAGCAAGAAGGGTACTTACCCTTGATTTCAGGGAAAACAAACTGGATCTTGGATATGCTGAGGATAAGAGTGACAAGGACAGGTATTTGAGAGCTGTCTGTTCAATGCACAACTACAATATCTCAACTACATTGTTTTTGAAGATGCGGGATCTGCTTTATAAGCAAGGCATTGAATGGTTACATTTTATACGTATTTCCAGTACCTACAGATATGACCACAGGAAAAAAAAATACAGCAAAGGATAGTTAACCCTGATGGTTACTTTTCTGAGTGGAAAACAAACCTGATAGGATCTTCAGGAAGATTCTTTTTTAATCCATCCAGACATAATCACAGCAGTAACAAAAACATTCCAAATAAAAGCTACATTATTTAAAAGCAGCCGCACTGGCACTGTTACATGTTTCAAACAGGTTTTATGACTATTGTCCATGCTGTGCAAGAAAAGCTTTTGGGAACGGTAAAGCTGGTGGGGGTTTTTTGAGAGCCGTTTAATATGGGATTAATAACGATGGAGAGGACTACGGCTGCCCTGGAGGCCTCTCAGGAATGTGTTCTGAAGCATCTCTTGCATCCAACCTCTCCATATGCTTAAGATAGGTGCCCTGGGAGAGCCACCAGCCCTTGCAAAAGGATGAAAAGACAGCAGAACCTTTTCTTACTTCATTTGGGGTAGTCAGTCCCTGTGAAAGAAGCAAAGACCAAAATTAATTGTTCTGCATAGCAGAGTGCTGTCCCCTCAAGGGGAGGACGCTGCTAAAAAGGGAAGATCCTCTTCACAAATTTCTGATGTTTTCCACTTCTAATAAAGCCAGATAAATCCCAACAGTCTTACTTAAGGAATTTTAATTTTTTGGCTCTGCACAGATATTAAAAATCCTGCAGCTCTTGCAAAGAATAACAGAAGATCTGCACATATCCATGGTGAAGTCCCTGAAATCAGTGAAGTTGGTCTATATTTACATACTATGTGTTCCATTGTATCATAAATTAAAATCCTTTGTCTAAACCTAATTCCTTTTTTTTTTTCCATTCTAGGAACACAAAATCTAACTTATCAATTTCAGAAAAAAATACAAAAGAACACTATTTTACAGTAAGATTATTTAACATTTATCTAATATGCAAAATTTCACCAGTTTATGGTTTGCTTCCTCAGAAAATATCAGATCATATAATCTTCACCAAGTGCATTATTTGCCCTGCTCCATCCATACACAACACTGAAAGTACTGGAAAATAAACTTAATTTACTTAAAGTTGAAAGGGCACAAAATAGGTCAAATATTTTCATATGCCGAAAAAGAAGGTTGCAAGGTTAAATTTTAATGTGTCATAAGTGACCTGGCACATAGCCAAAGCATGTGCTTAAACAGTGTGATGCCTGCTGAGCAAAGATTTTCTGGTCTTAGTTTAATGCCTGTGACAGCTTCACTGATGAGCCCTCCTGGGTGCATAACGCTGGATTTTGGCTTTAGTGCTCTGAACAGATTGAAGATAAATGCCACCACCCTAAGAGTGTTGATTACAAGGTTCTCAGAAGTTAATTGATTACAACCTCCTGTTCTTTATCATCTAGCACATTACAGATGTAGCTCTCATTTAAGTATTTAAGATCTATACTCTGCTGGACAAATTTCTGCCTATTGCAAACTCCAGAGGTGCTCAACCTGTCCTAAAAGGATAAATGTAATGCTGTATAACACTGAGCATGAGCAGGCAGCTCCTTAACTCTCAGAGAGACAAAGAAATGGTGCCTGAAGAGGAGCAGCCTCCAGCTTTCCAGACAGAGGAAAAAAACTCCAGGGGGCAGATCCAAGCAGCAGGTTCCCTCTACGATGAGAGCCACCAGGGCAGTAAGGAAGAGGTGTAAATTTGTTCATGCATTGCCTTTTAAATGGGCACAGTACTCAACATATTTTAAAATAGTTTTATATTTACATGAGCATTGAAGAAGCATCTCTAAGGCTCCTCAGAGATGCTGGAGATGCTATCTTGACCTGGCACAGCCACACAACTTGGTCTTTTCCTCCACCAAGGTTTGGAGACAGAGCAGGCTGTGTCTGTGCCTGCGTAAGGTATTAATGCATTTTAAAAGACTCCCTTTGCTCCACTGACACTGTTACAGTACGGAGGTGCCAGAGTTGTTACCATATGGAAACAGGAGAGAAACAGATGCGCCTGAACCACTTAACATAAACATATGCTTGAAGAGCTAGGCTCTATTTAGGGCTTTTGAGTCCTAAAATGAGCACCCCATTCAAAGCCAGTGAGCACAGAGAGAGGAGCAGAAGGTTACAGACTCAGACTAGCACCGCTCAGCAAGCAGACATGCAAGTTCCACATCAGCTGCAGCTCCAAGAGGGGCTTTATCAACGCACTGCACGGTCAGGTTGCTCCTTACCCTGGCATACCCGGAGACATGCACACTTTGAGGATTATCTGTTTGGGTTAATGCTTTGCTGAGACACAGCACGTGTGGGAAGCAGAAACAATAACAGCATTTTCCTCCTTGTGCATTACAGTCAAGCCCGCTACACTAGATGAAAAGCAAGGGAAAACAAGGTACCTCCCTGCCCTTTTCTAGCCTAGAAAATGCAGCTCTCCTAGCCCTATTAACTCTGAAAACTAGCACAACATGAAACATCAACAAACGCTGAAGCACTAGGAATTTCTGTAGGTTTGGGAAGTGTTACTGTTGTTAACCTGTGAAGTCTTCATGCATCCTTAAGAGATACAAGGAAGGTCAAATCTTGGCTGCCAACGCCAAGTTTGCATTGACTCAGAGGGCCAAGTTACAACCTGAAACAGGAGAACAAGCAAAAGATAAGGAAAAGTCATAAAAGCAGAAGAAAAAAAAAAAGAAAAGAAAAGAAAAATCATTTAATTTTAAGTTGCTGCTTTTATGCACATCCACTACCCCTCCCTCCTTCCTTGCACTGCTTTTGAGCAGTGCAACTACAGTAAGGCATGTAAGTCGGAAAAAAAGAAACCTTCCCTTATAAAGTGGCAACTTATCAATGCAAATTAAGACTGATCGTGTTAAAAAAGACTTCAGTTTATATGTGTAATAGAAATGTTCACAGGGAAAAAATTAACACAATTTTAAAGGAAAAAATGAGTGACTTCTGGTAGCCTGAGGGTATGAGAAACTGATGCGATGTGTTATTGCGCGCTTTATGCCCTTGCAATATTAATGCAATTGCCATGACAACTGTGACATCCTCTGAAATTATACACCTTTAGAATTAGAGCATCTTGCAAAGGAAAACACCTCTGCAGCTAGCAGAAAGGCTGCTGTAATCTAAAACAAATCTCCTATTCTTATAAGCATTCAAATATTTATTCAAACAATTCTTTCTTTTAAAAAACATCATGATAAATTTAATCTACAGCTAAAGCTAAACTCTCTGGATTTTCTAATTTGTCTGGCCTAAGCTTAATCATGGTTGTTTCTTTCCATAGTGAAAAATAAATGTATGTCTTAAATTTGCATGATGGTTTAATGGCAACAAGTCATACAAGGAGAAAACAAAAAGACTTCCAAAAGGAGTAAAATATTCATTTCATAATAAACTGAATAGATCTGTTGCACAAAAGCGGCTAACACTTCTTATAAAAATTAAAAGGTTAAAATGCCCAATTATTGACCATGACATCCACCAGGCACCTTGCTTAATCAGGAGTTAATTAAGGCAGAATATAACCTTTACATAGCTGTAGTGTTAACACAATGTTTTCAGTGAAAACTCATCTGAATCACATTGAGAACAATATGGGAAGCTGCTTATCTGTGGGACTGAAGAGCAACCGTATAGCAGTGATAACTGCTCAGTAAAGTAACAAAGGCCACCAGATGCCACATCGTGAGAACATTATCCTTTTCATAATATATTCAGAAAAAAATCAAGGTGACATCAGCAGGCTTTAGTAATGATGTTTCATTCCTAGCAAAATGCCTCATGTGTATTGCCTACAACTGCAGCCTTTTTATAGTATCATTGCAATTCTTTTCAAAGTGAAAATAAGCTATTATTCAAATGCCCATTCCTCTACTGATTTCAATATCAAATGAAAGCATGCAGTACCTCAGATTTATCAGAAAGAAAATAAAGATTTATGAAACACGGAAGAGTGAAATAAAATGCTAAATGCCTTTAACATGTGGTAGAATCCCAGGTGTAGGTTCAAGATGGCATTTACCTACCACCCAGAAAGCTTTCACTGAAGAATAGGGCAATAAAAGTATCAGAAGGATATCAGATTCCCTTTATATAGCATCCAATAGCTAATCCAACAGGAATACCTTCAAAGCATTTCCAAGTGTCCATGTATGTATTTATCTTAATAAAAGGCTGCAGATGCAGACAACATGAGCATACACAAGGAGTGAAATCCTCCATTAAAAAGCTTAGAAGCCCAAATACTTTCACGAGTTGAGATAGTGGGTTTTACAATAAATTACACCATAGAAAGGCTCAAATACTATTCCCAAGTTTTGCAGAAATGCCCAGAAGGCAATCACAGGATACACACACTGATCTGCAGAATAATCCTGCACCTCTTTATCTTCTTTACAGTCCAAGCGGGCTATGGCTGCACTTTCCATCCAGCATCAGTTCCAGCTCGCTGGAGCAGGAGCAGTCTGCTCCAGCTCAGGCAAGAGCATCGACTGACCTTGACTAGAGCATAGAGCCCTTAGAAAGCTCAGACATTGATCTTGGTCATGGACTGTGTGCAGCGGTGAAACAAGCTGCTAATAAAAAGCAATCCAGCATCCGCACTGTTAGACCCAACTAGATTATCATCTCTGCCCTGCACCTATTCTATTAAAGCCATCTAAGTCCAATTCAATCCTCATGTCATGAAACTTGTAGCAGATGTAAATTTAGTTCAGTGGCACAAATTGCTTGACATAACTTAGGTCTCACCCTGACAGCAGCAGATTGTACAGTAATATAAGTTAAGCAATTCCAGGGACAGAGGGGGAGCCTCAGAGAGAATTGCTCACTGAATTACTCACATTTCTGAATGCTTCAGGATGGAAAGAATAGTGGCATAGTTTGTGTGCTGAAATGTGGTCAAAGTATAAAGGTGACCAGCAGTCTTGCACTTCTGATAACAAAGGATAAAAATAGCAGATAATTAACCAAGAAGGAAAGAACAGACCAAACAGTCATCTCTGCAACCCTCCTGCAAACTATAGATAGATAGATAGATATAGATAAAGTAAATAATCTGAAAATCTGAGGACACATTTTATCATATATTTGAACTGACTTATGTGATGTATATAGTATATATTAAAAAGACCTGTTGAGGTTATATAACTTTGGAAAAATATTACAATCAATCAAATATCAAGGTTGTATATAACTCAGTTCCAGTGACAGCTTGATTTTATTCTCTCCTGCTAACTTCTATGATTATGACAATCAGAATCATTGACCCACTGATCCCAGTAATAAATCATTAGCAATATTTTCATAGCTGTTCCTTTTATACACATTTATTTACCTTCACTAAAATCAAACCACTCCTGAGACAGAGAGGAGCATGCAGCAGGCACTTTTAGGGCAAGCTTTAGCCAAGACCTGCTCTAACTGAGCAAAGCTCAAGGCAAACATTTTCAAACCTTCAATGGAGCAAACCAGGATGCAGACCCATCTGAAGGGCAGATTGGCTGGTCCCTGACTCACAGCTCCCAGACAGAGCTCAAGCTACACCAAGAAGCTTCACCCATGATCTCATCCTTTTCCAACTCTTATTTACTCTAGAGCTTCTTTTATTAGTATTTCCATTTTCCTAACATCTAGAAACACTGCAAAGAACCAGAATTGACAGCACAATAAGTGCTGTGAAAGCAAACACAAAACACGCTGTAGCCTTGAAAAGATTATGAGCAAAGTATAGAGCAGGAATCACAAGATCACACAGACATGAGTGTGCACAACACAACCATATCCATTAGCACTGCTAGCAATGATCTCACTGGTCTAGCTTTATGAAGTAAGCTGGTGGAACTGTGCTAATTTACTCAGAAAACATCCCATAGAGTTCATATTATATTCAACTGCTGCTAATTCATATTTAATTTAATATAAAAATCTTAAAGTTACATAAAAGCCTACAGCAACAAGGTCGAATCCTACTGTGCAGCAGCTGTCTGCTTTGACAGAGCCTAAGATATAGGCCCAGTTTGGTGGGAGTGGGTTCTAAGGACTGTGTACAGGTGTGAGAGCTGAGTGCAGCTCTGCTCCCTGCAATCCAGGCAGCACTACAGCCATGGCCGAGAGCACAGATGTGAAAGCAGCAAATACACAGAGCACACGGCAACGTGTCCTGCCAGAAGGGAAAGCATGACAACCACCAGGCTGGTAGCAAGAGCTCGACCATTGCAGGGGCCTTTAGGAAGGCTTGGTCTTTTCTGGACGGTTTCTTCTAAAATTCAGCCCTGGATTTGTGTTCTGAGGGCACAAGAGAAATCTGAAATGCTATTTTTGTCCACTTCTGGGCAGTTTCAGTGACTATACTGCAGCAATTTACTGTCATTAAACATAGCCATAAGCAGCTGTAACTAGGGGAAGAAACAAGATAGTCGTGCACTGAGTCACAGTGCCAGGACTCTGACAACAGTGGCTAATATTTTGGAGGAGGAGGAAAACTTTACAATGCCAAATTATGAAATAAGCAAGTCAGAAGACTTTTTTTCCTTTCTGCCTTCCACAGCTGAACATTAGCCTCTGAAGCCTAAGTCCTAAAATATTCACTCTCCTTTCCTGAACTTCTGCTGCACTTTGCTCCACCAAGAAAATAAATTAAAGAAACTACTTTTGTTTTTGATTTCTGTTGCTGAAAAAGTTTAACACGGTGCACAGGAGAAGTTAACAGAAGGGGGTCCAGCAAAGACTATCACTCAACTTGGCCATTATATTTCCAGCCTCCCCTTCAGCTGTTTATCATATTTTCCATCTGTTTCAAGAGTCTCTCTATGATTTTAGAGAATCAGACATGCTGAAATCGTGCTAAAAATATTTCAATTGCAAAATATGATGCTTCATAAAATACCAGAAGGCTAGAAATAATTCACAGAGAGGCTTTCAATATAAATGCTTCAAGAGCACTTTCGTATGAAGCTGCATGTTGAATCATAAAAAACACTAGGAGACACAAAAGACCCCAAAAGACATTTAAAGCTCGCTTAAACTTTTTGTACCTTAACATTTAGAAATTGAAGGAAAGGGGAAAAACACATTGATGACATTTTAAAGTGTTTTCTTTATATAGAGAGAGATCTCTGATTGGATGTTCTTATATTCAGTTCATATTGTATTTTTAAATGTGTAGATAAGAGTGAGAAATTTCAGGTGGGTTTTCATGAAACTTGGAACACAGGTACCTACTATCAGAGCAAACACCATTATAATGGCACATTGCCATGTCACCATTTGTGTGTTGAGTCAGATAAGATGACTCTGTGCCACTCCAGGGGAAATGCAAACTAAAGCATATTAACTGAAAACACCTTGATAGTTTACTTTGCATTTACATTTGCCTGGGATTTCGCTGTGGTTAATCACAAGGCTCAGCTGACAGCGGTACCTTATGCCAGCTAAACTAGTACACTGATTACCTGTGAATGTGCAAAAGGCCACTTTATTTTATCTCAGCCAGCTTGACTCATTGCTACTCTGCAAAAAGAACAACAAGAAAAACAGTAGTTAACTTCCCAATTAATTAACTAAATCAGAAAGCATAGTGAGATTAACATGTCGGTTTCTCCAGGAGTTTGGAGGGAACGGCATTTTTCACCTGAAATGGAGAGTGATATCCAGAAATAGATTTTTGCCATCAGTGACATGCATTTTGCAGCACCATTTCACAATACCAAGAAGAGACCTAGTGTCCCTCTTCATAGAGCAAGGCAGTAAATGGATATTATAAATCATCTCGTAAAACACACTACAGCTTGCTGTGTTTGAACTGCCCTCATGCCACTTCTGACGGTTAATGCAAGAAAATTATTTGCAGGATTATTTAATCCCTTGGAACTATATGCAGCAGCATTTACACACAGTTTTACATACCTTTCCCAGAAGCAAGCTGTCAGCATTGTCACCATTATTTAGATAATATTTTTGAGATCAGACTGACCAAAATGAAAGAGAAATACAATAATCCACTAGTCTTCATTACGTATAACTTGTGCATTACTTGCACAGTTTGAGAACTGCTGAGAGTAGGGAAAAAAAAGCTCTTCCATCTGAAAGCCAGACTTTGCTTTCCACAAACAAGAGAGAGGGCAGAAAGTATAGCCTCTGTATCATCCACCATGTTTTAAAACATTGTCTTGGCTTATGACAAGATCCAATACATTCCCAGACACATCAAGAGGATCAGTATGGCAAGAGCTACAGGACAACGTCCACAGATTGTATTTTATTCACTTATTTTCAGTGCTGTTTCTCTATCCACCAGATTCAGCAGTTCTATATTCCACATAAGTCCTTGAAGGAAGTTTTAAAAATACTTGTTGTTCTAAAGCTATGTGGACTACCCATAGCAGAAAGGAAATATCATGAAGAATTAGGGCAAACAAAGTACCAAAAGGAAGTTCAATGTTCTGTGTGGCATTGGTTGGTGTAGAATTTGTGCCATTTTGCTTCTGTCAGACACGTGTGGTTGCTGTGAAATGAAATGTTGATGGGGAGAAGTGGAAGGGAGAAGCATTCCCAAATGTCGGAAATGTCAAAACAGGTAAGCATGCCAATTTTAGAGACTGTCTGAATTAGAACACTCAGAAGAGCACTGGATCTGTGCTGTTATTCCCTCCATCTCACCTATAGACATAAGCAATTATACATCTTGTTTTGAAAAACAACAAGTGATCATTTGCATACATAAAATGATGTTCACTTTAGATGTGCTCTGCTTTTCATTGCCAATTGCCAGACATGCAAATACTTGCCTACTTTACATACTTTTTAAAATTTAGGGCCTGATGATACATTACTAGAGTATTCATCTGCTTTATACTACTTTAATAGTAAAAAGCATCTATAAACTCATTTTAAAAGACTGCTTGTATACAGGCTGTGTGGACAGAATGAAATAAAACAGAAATAAAACAAGACACAAGTCAGTGTAGCCATAAAAATCTGTTTCCACTGACAATAGACAGTTTTCTTTCCTAAAATGTTAAGCTTTGAATGGAAAAATGTCTCATGACTCCTGATGAAATTTCTCATTCCTGTAACATCCAGATATGCCTTAAAAATTGCATAATCTTACAGTATTTGATTTTTTTTCCAAAGGTCATATATATATCACATGCTCAGGTCTGTTAACGATTGAGTTTAAACACTGGGGGAAGGATTCTTGCAATGACTTTATCTGTTCAGTGTCATTTTCTCTCCACTTCCTAAAGGAAATCAAATCATGAGGAGTATTTAAGTCCCTGGTCACATATGTGAATGTTTCAGAAGTGACTTCTATATTTATCTTCCTAAATGGAAAAGGGATTCATCACCTCTGAATTACTCCATTTATTTTTACACACAAAACATAGAAAAAAAATCAATGGAAGTTTCCTGAATAATGTTATTAGGGCTGAGAACAGGCACCAAGGTTGTTTAGCAGAGGGAAAAAATATCCCATTATGTCTGAGTTTCTAGATTTAACCACTAAATTTGTTAATTAGTAGTAATATTATTTAAAAATTCAAAAAATGTTTGTCTTCACTTTAATTCCACTCTTATTTATGAGATTAAGATTTTTAGAAGGTAATTTCATCATTTTATCTCACTTCCCTTATTACTATGTATTGCAGCCCAAATATTGTCAAACGTGTATGACAAATCAAGGGAACACACAAGAAGCTTATTTGCTCTTTATCAGTTTTCTTTATATCTAGCGAGTCTTTGCCTGAATGGCACCATATCTAACTCATTACAGATCAAAAAAACATCAGGAGCTCCATGATCTTCCTATTGTTTGTCATTCTTCTTCTGCAAGATTTTCTCTGTTTTCTCAGGACATTTTGTAAAATGAAGCTGAAAATGTCTCACATTGTGTGTGATATGATATACTGAGATTATTTTTTTTAAAAAAGCCATAATATCTCACAAGACTCAGTCATTTAGTTAGCAATGGATTTTTTTAAGTTAGAATTGCCTTTTATTGAAAGTCTTATAACAGCACTTTACAATATCTTAGATTTTTAGTGCTTGAGATAAAAAAAAAAATCTATTTCTCTCCAAAAGAGAGAAGCAATGTTGCTTTCCAACCACTGTTGCCTCTGAGAAAAAGAAAACATGCAGATCACCAGGTAGCACTGTGCAAGGAATAATTACATTGTTGGAAATCTTCCTAGTTTGATTTAGATCATGGTACCTAAACACAGAAGATCCTCTTGGTCAAATCTGGAAACATCAGTACAAAATTTTGAGAACAGAATTATATGCAAGTCTCATTGAAAAGAAGTAAAAATGTGTGACAGTGAACAATGCATGTGTATATATTTGCATCACTTTTGGTTTCAGCTGGAAGTATTGAACTGTAAGGAAAACAGTGGAATATTCTTTTCTGTGAGGTTACAGAGTCTTGTAGTTCCTGTCCAATCTCAAATGTTGAATCACTATCAGAGACTTACCTGAAACTAACACTCTTCAATAATACTAAGTACAATTCAAATCCACAAGCATTAGAATGACCTTAACTAGGTAGGCATTACTATATTCTTAAGATGAACCCCCACTGAACCCCCAAGGAAATTCTTCATCTCTTTCACTTATGAATTTTTTAAAAAAGTAAACATTCATTTGCTTTTGATATTGAGGATCCACAGAGCTTATCAAACAAGATAAGCAGAGCTGACTCCTACACCAGAAACTGTTGAGAGTCCAAGTTTGGCTCAACAGCACAAAGCCAAAACCTCCCTACCTGCTTCTTCCCAAGCTAGAAAGGAAAGAAAATTATATATAACAGGATATAGATACTTCATTAACTACATCACTCCCTGAAATTTGGAATACAGATTATAAGTACAAATCCTTCCACAATAAAAAAAAAATCACTGCTTATTAAAGTAACTACTCATATAGACTCAGTAATACAAGTTTCACTTGTGAACTAACTTTAACAATAATATTCTAATAGGTTTTGAAATTCAAACAACATCTGTAGCTTGTAATCAGCCTGAGTTAAAACATTTAAAAATAAAATAAACTCTCCTAAAGCATGATTTTTTTTTTCTCTAGAAAACAGAGTACTTCTAATTTAATAGACCAAATAAGATTTTGTTAGCTGTAATGACATGAGGGACATGCATTTTGTCACTAGTCCTACTGCTTAATGACAAAAACGTACCTACTTTACCTTCCAAGATGGCAGCACCTGCCCTAGAAGACAGGTCAGACGACCTTATTTTCCTGTTCTCAACAGTGCATCAGCTCAGCAAATACCTAAGCAGAGATCATTCATTCAAGAATGAACAGCAAAAATAAAAATCAACTATTCTTAATTTTAGGATCTAACTTTAAAGAAGCTGATACTGTTACTAACTGCTAGTAAATTGGACAAAGACTGAGGTGATTTCCTGTTGCTTAGTGTACCTGCCTTAAAGATACATTTGCAGCCCATATTCACAACCTTGCAGGAAAAGGATGTTTATTTTTAGCAACATCCTTGAACATTTGCACCAGTGAGCAGATCTATAAGCAAACAATACAGTTTCTAAACCTCACTGATCCAAGTGCTTTTCATTGCTGAAGAACACAACCAAATAGTGGATTTATGTAATGCAATCAAGTGCTAGAGACTGGAAAGAACAATAGAATCACTATTTTTATAAAAATAAAGAGAAATTGAAGTCACAGCTTATTTTTCCATACAGATGACTTGCATCTGGAGTTATGAAAGCCCTACAGAATTCAGACCATGCAACTGAGTCCTGTGGTAAAGATACAGATGAGATCCAGAAGATACAATTTTAGAGGCCTCCAGCAGCAACCCTGCCTTTTTCCTTTCCTGTTGTGCCCAGAGTTTCAGTTCTGCCATTCGATGAGTTAACTTTTCCCTCAGTGGGATGTCTGTTGTATTTCACTGGCTTTATCCTCATCCCAGTCAGTTTGAACCAAGATAAGGAGCGAAGTCACAAATACTCATGTTTGCAGCTGTTTGCCATCCCAGACTACCAAAATCTACATCTTTGTGGTAGGTTTCCTTGGATTTGGAGAGTTCCAAGTCCTCCTGATCTTCTGTATTTTATGATAAGGGCTCTTTACCCCAGGGAGAGAAGCTGCTACTTACCCATCATCACTCACCCTGTTGCTGCAGTCACATTCCTCACACCTGGATACTTCCTGGCAGGGAAAAAGGCAGAAACACATAGTTCTATCATTTGCCTTGCTTTAATTATGCTGATGTGGCCAGTGATGATGCAGCCCCAGCCAGCACAGGCTGCACATAGGGGACATGCAGCATTGGGCTGCAAGCAGTTTTTTTAGCACCTCAGTTTTTAGCATCTAAGAGATGCCAGAAAAGATATCACCCATAGCTCAGGAGAGGCTTCCAGAGCTGCCTCACACCCATCTTTTCTACCCTCAGGCTCCCTAAATCAGAGCTCTGATAACAAGCGTTAACATTTGTGGATAATGTTTCCATAGAGAAACTAAGCAAATCTCAGCTCAGCTGAGTGATTTGATAGCAGCGCACACAATCAATACAACTCTCTTGGGCAAAACTGGGTTTTTATGAGCACGTGAACCGTTCCCTGAATACATATTTGCTTCTCAATCTTCCCAACCTTGGCAACAATCATGGCAACCAAAATATGGCTGAGCAGCCTTAAAATACAAATCTCCAACCTCTTATATTCTTGGAATTATCAACAAACAGCCAATCTACAGCTTACAACTAGCCTGGTTGACATAAGTGTCATGACGCCTTCAGCACTCTGCTCCCATGCCTCTCCTTCCCACCTCAGTCCTCTTCCCTAGGACCATTCCAAGTTCCTAGGACCTCCAGTGGAGCACCTTGCCCTGAATTTGAGCCAGCCAAAGGTTGGTTTCCTCAGGAGGAGGTAGGCAGATCTTTCTGCAGCATGTGCCACAGGTATTTAACCCTCAGCAAGGGCAGCAGCAATGCAGTCTCAGTGACAAGCCCATGAAGCAGCAGAACTGAGAGTAGTTACTTACCAGAACAGGATGGCTCTTTATAGGATGATGTGACCCTTGTGATTAAATAGAGCAAATCCTTGAAACAGCACGAAGTAATGGGTCCATACTATGAGGAGCAGGCAGCTGAGATATAGCAGGGATACAACATTAGTATCGTTTTTCTCACTCAGCAGACCCACACCTGCTCTCATCATCCCAATTAACATTTCTCATGAAGGAAAGAAAGCTCATTCCTGAATTCTCATCTCTAGGTTACTACCAAAATAGAGACAGGAAAAAAAATACTATGATGAAACAATTCTTATTTTGGCAGAAAAAAAGGGCAATAGCAACAGGAAGGAATGACTAGAAGCTATAAAGATTTGATGGCATCTAAAGAGCAGCCTTCCACTATACACACCTAACACTGAGTTTTACACACACACACAAAAAAATTGTAGCCTTGTAGGAGAATAGGAACAAGTCTCAGGAGAATTAAATAGTATTTATGAGTCAAAAACAGTTTCTTCTACATGGACAACATACTACTTGTACATCATTTTCTATATATCTGAGCAGTGAGTAGAGACAAAAGAGGAAGTGAGGCATACTTTTTCCACAGGGATTTACAAAGGAAGAATCAGCATGCTTTAGCTCTTAGCAAGGCAAAAACAGTGCAGACAGGTGCCTGCACAACCTCTAGACATGCCGAAAAGCAGCCAAGGACATTTTGAGAAAAGGCCAAACTGAGACAGGGAGCAAAAATATTCCTGATCCCGATTCCACCATGGACGATTCACCAGGGTCCTCCACTGATCAGAGCTCTGCCTTGCATGCAGTTTTAAGGACTATGCAGAATGTGTACCAAATCTACACAGTGCATTAAGAAGTTCAGAATAAATGTGTCTTCAGTGAAAAATGGCTGAGGTACAGAAGATGTTTGTGTTATAAACTGAGATTCACAGCATTTACTGATCTTCCACAATGGCTCACAGCAACTATAAAATGACAGGATGGTAACTATTAATTAGCACAATCTTCACAACAGTATGAGAGTTGCACACAGGGATCTCTATTTGCAGATCATAGATAATACTACCAGTACACTTCAAATATGTATGTGCGTTACCATGTTAGTCTATAAGTATATGCAATACTGAATCACAGGTCTAGGCCTCAAGCAAATCCACAGCAGCCTTTTTACCTTGTTTTGATTCCTCCCTGGGCAGTGTAAACAGAGGATTTCCATGATGCAGAGGACAACAGCAAGGCTCTCTTCTAGAGGAAGAAGCACCCAGATTGTATGTCTGAAGCAGAAGCAAGAACACCAAGCACAATAATAGCAACATCCAGAAAACTGTATGCAGGATAGTGAAATATAGTGAGGATGCATTTGTCCAGTCTCTGATAGTGTAGGGAGATATCTACAGTAGAGTTTTCATCTGGACACATTCCTGAAATTATCCAGTCATTCCTGTTTATCAGATGTTGGTTCACACTTCAGACAAGTCTTGCAACATCTGAACCAGGAGCACAACCAACATTCAGCTGCTAAGGGGCACTTGTTCCACAAGAGTAAATTAGAGTTGGTCAAGGATGAAGTCACTTCTAGTACATACAACTCATTGGGTATTGGATATTTGCATTGGGTATTGGATATTTGCATTTGGTATTGGATATTTGCATTTGGTATTTATACCACAAACAAATCTACTCCTCATAGTTTGCAGTGCTTGCCAACATGGGCACAAGCAAGACGAGCATGAGAAACCATGAGTAGAGGAAATGGTAGAGACATCTTTAAGAAGTAGCAGTGGGTTTAATGGTGTTATTGAACCATAGTGCAGAGCATGAAGGGACACTAGAAAGTATAGACTGAGGAGTCTCATCAGAAGTCAATCTATAACACAGAACTTCCATCTCATTCACCAATATGCCCATCATAAATTTTGTGTGCGTGCCTGTGTGTGTGTGTGTGATATATTTAAAACTTCCTTCAGCTTATTTCTGTAGTCAAGGTGGGTTTTGAGCACTTTCAGCTGTAACAGGTCTGGCAATTTCAATTTCAGCTCTGAAACTATTTTTGATATAACTTGTTATGAATTCTTGAAATAGGAGAGGTTTTACTTTAATAGGATTGCTGATAGATTATATCAGTGTTATGTACTAACCCCTTTTTTGCAATTGGATTTGAGAACACAAAATGTGAAGATTGGCTATGGATTTTTGAGAAATTAATCACAATTTGAATTCAGTTATATTTTTGTGGCAGAGAAAACATGATAAAATACAGCTTCATACAAGATAAGGCTCATATGGGTACATTTTCTAAAGGATTTACAACACAGTTGCAGAGAAAAAAAACATTGCACACAATTTCTTAAAAAGCATTTTAGCCTTTCTTTGGAAAGGCAGATTAACACTCAAAAATACTTAGAAGTCTGGGTATTTTTTCTTCTGGGAAAAAAAAATCACTACCTTTCTAAGTCATAAGGATAAATAAACACCAAATAAATTGTGGCTATTAGTGCAGTTCAGAAAATCAGCTCTCAAAGATGAGTGAGGGGTAACAATGAGGACTGAGACATCCTGAAGAGTATGGACACAATATTTACTTGTTCTGTCACAGGATCTTCATGCAGCTTGCAGCAAATTATGAAGGCCACATCTGAAGATGGGACAGACATACAGCAGCATCAAAGGGGAGGCATGATATTTAAAATAGCTTAAATACATCACATTGAAATTGTGTAAAGGGTCTGTTCTACTCAAGCTCACTAACAATACTCGAAACAGGTGATTTCTCGTACTGCACATGCTATTCAAAATCCTGCTTTAAACCTGAATTCAGTTGTCCTTTGTTTACAAACAAATGTTTAAAGCTTATGGCAGGCTCTATAGATGCCCTGCAATATGTTTAAGAACAAAACCTCCTGTATTAGTTTTATATGATACATTTATTAAACTCCTTAGTATACTCTTACTATATTATTCAGTAGCAACTGAATATAATTGCATCTACACCAGGGGCTCTAAGTGCCTGGTAGACCCCAAGAATCCTGCTAAAAAGCACTGCTACCAAAACATGCATCAGACAAAATCAATTTCTTGATTATTGCCACTCTGGAATGTCACTGCTCACCCAAATTGGCCTATGTGAAGTCTTGTTTATCATGGTAAGTGTCATGCTGGCTGCTCGCTGCCTAACCTAAGCAGAGCAGGATTCATCTAAGTGCTCTGTACATGATGCTGAGCACATTTATCGTGTCTCTCGGCAGCCGAGCTGTGTGCAGCAATTTAAGCAGCAAGGGAACTCCACTTCAGTATGAGATTACTCACTTTAAGCCAAATATGAAAGACAGTTTGATTTTGGCAGTACTCTGTATTATCTCATCCTCTTCCCACAGGCAGTTTCATACCTAAATAATCTTGGGTTTTATGTTTAGTATTTTACTGTCTTGGTCAGACTGATTAGCTGTGACTTACCACCATAAAGACAACAGTAGATAGCCAAAAATTCCCTTTTTTTCGTGCAGTTGAGTAATAGTGATTTCACATGCTTATCAGAGCAGCTAGTCTGGGCCTTATAGTTTTATAAATCCCGATCATGTACTTTCACAGAATCACAGATCATATTGCAGAGGATCGTGTCCTGATGGGTTTTGGTATCTCTAGAGAAGGATACTCCACAACCTCCCTGCGTAACCTGTTCCAGCATTCTCACAGTCAAGAAGTTTCTCTTGAAATTCAGGTGGAACTTCCAATGTTTCAAGAATCCTTTTCTCTATGAAATGCTGCATACTCTGCTCCTACCTGAAGAGCTATGTAAAATATAACATAAATCAAGAAAACATCTTCTATAGCTAGTCCCAGCAAAGTCACATTAGAGCATCCCAGAGCTCCTGTTGACAGCTGGACATTTCAGCAACTTGCATGAGTTGTTCTGAAAACTGCCCTTCTTTCAAGTGCCCCCTATAAATGGGGTCAGGGCAGACAGTCTTGCACAAAGTACTTGCAGAAGGCGCTGTGGGCTCTCAAAAGCACGTGCCTTGGCCATGCCCATGTCACAGATGTACAGGAGATAACCACAGGCTTTCATGTTCCTGTGACTGCCATGTTGAAACTGCTACTGAAGAGACCTACAGGTGAGGGTTACATACTGCTTTATATGGGTTTATTCTTCATCTTGCTATATTGCACAAAACCGACAGTCTCTTTACATCTGCTTCCTCTCCAGAATGTTAAAAATAGCGTTCGCAATAGAAGCATTAAAGCCTTATTTTTCAGTTATAAGAAATTCAACAAACACTGCCACCCCCAGCTGCTTCTGCTCCCCCTGGATCCAATCAGGGCCCTTCCTGTTCCTACTTCCTCTAAAAAAAAACCTCCCCTTAAATCAGATGTAATACTTGGCAGGTACTTTTATTGCAGTAGTAGATACATAACTGGAGGAAAATAACCTTGAACATAAACTTAAGTAAACAGCCTCTCAGCTTCATTAATCCATTCAGCTAATGCCCAAGTCTGTCTTTCATGAATGAAATGGCTACACAGAGATTTCAAGCAGTCTAGAATGAAAAGTTGTCTGAAAAGCTCCTGGCCATCAAGTAGAGTCCCAAATCAGAGAGGGAAAAATAGTATTTCTAAATTGTGAAGGGAAGGCACTTAACTGAGTAGCACAATGATGATTGTGGACCAAAGTCCCTAAGCACCTCGGCTTTTATATCCCATTTCTTTAGCAAATTTCCATGTTTCTTCAGCAAAATACCACAGTTTGTGGAGAATAAGGCATGAATAGAGAAGGGTAAGAAATACAAAGGAAAAAGAAAAAAACTTAGAAATTTGACTCATGAAATAACATAACCCAGCAGAAAGGCATGAAGAGTTGCAGGACAGTCCTGTAAGGTATTTGTCGTTTCACACAAAAGATTGTTGCAATAGGAGAGCCCTTCATGGGCTCTTCTATTGAGCTCTGTACAATAAAACCAGCAGCACAATCAGTTTTCAAAGCATTATAAAATACTAAGGCCACAAAACTAAAGCATCTGTGCCTTGAGCCTCCAACAAAGCAGTAACCAAACACTGCAAGCTAAGTACTAGAGCAAAGACGTCGCTTAAAACTGCACAAATGCCCCCCAGTGATACCAGTTCTGCCACCTGACTCATTGCCCCACTATCTGCATCTTTTGTTATCAGTAGCCTTGTGACTCAATGTGTGTTCATTAGCCATTTATTTCATGATTATAATGCTCATTAGTGTCCTCCATGTCACCTGACAGCAATAAAAAGAAGAAATATGTACTTTCAAGTGTAGTAGAAACATGAAATGAATCACAGCAGCCTAGCTTCCAACTATCCCATGCAAAGGGTCAGAAAATTTCACCACTGGATTTCTACCTTGAATATAAATGAATTATGGAAATACAATGATTAACGAAGTATCTTATTTTGGCCTAATGAAGCGCTAGAGACAGTTCTTGGCTGCACTTAAAGCACAGTAGCCTGGAGAGAAACTCAACATTGAAACAGAGCCAGTATTTCACTTCCCTGAATGGCAACTCTAAGAAATGAGCTGTGTTCAAAACACAACTCAACTGCCTGGGCATGAGAGCACAGGCAGGGGACAGAAACCCAGCAAGGACACAGGACAGTTTGATTCAGCAACTGAAAGGGTTCCACAGGGGCACTGGCTCCTGCAGTCCTCTCTCACAGATGTCTTTGCCCAAAATTCAACCTGATTTTTTCCCCCCTCACACACACAATACTCTAGTCTTCATCATTCCCTGGTCTCAACACCGTGGCTTCCATCGAGTCTAACTACTCTAGGCTGACCAGGAAAAACAAGGATGTAGCCGGAGCTTTTCTTGTCTGTTTGCTTTAATCCTAAATCTATTATTCTATTTTTCATCTTTCAATGTACAATTTTAAAAGAATAATAGATACTTCAACTCCTAACCCCCTCTGATGGCATTCATGATCAAGCTCAGAATTTTTTTTTACAAAAAAAATGGAAAGACAGGAAGAAAATCACATTTTTCATTATTTACAATAGTACGACACTAAGTTTGACATGAACCACCTTTTCTTGATTTGCAAACAACATACTAAGTATCAGACAAAAATCACATATTTGTTTACAGAGCTTTACTGCAATAAAATCTTTAAGTTTTCTTCTGGTTATTGCTCTTTAGTTTTATATTCTAAATTCTACAATAAAAATCCAAAGTAATCAAATTCCCCAATGAATAGAAATGTAAGCTTTGACAATTTCTACAAAACTAACTCTACCGTACTGCAAAATTCTCATTTTGACACAAAGCACATAATAGAAGGCAAGCTATTTACTATTTTAATGAAACTTGAAAGCCATTTAAAAAAAATCCTGAATTAAAAAGCAACTATTAGCTCTTATTAGTGAAAACTAAAAAGCACAGTTCTATCAATGATTTTAATTTTTTCCTCCTTTCTCCCTAACTTGACATGAAGACATGTTGAAACAGAGAAAGTATCAGAATTTGTCAGAATTACACAAGCTCACCCCTATTTCCACAGACTGAGATGCTGCAATTTCTGAAAACCCATCATCTCTTTTGAGTTTGTACAGAGTAGATGGAGTATTTGTTTGCCTGGGTAACTACTATTTTTTTTTCCCCCTCAATACAAGCATCCAAATAGTTCTGGTATCAATAGTTTGAAGCATGCATCCTACTCAATCATTTCCATCAACAACTTTACTTCAAACAGCTTAGAAGAGAGGATATATTTGGCCTTTAATACTTGAATATTTGAATAGAAACAACTTTCCTGTTGCTTTTATTTTAAGTCTTTCCTTAGCCATTCCATAAGCCTAAAACCTTCAGCTGACACAGAGAGCATTGGTACAGGGCAGCTATAAAGGAGCAGAGTGCCTGTCAACTCACCTTGCCAGCAAAGACATGTTCATCTTCCCAGATGCACAAGCCAAAGTATCTCACATTATTATCTGTAGTAAGATGTGCTTCAGAAGGCACCACTTAGATTGCAAAAATTCAAGGGATAAGGTGTTAGAAACAGTTGTAAGAAACAGGAATTATTATATCCATTTATGTTCTTTTTAAAAAAGCTTCCCTATATAGAGCTCAAGCATTAACTCTTGAATTTGTATCTTCTCATTCTTACTACCTGGTTATCCTTACAGGATAGAGGCAAAAGGATTTCCCTCAAAATTTTACAAAAAGCCACTTGGTTCAAGCAAGGCACAAAGTTAACATTTATTAGCTTTTTTCATTTAATTCCTATTCTTTTTTTAACATTAAATACAAAAGCAGCTCAGATGTGTATGTAAATACAGTTGCTAGCTTTCAGTGATGTTAAAAGCCAGTTACAGATCCAGACCTGTAAAAAGCAGTTAAAGGGCCTCAGCTCAGGATATAGCAGTTATGGTAAACAACCTCTAGGAATGCACACAGTCTGAATATATTCAACAACCTCTAGTAATAAACAGCTCCTTTCTAATCTTGTATTTAAAAAGCATTTAGCAATTTTATATGTAACAATGGAAGCATTAAAGAATGAAGAGTACAGATAAAAAATTACTCAAACTGAAGCAAAAATGTAACAATATCAGTTTTATTTTGGCTGAGCATTTCTAAGAATATATGCTAAGATAATATGCAAAAAGTATCAGATTCAAAGACTTTTTGCAGAAGTGGGGTGTAGGTAGCTGCCTGATAGATGATTTTCTATAATTATTAAACTGTTTCAAAGTTGGTTACATGTAACTATCCTATATGACAAATTACATCGAAGACAACCATCCACATACTTATTTACAAGTAGAAGTTTATTCTTTTTAAAATAGGTATAAAAATCTGCTCCAATACTAAACATAAGGCAATGTATGATATAATCCTATGGTAGCAAGTCACAAGGTATAAGTAGAAAAAAATATTTTTTTAAAGGAAGTTGAGAGTTCAAAATCATTAGCAGAGGAAAGAATCAAAAACTGCAAGTAACTAAATCACCCTATTGAAAACAGTGAGTCCATTGTGCCATGTCCTCTGGGAAGATATTTCTATTCTTTTTTAGATAGTTTTATTACCAGCAAATAAAGAATAATAATTCTCAAACAAGCACAAAATCTTTTTACACTCTAGTCCAACCTTTGTTTATGATCTATAAGAGCAAAGGTAACTTGTTCATTCACTCCAGTGAGTAGAGACCATGGTTTCAGACTTCGCTGTTAGTGTGGTTTAACAACTTCCTTTTTGAACTTCCTTTTTGCATTTCCACCAACCTCAGTGATCACTGAACCCTAAATTCAATTTCTCAGTGTTGCCATATTTGTAGTGCAAAGACTGCAAGCCTAGGTTTCATAAGCTGTGGATTTCAGTTTAATATCTCTTAATATTTGTATTTAAAATGTATAAAAGATTTTTCTAAAACTTAAGGCAAAAAAGTTATTATGTCAATTTGAGGTGTGAGATGTAAGGAGCAGTTTAAATATCAAAAAAACCTATCACCATATACAATATTACCAAGAAAAGAATAAAGGCAACATGCACTCATGATGAAAAGAAAATTTAATTTTACAAGATGTTTAAATAATCTGAAGGCAAAAAAGTCTGTCCCCTCCAAGATCATTTTAATAAAACATGGAAATTTTAGAGGACATCAAGTTACTAAAATATTCTGTTCAACGTTTATACAAATACATTACTACAGTTATAAGAATACATACAGTCAAAAGACATCTCAGTTACCCAATTGCTTAAATTTACAAGACAAACATAAATAAAGCTGTTAAAACAGGCAAGTACAGTACTGATCTATCATTCTACACAACATATTTTATCTTTTTCACCTTGAAACAAACTGAATTAGAATTGTGTGAAGTTGCTCTTCAAACCTAAAAATAAAGAGAATTAAGTATATCTATGCAAGTTTTACACTACAGGGTCATATTCCAAATGCCAAAGTCCTGTTTCCAGGCATTTAATTTACTATTTAACAAAAATTTCCTTGCTTTTAGAAGAGACCACAGTCTTTAAGGTTATTTTTTATAATGACATCAGTTACAGCATCAAAAACAAACTGCACATTCTTGGTATCTGTGGCACATGTGAAATGGGTATAGATTTCCTTTGTGTCTTTTCTCTTGTTCAGATCTTCAAACTGGCATTGAATATAAGCAGCTGCTTCTTCATAAGTGTTTGATCCTACAAGGAAAAAATGGCTGAATAAGCAGATTTCAAACTGAGAAAGAGCAAGATACACATTGTATCTTTGAAGAGATCTTTCTGACATCATTAATCTAAACACGAAGGGCAAGATGTTGAATCAGTTTCAGACATTGTTTACTATTTTATGATACCATAAGTAACTCTTAAAGGAAATATTTTGGATTTTCTAATGAGTCAATTCAACTACAGCATTAGAGGTCATCCCATTTACTTGAGTGACAAATGGAGCAGGTCACTAACAAACGGTCACTTTTCAGCAGACTGGGATATTTTGGCTACTCAAGTTGCTCATGCTTACTTTTCCTGGTTGAACAGGTTTTGATGCTACCCCTGCCACCATTCCATTACACACTTTTGGCACCTATATTTCTTCCAAAACTTATCTCCAGCTTACTACCTCCCATAAAATAAAGCAACCTAAAGTTACAGTGAAAAAAATGCCACAAGAAAAGGCTACATCTTGCTAACAAAAATCTAAGATTTATCTGAAAACGACTAGTCTTTTCTCTTATCCGTGCTCCATACCTGAATATTCAGGGTAACAAATAGTGAGAGGACTTCTTTTGATTTTTTCTTCAAAGAGATCTTTCTTGTTCAGGAAAAGAATAATAGATGTGTCTGTGAACCATTTATTGTTGCAGATACTGTCAAACAATTTCATGCTCTCATGCATCCGATTCTGTAATTGGAAAAAAAAATACCGTATTGTATCAGTCTTCAGAAGTAAAATTAGAACACGTTTCAGAAGGAATTTACAAGTGAAGCATACAAGTTACAGAATTAAGTACCTAACACCTGGAATGAAGATTTATCACAAATAAAGAGGCCAAGATCATTACATTAGACTGCCTTTGAGTAGCACCTTCACGAGAAGTACTCAAGCAATAGCTTGCTATTCTTTGTTCCCACTTCTAGGCTTAAGTCAATGCTTAATATTTTAGGAATCTGTGTTCAGCAGTTGCAGTTACATTCTGTCAGAGTTGCTGTGTTTACTCCAATTTACGTTTTAATGATTAGTTCCTCTCAAAGTTGAAAATTAAATTTGGCACCTACCCCAGATGCTAGCATAAAAAAATTGCTACAGATCTAGAGAATTGAGGCTTTCTTTTAATTCTATTTTTTAAACTGTTGAAAACATATCCCATAAGAAGTATTTTGGTCAGACTTTTTTTTTTTTTTTTTTTTTTACATTTAAGCAGGACCCCAGCTGTGACTCTCCTTGACCAAATCAGGCTTGAAAGTCTCTATCCACATCTTGCTCTCCTGCTCTATCCCTTACTCTCCTCCTTCCTCCTCCATTCTTTCTTCATCTGCATTTTATGAGAAGCAGCAGAAAATTAGGAAGAGCACAGAATTCTCAAAGATTAACAGACAATGGGAAGAGTTGCATCTCAGAGGAAAAAGGACTGAAGGAGTGAAACTACTGTTGAAAACATCAAGAAATTTTTGATACTGAAAATCATGAACTTCACAATTTCTCAAACAATCACAAAACTTAAGGGAACGATATTCTCTCAAAAAAAAGATATTAACTTGTCCATTCAAACTCATTCAGTTTCCATCCCACTACTCTTTCAACATTAAGGTACTTGCCATTTCCTCATCTTCAGCCAGGACTAAGTCATAATCACTTAGTGCCACACAGAAAATAATTGCTGTAACACCCTCAAAACAATGAATCCACTTCTTCCGCTCTGATCTTTGACCTCCAACATCAAACATCCTGCAAGAAAAAAAAAGTAGAGAATGAACTGTGCCATGTCTAGCTTTTGAATCTTGCCAATAAAATCTTAAACTAGCATTTCTCTAAATCAAACCAAAATGTGTAAAAGGGCAAAGTTGTAACACTGCAATTTGCAATACCTCAGTATGAAAAGCAATTTTAATAAAACTTTAAAAATCTTTGCATGCAACATTTTGCAATAAGTGAGAAAGAAGCTAAGTTTATTAGACACCATAATAGAGTTTTATTACCATGCATATCATCCTGCATGTTTTGAACTGTGAGCCATATAAAACAGGAGACAAACACTACTATCTTGAAATTAAGAGATCTATACATAGTTGAATCTTATTAAGTAGGAAGTCAAAACACAGATCTTTTCCACTTGTCTCAAATTCTGATGGTCATTTACAGTTTCAAGGCAACAAACAAGGTCACCATACAATACCTCCTATTATTTTTCTTTCCTAGTCTATCATGCAAAAACAAACAAACAAACAAAAACAAAAAAAAACACCCAGTTAGAAGAAAATCTAAATACTCCCTTAGAAGAGAGAATCTCTTCCTAGAAGAGATGTCTTTCTTCTATGGGTTTTCAAGAGGAATGTTAATGTCTTTCCATGTTGCCAATGAGCAGTTTGGAATTCACTACACAAAAATGTTCAAAGAGCAGGGGCAAAGAGAAGGGAAGAACACATGACAGGTCAGCTCCTATACGAGCATCCAGTTTGCTCTAAGCAGCAGAAAGGCCAGTATCTATCATTAATCCCTTAACTAGGTAAGTGTCCCTCATCCAGGGAGGCAATAGCACTAAGGATGTCATATTAAAGTCTTATAGTGGACAACAGAACATGCAAGACTGAAAATACAAATTGTTTCCTCATAGAACGTAATAATGCATAACAGAGAAAGTAAACCACCAAGAAAATCACTTCTTGTATCCTTTTGTGGATACCAGCTTTTAAGGACCTCAAGAACTTGAAAGCTTTTACTGATGGCAGCACTGTAGTATCACTTTGCATGACCTCAACTCCAGTAATGTCCTAAGATACTCAACACAAAATCACTGCTGACATGGTAACTGGCAAGCATAAGAATGACACAGCTTTCCATAAGGATGCAGTAATGCAATAGAAAGTCTTCAAGAATAATAAAAATCTGTAGAAAGAAAACAGAACTGTATAAGCAGAATCATATCCTGATAGCCTTGCTGCTTTTAAGGTATCAGAAGGTCCACGTACTAAACACAGTTCTGTCTTCTTTCAGCTATGTTGCCATCACATTCTGGAAAAGGAGGGAAGAGGCAGAAGACTTAAGACAAAAAAAAATCAGTATAATCTCCAATTATATACATAAATTTAAATTTTAATCAGAAATCTTGGCTTCAGTTCAGAAGGAACTTCCTGCCTATGGTCTATTGCACAAGCATCAACTGACTCTTTTGGTTTGTCTAATATAGCATGTAACAAATTCTCAGTTCTTTATGCAAACTATGTCTTGCACTCATTTTTTGAGATTTAGTATGTGATAAAATACAGCAATGAGTGATTTTCCCCCACCACAGTCAACATTAACAGGAACAACAAACAAGATAGATTTTTTTTTTTTTTTTCCCCACAGTGAAACTTGATTTACACATTTTAGAGAAAGATGAGCCTACTGAAAAGCTATTTAGGACATGAAATTGTTCAGTAATAGAGATAAAGGTGCGAGTATCTTTCAGCTGTATTAGCCATTCTGAGCAAAGAGGTCTCATCAGTTCTTCCACTCTCTAGACGTCATACTGAGGCTTGTAAGGTTATAGCCCCAGCGGGCCAAAACATTCAGAGAAGCTCTTTAATCTATAATCTACATAAAAAACTTTTAGTACATTTTAAGAGAGAGGAGAGGGTGGAGAGAAAAAAAAAAAAAGCTTGGAAGCTTGGATATTCTACAGATTCCACTTTCCAATATGGGAAGGTTAAACAGGCAAGCCCTTCTTTTAGGCATTTGCCTCAAGCGGCAAAATTCACAGAAGTCATGCCTAGGTTTGGCTACTCAAAAGAATCATGATTTTATACATATAAAGCATGCCAGAATTCATAGCAGATTCAACAAACGCAAAACCATGCTGAAGGAGCAGGTGCTTATGAAAGGTGAATTTGCCTTTCTATAACTAAAGAACTAAAGTATTAGAGAAGTCATTTAATGACTTTATTTCACTTACATAAAGTAAGTCTTTCAGTAAGATTACAAAGTGGCTGTGCCACATTAAGAGGAATTATTTCACTGAAACTGAAGTAAACATAAAGCATTAAAAGATTTTTCTAGTCATCATCATAGTAAGCATGTTTCCTAGCTATTTTTATATTACACAGGTGGCTTCTGGAAAAGAGCAGATTTTAGGAATGGTGTAAAATATTTCATTAGCATTTTCTGACAGCTTTATGCAAGATAGTCACCAGATTTGACATGTTCTGCTTTCTTCATATTATTCAAGCAAAGAACTCGATTCCAGTATCAATTCGGAATGCAATATAGGCACTAAGCATTTGCTATAGTTGCTTTTGCTACCAAGGTTGCTTGTTCATCCCAACCTTGCAATTTTCAAGGTCTATCTCAGGTGGTGGAGATGTTTAGAAGAGACACACCTATCTAGAACTCAGAGACATTCAATCTTACACATTTTTAAGTTGTTAGGTAACTCCTATTATCCCGTTTTCTCTTCAAGTACCTCCACTCTTATATTTTTAAAAGCTCAGAAGTGCCTTTTATTACTACTCCTACTACCACTTCACAGTTCAGAAGACATTAGTAAATAACTCCTAGATTGTAAGCTGCACTATCAAACTATTTATACAATCTCACATTAAAAAGTTGTTACAAGCCTATTAATTTCATAGGCTAATTTACTACATGACTGGATAAATTGCATTGGGAAGCATTTAAAGTTTGGTAATGTTAAAGTGTTCAATGTTGCTAGGCCTTCATTTTAAAAGAGTAAAATAAGTAGAGAAGAAAAAAATAAAAATTGTCAAAAACATGCTGAATTAAGTTTTTGCTTAGGTATGTTATTACACAAGTGACAATGGTCATTCCCATTCTTCATTTAGTGTTTTGTAATGGAATAATGCACACTAGAAATATTCTAAAGATTTTAATTGGAATAAAAATGGAATAAATATTTCTTCATTTTAGAATTCTGCAGCAAACCCAAAGTGTCAGTGAAATTCTGAATTATCAGAAAAAAATTCTTTGAAATAAGACATTCTTTGAAAACAGAAGTAGTAAATATTCAGGAAGTCTTGATTTCTGAAAGAGTTTATAGCAACAGCAGGAAACACACACTAGAATGCATCATGATATATTTTACATGCAATACACTTAAAGCACCCCAAAGGAAAGCACTTATTACTAAATACCTGAATATTTAAATGTACTGAGCTATTTACATGAGTTCCCATGACGTCCAAATCCTTTCAAAAGGGAAGGGATTTGAAGTCAAATATGAAGAAATATTCCAGGAAAACAAACACATTAAAGCTGTGTCTAGCAAGTTTGATAAAGTGCATAACAGTTCATTTTCTAGAACTTTATAGAAGCCATAGAAATAACGCATCGTGATTTACATACTTAAAATGAAGATCTTTGAAAGTAAAGTGAGTTTCCACTATTCCTGTGGTTTTCACTCTAGTCCTGAGAACATCCTGTTGAGTTGGAATGTAGCTGGTCTGTGCTATCCTGTCCAAGTCATTCAAGTAACTAAAGGTAAAAATAAATACTGCTTTCAGTTATCCACAGAATAGAACTGCAATCAGATAATACAAAATTATATAGTCCATTCATTGTCATATTTGCTCTTATAAAAGCCAATTTTCTTTAATAATTAGACAAAGCTGTCTAATTATTAAAAGGAGATGTTTATCCTATAAAAGCAAAATCTGACAATTGCTTTGTGATTTTTGAAGATTTAGTGCAGAAGCTCTATTTTCTTCCAATCAACCAAAATCAACATTTCATCTTTGTATCATTCTATAGATCAAAACTACTTTTCTGAAAGTCAAAATTATCCTGCAATTAAAATAGAAAATAAGTGTGAAAAGAACAATCCAGTGTTTTAGGTAGAGCTAATACAAGCAATGCTTAATACAGGGCTAGTAACTTTCTATTGGGAGTTAACAACTTAGATTTTTTTCTTATTTTTCCTTTCCTATACTTCTGTGACTCAGGCAAGCAGCCTAGCATTTCTAAATATACACATTTTATTGGCCCTTTTTATAGTAAGAAATTATTATTTCAGTGTAGCATATTTAAGGATATAGGGATATAAATTCTTATGGATTTGGAAGAGATATTTTAAACAGCACAACAAAACAGAACAGAGGAGGTTATCAGAGAAGGATAAACAATCCTCAAGCCCTGTTATGAACTGTAGCTAAATAAGACAGCGTGCTTGCATAAATCAAGGGCTCCCATCATCTTGAGTTCAGCTTGTTGTGTCAATTCCTCTGCACCTTTAATGCAAGTCTAGCAAATAAATAATCACCATGCTGGAAACAGTGGGCATTTTGACACAGGTGTACCACACGTCATTCAGCAAGCTTAAGATTAGATTACTCCAACTGTAATCATACAGTAGAAACTTCACCTAGAAACAGCTAATTGAGAAGCACATAACTGCAAACATTACCAAGTAATTCTGAAACATAAGACTAAGAATTGCTCTATTAAGATATTATGAACACCATATTGTTCTTCTATCATCATCTTTCCTCTGATTCTTTTCCTTGATTTACTGCCATCATGTCTTACCCTTTATTTCCTAACTACATTTATACTCCTCCCTTTTCCCCTTCCATAAAGGGGTCAGGTTTCTTGGACAATTTCAGATACTGAAATAGTAATCGAGTGATGTTTTTGTGAATCATAGAATGCGTAAGATTGGAAGGAACCTTAACTACCATTAACATGTTAAGAACAACAAAAGCAATTTTTGCCTTCCTCAGACTGAAACAACTGGACAGGGCCTGAGTCTAATATAGAATAACATTGTATCCCTTACTCTCCAAGCTCAGGCAACAGCTGCATCATTCTGTCTGCATGGAGACAGTATTTTTGCCCAATTACTTCTGCATTTTATATCTACTTGGGAACAGAATCCCTCAATAGATTAAGCAACTTTCTTTACATTCGTTTAACTACTACTAGCAAGAGAGGCAGAATCTTGTTTGCTACACAGTCCTTACTAGGCAGCAGAGTCATTAAGCTGGTATTCTCTAGATCTGTTGAAACAAGCTTGAACTCCACCGTCTTTCCACAGTCTCTTGATAACTCCAGCAAGCTCAGCAGTCATAAATCCTTCTTCTGCTGCTCCAGCTAACACGAACAGTTGACGAGCATCATCCTTTAAGATATTAAAAACAAGGAGACAGATGTGGAATGCAACAGAATTATGTTTGCAAAGGTTCATCACTAAAATTTAGATCTTTCAAAAAAACTTTTCTTCACCAAATAAACATGAAGGAAACCAACTCCCCAAACCGCGATGTAAAATTACTTGTCTTGCTGTGCTACAAAGGTTATTAATTCCTACATTTTTCAATAACAGAAAAAGACAACTATGTTTCTCATAAGCTGATAAAAGTCAACCTTCTTCCAGTCCATTTATCATTTCAATTGAGTTATGATTATCTCTTCCCAAATCATTCATCAGGTCAGAAACCTATACCTTTTCTCATGACTTCTTCCAGATAAGGCAGGGTTACAAATACCCTTTACCTTAGTTATTCCATAAACTACAAGTTTTCTCCTTGCTCAGTATTAACAGCTGGCTAATTTTAACAGCAGAAAGAGACTTGAAAGTGTTAGAAGTCTAAGTATCATTAAGAAAAAGATAACAGCTAGCAGAGAAGATACCAACATGAGTACTGTTATGAAGTACTTTTACACCAGCCAGCAAGTCAGCATATTTGTGGCTTAGCAACCCACAGCATGTACTGTTTTTTACCAAAAAAAAATAGAAGAGTAAAAGATTGCACTGGAAAGCAAAAAAAGGGGAAAAAAAAAGGGTACAGACACTCAGGAATTGAAAGTATTTCAGGAAAGAAGATAGAAAAATAACATGTAAGATTATTTTCACAGAATTGTAAGTATAGAGGTGGGGGATGAGAACAAAATTGTCACCTTTACTGAGCACGCTAACATGGAAATTGTTTGTAAATAGCCTATACTTGATTCAATATCAGCGAGGTTAACAGCTAAAGACAAAAAGCTTTAATTAATCTAAGAGTCTTCAAGACATTTATATGCATCCTTGCATGTAGTTACACATACTAACAACAACTAATTAACAGGAGTTAATACACAGTTCAAGACATCTTTTGAAAGCTTCAGTAGCTACATATGGAAGTGAAACACTTGCCAAAAAAAATAACAGAATACTGATTGCAGCAGGTCAAATAATGCAAGTAATTAGTAAAACTTGAATAGATTGTGATTTATTACATTAAAAAACAGTAAAGTCAAAGCACAAGATGGTCAGATCCCACTGCCTAAGTATGAACTGCCAACATAATGGAAAAACGAATGACAATTCTGGTGTTGAATGCTATTTATGGGGGGAAAGACCATAGACGTACAACTTTTTGGAGTTGATCATGAAGGAACATTAGTAATTTACAACACATGACAAAAACAGATTGGAATGTAGCAAGTCATTTTTATGACTTAAAAACTCATTTTGCACCTACCACAATCTAACCTTCAAATATACAAAGTTAACTCTGGCCAACAATCTCCTATTGCTTTTTTCTATTATCCAGTGAAAATGCTGTCTACCAAGAGAAACAAGGCTACAGAACTTTTGCAAATACGACAGATTTACATCACCTCAGACATTCTTGAAGGAAGTGCAAGGGGTACAATGAGACAATAGGAGACAGCAAGAAAAAAAAAAAGTCAATTTCAGTTTTTAAAAAACTCATGTTAAAACAAAAGCGATTTTTTCACTCCATATTTTCCTTCTAAAAAGGAGAAACCACATTTGTGGAAATGAGGAAATACAGAACAATTCGATCTTCTTTTCACTATGCAGTGTTGCGTATTTCCCTTTAATGTTGGAATAGGGCACGTTCCACTCTAGGATTTCCATTTTTGTATTATATTTCATAAGACATGGTACAGAGACTCATTTAGACATCTCTCAAACTTACAGCAGATCTCACATCTAGAAAGTAGATCTTTTAAAGCATTCACTATGTGTCACTCAAAACATGCTTCTTATTTTCAGTGTTACTTTGTCCTCTAGAATATTGAAACGTACAGTCTTCAGGCTGTTACTGGAGTAAAGCTGTCAGTAATTTGTGCTCATTCATACACGTGCTCATAATTCAACAGCTTTACAGAAGAGCTTGAATCAGTGAAAGTGTTCAATTCAATGGATTTTAGTCTTTGACATACGAGTCAAAATATTTTCCAAATGAAGTTATTCCAATTTAAACGCTCATCAATTCTCATAAAGAAATTTGAGGAAAACACCTTAACAACCTTATTTTTTTTTCTGTTTCTTGACTCCCTATTTATATACCACAAATTCTGTTTTTTTCCTCTATTTTTGATTTTACAAAGAATAAAAACCTAGGGCTAATCTGCCATAGCAACTTTGTCCTAGAAAAGAAGGCTGGAGAACATTAAGATTCACCTAAATGCAGAGGAATTGACAGCTATTTCAAGGTTATCCCTAATAAATGAATATCCTCATCAGGTATACACTTAGGATAAAAAAACCTCATCTGATTCATACTGACATCATACTTTAAAAAAGCCTCAAAAATATCTTGCTAGCTGTTTATCTGCTCACTCCAAATTACCTCCCCCTCATAGTGATTTGCTTTCACTATGTATTTAGTTACAAAACCACCATATGCCCCTAACACTAACAGTCAGATTCTGGTAAAGACTATTGCACAGCTGCTAGACTAATGTGTAGTAAGATACTGCTACTCCCCCAGAAAAGCTGGGTCTTGAGGCAAGACATCAGCAAACATAAGAGCAGCTGAGGAGAGGAATAGCCAGTAAAAATAAAGCTGTATTAGATGTGCTCACAATTAAACATACTTCAAGTAGATTCCACATATGTACATAAAATGCTCAAACAGCAAAAGCAAAACTGTCTAATAACTTACATATCACTGACAACATGGAGATATTTCAGTTACAACTTTTCCATCCACTTCACCTAAGTTCACAAACAGCCGTCTCCCTTATAAGGCATCACATGGTTACTGATATTATCCTCACTGATACTTGCTTTCTAAGCAAACAAAAAGTTTTGAACACAGGAGTTAAGGAAGGCAGCATTTGCATACTATTTTTTTATAGAATCATAGAATGTGTAAGGTTGGAAGGGACCTTAGAGGTCATCTAGTCCAACACCCTTGCACACGCAGGGTCACCTAGAGCACAGGGCTGCATCCAAGCTGGTTTTGAAGACCTCCAAAGAAGGAAACTCCACAACCTCTCTGGGCAGCCTGTTCCAGTGCTCTGTCACCCTCACAGTGAGGAAATGCTTCCTGAAGTTCCTG
>JAUBOD010000001.1:5664778-5676184 GCA_032353885.1 Nothura maculosa
TGTGAGGGTGACAGAGCAGTGGAACAGGCTGCCCAGGGAGGTTGTGGAGCCTCCTTCTCTGGAGGTCTTCAAAACCCACCTGGATGCCACCCTGTGCCACCTGCTCTAGGCGTCTGCTTGAGCAGGAAGGTTGGACTAGATCTCTAGAGTTCCCTTCCAACCTTGAAGATTCTGTACTTCTATGAAACCAAAACCAAGAATTCTGTTTTTGTGGGTGCTGCAGTTCTGTAACTACTGAAGTTTGAACACATCAGGAAACTTTGAATGAATTAAGAATGTGTGAGCAATACCTGGAAGAAAGTACTTCTGTAATTTAACTATGGAGTAATCAGTGCGAGTCCCAGATTACATCATTATTGGTTGAAATTCGCACAGGAGTAACAGATTCTAAAATTACAACACTGACTCATCTAAGCAGAATTGAGATAATTCTAGGTTTGCAGTATTTGCACACTAGTTTATTTGTAGCCTAGAAGCAGTTCTGCAATGTACTGTCACTTTTGGAAAGTCCCTAAACAAAACCAAAAGCTGATCACATCTTTCCTCTGTCTTCAGTACTACTTGAAGTACATCTTTGAAATCAACGGTATAGAACAAAATATAGTCATATATTATGTCTTAAGAGTCAACTTAAAAATGTTTATAAAAAACATGACTAAAAAAAAGCTACATCCAACCTAAGTTAGTGTCCTATCCAGGTCTAGATCTTCAATGAACCTAAATTACTTTAGACTTCCAAGATATCTAGTCTGCTATTGTCATAAGAGCACAATTAAAAAAATATATTAAAATATTTAATATTGAAATTCTGTATTTAATTTCACAATTCAAAACATCCTAGAATTTTGGTAGGATTTGGTAGGATTCAGCCTTAAAAAGTGTAATAAAAAAGTGAGTCTATTAACTAAACTACTTCTAAAGCATATACTTTGCCACTAGCTGCTTAGCTTTGCCACCTGTCAACCAGAAACAATAGATATCACCATGTACATATGAAAAGGATTCTTATAAATATATCCTGAATTTTGCACTAAATTGAACTACCCTCAGTCTATTTTGGTATGGCCACTCTTAAATTTTACGTGAAGACATATCTACCATCTTTTTATATCAGATTTTTATCTCAGTGTTTGAGATATGACTTTTAGATGGATGAACAATTTTTGACCTGGAAACACTTACCATAATATTCCCTACTGTACACCTTACAAAGGTTATTTCAGTGCAGAGATGCAACACAACTTCTCAGTATTTTTCTGTCATTCTCGGAATATTTTAATCCTATGCTACACTCGCAATTCAGAACTACAGTACTGTTGCATTATCTGGGATTGTGATAGATCCAACTATCTCAGGCACATAATGGTGTAAGTAACAAGTTGGTAAAGTGGGAAGGCAAAGTAGATGCATTCTTCTCTAAAGTGAAAAAAATGCACCTCAGATGAATTTTTCAAGCTCTGCTTGTCACATGACAAGATATCATCTGCAATTACAACAGGTATCCTCCAAGTTGACATTCGGTGAATTGTAGCTATACAAAAAGTTAATCCATTATTTTAAGAGCAGTACAATAATGCATCTGAGCTTAAACAACTCTAGACTTTATCCATTCCTAAGCAAACAACCGTTTTTAAACTTGCTGTTTGAGAACTGTAAGATACACAAAATAAGGCGAGTAGGATTCAGAGTCATGAGTCAAATGTACTATCGTCACTGAAACAATAAAGTGACACAATGAAAAATACTAACCTACATAACTAAATTGTAAATTTCATTTGTAAATTCATGTAAATTACACTTCCAGAAATCTTTATTTCAACATAAACCAGCAGAAGAAAAAAAAATCTGTTTGCATACACAATCATTCTTTACATAGGCATTTTTTTCCACAAAGAAAACATTTGTTTTAAAGCACTTAAATCTGTCTATCTTTGTACTTAACAAATGTTGTCACACTATATGAGAAAGCTTTGAAAGGTATTAGAATTTGATACAGTCCAAAACACAGGCAATTTCATTCGAGCACAGAATTGAGGAATAAGAAACCTACATAAATAGGGCTCATTAGCTTCAAGCTATAAGGAGAAAAGACAAACTGCCCTATGGTCCTGAAAAGCAGACAGAGAAAATAAGTAGTCTGACACTTAGAAACTAGATGACAGGCTTTGCTATTAAATACTGAGCCACTAAAGCATTAGAAGCAATCCCTGTTAATGCCTTTAAAAGCTTAGAAAGCACATAATGGTTTTGCTAACAGTCTACTAGATTTATCAAGGCTCAGTAACTAAATAGGCATGCAGCTGAGAAATCTACTTCCAAAATGCTTCAAGAAATATATAATGCATGAAGAATACAGATAATAAGCTTTAGCAGCTTATCTTTGGTATGACATCATAATAAATCACAGGTAGATTCCAAAAAAAAAAAATCAATGAACATTGAAAACAATTAAATAAAAGCCATGAATACTTCAGATAATTCTCGTTTATTCACAATTCTATTACTGCAATACATTCTATTTTCAGTTCCAGTAAAAGTTATATTCTAATACTGCATTTACATAGTATTTAGCTGCAGTAGACCAGAGTTAAAAAACTCTAAATAGAATAGCATTTTAAGGAATGGAGAAAGAGGTTCAAGTCCTCTTGAACTGGGTGTGAAAACAAACTCATACCTTTACTTTCTCATCAAATGCTCTATCAAAATAGTTCTTGAAAAAGCCAGACAGTTATCTCCTACTCTAGCAGTAGTATTTTAAATGGAGTTTAACATGACCTCACAGAAAAGTTAACATACAATTTCACATTATGCCTTATCCAGCTTTACTGTTAACTCAGAGAAAGGCATAAATTGGAAGAATTCCAATATTCTTTCCCTCCCACCCACCACATCCATGTGCATTGGGCACGTGCTTTTGCTGCTCACTGTGCCTTTATTCAGCACTCACTATGCCCTAACTCTACAATCATCACTACAAAGTATCACTCAGCCAATTACTGCCAACCAAATAAATCAAAAAGGCAGTTGATTTCTAAACCATCATAAAACTAGGTGAAGTGTTTAAAGGCATCAGACATAGGGTAAAAATCATAGTCAGATGCTGCAAGAATCTCCTCTCCAGCAACACAGTGACTCAACTGCTGTCACTATAACATGAGAGAACTGGCACTGCTTATTTCCAGAACTATGGTATAAGTTTAAAAAGCAGCCAAGAAAACTTTCTTTATAAATAGAAAACAGATTCAGTTTTTCCTTGTAATCATAATGGGTAAGAATCAATATTAGAGCCAATAGCTATAACTGTTTCATCCACATAGAACATATATGCAGGAAATTTTAAAAACTTCACAGATAAAAGGATAGGTTACATGCAGCCATTTAATTTCAACAACTGTGATTAGTTATTCCATTTCAAAAATGAAATTATGTTCTAAAATTAAAAGTCATGAGTCTGCCTCAAATCCAACATATACTCATTACAGTACATTGATTTCTTCTTTAAAAACTGTCAATCTAGTGAAGATTGTAAAGAGTGCCTTTCCATTTTGGTTGCCTGGATACTCTTAAATTACACTAAATAGTTAATAAGGAGCCCTTTGAAAGGTATATTATCTACTCCAAGCACAAGGCTACAGTTGTAAAAAAACACACCTAGAACAGTGATGTACAGTTTATTCAAAAACATCAAAATTACATACTCAATTTACTGATATATTTAAAGCAAGTAGCTTTATGAAAAACACTTTATGCATGCTACTAATAGGATATGAAGAACTTAATTTTACTACCAATTTATATAGGTATACAAAATACTGCAGCTGCAGTATGTGCCATACCAACACTGAGATGCATGATCTCCCCCCACATAACTATGACAGAACTATTTTTATCTGAAATTTTAGGTTATGACAATCAAGCTGGCACAGTTTTTAAAGGTAATGTTAACATCTCTGAAACATGCAATAAGCATCCACAACAAACAAGGAGAATGCTATAAGCTCCTTACGCCTTGCAAAGTCCTTCTTTGTTGCTGTTTGCAAGAATATACTGGATGAAAGGCAATAGAAATAATGTTACAAGTGTGTGCATGTATATATATTTGCCATATTGGCAGCCAGGTCTGGAAGAAAACAGCTGTTGTCAAGGTCTAGGGGTACAATATTATTCAGAAGATGAGTACACAGTGGCAGTCAGTTGACTGAGCAAACAGAAATCATCAACACAAGAGAAACAGAACACAGAGATGCTTGGGATGTGAAAATTCCGAAGAACTGCACATGATTGTTCCAGCTCCTGCCTTAAGCAACAAGAAATGCAATTAAAAAAAAGACTAGTGCTCTGCCTTGGTATAAAAGATAAATAGATAACTTTAAAAACATGGCACGCCTCTGTTCCAGCATGAATCACAAGACAGTTCAGAAGAGGAAGAGTGTCTCTGTGGGTCATGTGTACAGAAACATCTGCTGAACTTAAATATTGCAGTCTTACAAATATATTTCAAAAAAAAAAAAAAAAAAAAAAAAAAAAAAGAAAAGAAAAAACATCTGCAAACATCTGAAGGCCTAATTCAATGATGGTAAGAACCTGAATACTAAGTTTACCATATTAGGTGAAGAATTCCACAATCCACGAGACAAAATGCTAATCCTATAAACTCACATTGCCAGGTTGAATGTATTCAAAAAATCCTATGATTAACTTCATACCAGAAGGCTTTCAACTAAAGAGGGCACTCTGTTCTTCTGCAGCTGCCATAAGTTCAGTCTCCCATGCTTTAGCTAATTCAATAGAAGTCTATTTCCAAATCCACACCTGATCTGGATCACATGTATATTAAAGCAGCACAAACACCACCTCCCAACCTTAGTAGAACTGCGTTCATTTTGAAAACAACAGATTTATTTGCTGCCTACCAAAAGTTAAGATTAGGTGCCACAGGGAAGAAAAAGAGCTTTTATTTACCCAAAACCTAGCCAAGGGATATTGGTCTTCAGAAATTCAGCTCACAATAAGTATGCAAACTTATTTGTAATAAAAGGAAGAAACAAAAACCACTAAAAAACAAATGATTATTTCAAATAATTGAGAAGGTAAAAACATCAACTTGAATATTAGGTCTTTAAAAGGAAGGTTCTTTTTACATTAGATTCTTAGTATTTGACAGTATTAGACAGTACTTACATCTTTCACTTTAAATATCAGTACAATTATTTCTTCCTCACAGATAGAAGACATTATTTGATTTTTTGTTTTTTTTTTTTTTTTTTTAAAAAAGCTCATTTCATGATTTAAAAGAATAGAGAAAACCACCAATCTCCATATACAAATGAGCACATTCCAGCTGACTTATAAACTACATACTCAAATTCAGCCTACTTCTAATAACGAGAACTGCTCTTAGAGAAATTTTCCAGAAAAGATTCTCCAGAAAAGATCATATCAAAAGGCATAGGATAAGAATGACAGTGTTTTGGACAGGTAATGGTTCAGAATCCAGAATTCCTATTCCAAGGACACCTGATCTACAACCTACAGTCAAATTCACACACAAGGATGAAAAATTTTATAGATATGAAAAAAGTTAGATAGCTGGAGCAATAATATTTCAAAACACTTAGATCTGGCTCCTTCTCCCTAGAAAGGGGGCAATAAAATACAAGCCATACTTAAAATAGTAATATTAATCACTAAATCACAATAGTTTCAGTAATTTCCAATATTCTTATGAATAGAATCAGTGCAATTTCCTGTTTCAGATAAATATTTAGGGGAAAAAATAGTGGAAGAAATTAAAAGCCAGAAATAAGCTATTTTTATAAATTGCCCTTTCTTCATTTTAACCTAGTAGCTTAATATGTAAGATTCTCTAATCACTACATAAAATAATTTTAGAGATCCTAGAATAACTTTCCCTTGTTGAGTCAAGGCTCAAGCACCACATGAATATTTTGTACATAAGCAAGATTTCTGATGCCTCACACAGTCTTTTCCTACTAACGTATCACAGCTTGCGCCTTTCTTTATTGCACTATCTTCTTAACTGAACAAAGTCATAAATAGATGCATCAATACAACCAAACAGAAGATAAATTCTAACACATGGACAGATACAGATTGGAAAAGTGAGTGCTGAATAGTGTACTACCTCAAGTTAGTTTGTCATTCAGCAGATAAAGTATTGACATAACATTTTATACAACTGACACTGTTACCAAGAAAATACAACTGAAAAAACTCTCATTCCAGTCAGGCAAAAAACACACAAATGCATCAATGTTTGCACAGATGACCACTTATGAAGCACTTAAGAAAAGTCTCATGCAGGGGTCCTAAGAGGAGCCATTCCTCTAGTTTTTGCACTCATTTTAAAGAGGAAGGGCAGAAAATACTAAACAAACCGAGCTTCATTATAATTATGCAACCAACCACTTGTTGCATATCCTGAGGTTTCATGAACTTCCAAAAGAAAACACACTTAGAATATTAAGTCATTGAAAATACAGCAACAAAACTCATTCTCAAGTTTAAGTATTTTTCTGTAGCTGTAGTTCACTCCTTTGTTTCATTGTTGGCTCTGCATAGATGACAGTACTGCACAGATTTCAAGTTTCATACCTAACAGCAAAATTTCTAAGAAACACTTCAAATATCTTTCCAAAATCTTATAAAGTATCAATTGAACATATTCAAAAGAGACCATAAGAACATATTCTTTACTACTATTGATCACATACCTGTAACATTTACACTCAACAATCCATTACTGAGTCTTTCAAAGCAATACAAAACTAAGCACACTATCAACCAAAACAAGTCTATCTAGAAAACATACAAGTTTCCTTCTCAAAATAAATAAGATTGGTTTCCCTTACAAGCATCATTTAATCTATACAACAGATCTCAAGACCGTAGGACACGGGCTCTGCAGCTTACATTAGGCATATTTCAACTCTTCACCTACACATGGAAGTGCTTCCCTGGACTTGTTTCAAGCCATTTAAAATAAATTTGCAACTTCTCTTAAAAAAGAAAATCTACTGCACTATTCAAAATATATTCCAGGTAAGGGAATGAAAAATTGGAGTATACTTTAAGAATCTTTTACTAGAAACTGTAGCTTCAAGAAGGGAGGGGCAGCACAGGGGGGAGGAGGAAAAGAAAAAAAAAAAAAAAAGAAAACCAAAAACACAAACACACATTTTAACTCTGATTTAGAAGAACTCTCTCATTTCTGCTAAGAGTCACTACAACATTAATACAGCTTGCTCAGCTGTCCAATAGTGTTAGTTCTGAATGAATGTGCTTTCTAATTAAAAAAATCTCATTTTCTCTTTTTAAAACTAACCTTACAGTTGCACACAAGCATGTCACCCAAAATAGTCAAAAAGTATGCCAGTAATTATGAGTAAAGTTTAATAATGGAAGAAAATGTGTGACGATTCACTACACATTGCAGAATCCTCATCAAGATTTTACTTTATTTCACACTGTGATTTCACCAACATTAGCAGTTTCCACAAAAATAAAGGAGACAAAAAATCAAATTGTGGTTTTGTGTTCCTTTCCTGCTTTTGGCATATTATAAACTGTTACTGTAAGATTAAAGACGTTCTGCAAGAAACGTTAAGAACAAACATCCTCCAACCTGAAGTTCCCATAAATTCTTCCACTTAGCAGATGCACACGGGATCCACGACAGAAGTTGAAGATGTACTCGCTTCATATGGATGCTATAGGGGGGCGCTGGCCAAGCTACTCCCTCGCGTTTCTCCATTACGGCTCTGCCTCCAACCACGGTTTTCCTCCCTACCTTACCAGGCTGCTGCGCCTCTCCTTAACCCGAAAACTGCCGAGGAGCCACAAGCACTCAGCCCATCACACGCTGCTTCCCGCGGTGTTTAACGGGAGCCCCCCTGCGGGCCCGCTCCGAAGCGGGGGCCGCCTCGCGAGGCGGCACTCGGCGCTGCAGGCCAGGGGGCTCCTCTGGGCGAGGGGGACGATTTACCTCAGGATTCGGGGTGAAAAAGGGGAACGACTGAGCCCAGGGCTGGGGTTGGAATTTACCTCAGGGCTGGGGGTATGGGAGTAGGAAGGGCCATGATTTACCTCAGGACTAAGTGGGAGGTGTGGGGAATTTACCTCAAGACGACGGGGGAAGCAGACGGAGGAGGAGGTCGGGGGGGGGGGGTGGAATTTACCTCAGGAGTACGGGGGAGGGGGAATTTAGCTCAGGACCGGGAGGGGAGGGAAGTCAGACGACTTCGCCAAGGGAAAGCGGGCAGAAAGAAGCAGCGGGTGGGTAGACAGGGGAAAACACGATTTTACCTCAGGACTTAGGAGAAGGAGCCTTAGCTCGGCGGGGCCCTTACCTAGGAGGAGCAGCTTGACCTCCCTGGCTGCCTTCTCGCCATCCTCGCGCAGGTTCCTGTCGATCATCTTGCTTCTCTCCACAGCCGCCTTGTCCTCGGCGCTCAGCGTGCAGCCCATCTTGCCGAGGGGGCTGCTACGTCCTCCCGGGGGAAAAGAGCAGCGGACGGCGGGGAAGCGCTGAGGGCGGGAGGGGGAGTGACCGCCCCGGCACTCGCCTTCTCCGCCCCCCTCTCCCCTCACCTGAAACGCGGCGGCAGCAGCAAACGAGGGCACGGGAGCAATGGGGTCCCTGAGGCCGCTGCCGAGGAGGGCGAGGCGCGCGGTGCTCCCGCCGCTCCGACACGGAGGCGCTGCCGCTGCGGCCCTCGGCGCTCCCGCGGCGCCGCCCCAGCCCGGCCCGCCCCGCCGCGGCGCTCACTGCCCACACGGCGAGAGAGAGGGAGGGAGGGAGGGAGGCAAGGCCGGGAGCGCGCGTGCGCAAAGCCGCCACCGACCTGCCCCAAAAGGCGAGAAAAGCCACCCAAAACGGAACTGGAGACAGGGTTGAAACCGCGGAGGGGGAAGCGCGCCCTCCTCCTGTGCGTCTGCGTGACGTCACCACGCGCAGCGCCCACCTGCAGCGGGAAAAGCGACCGTTGGGGTTCGAATTTAAACGGTTCCGCGCAGGGCGCTACCATTGCGCGCGCGGGGGAGGCGGTGGGTCGGGCTGTACCAAACCGCGGCAGAAAACGCCTCGGGAGACAAATACACCTGGCTAGAGCTGCTCCCCATCTCTCGGGCCCTGTGTGTTAAACTTTGTTTGGATTATGAAGCAAAACACTCCATTGACACCGGTTGGGAGGGTGTCAGGAAGGGTCTCTCTCGGTCTCCTGCTCGAGAGCCGGTCCCTGGGCCCTGCTGGGACTGCCTGGTTGCTCCTGTTTATTTTTCCACAGTGGTAACTTTTGAGCACAGTTTGAAATAAAGTATATTCAAACAAAGTAGATACATCAGAGAGTCCAGGTGGGAGGCGGGCTTTGTGGATTTGTGAACCTCCAGGAAAGCTTCCATCCAAACTTTCATCTTGCAAGTTACGGTCACAGTCTGGCCACAAGACAAGTCTGTTACGGTTCAGCTAACCCAGTGAGAGGATGTTTTTTGTTTCTAAAAGACCTCAAGGCTCTTCAGAGAGAAAGAGACAAGATTGTTCATGTCACTTTGTAGCAGTAGAGTCCAAAGATTTACATTAAGATCATCTTTACTGAATAAATTACGAACTTTTTTTTTCAAATTATTCATTGAATATTGATGAAAAGATATGTCAAGTGTTAGTTTCTCATCGCATGAGGCAGCTCAGTGAATGTGACAGTAGTTCTCACCTCAGGAGGCACAAAGTGAAACTAAAAGGGGAAGGGAACTGACATTAATAGTGGGAGAGAAAACAATGTGATGGATTTTATTTTATGGGGAAAAGGATATGAATTAGTAAAAGCAATCTGTAAGGCTGCATTTCTCAGGGACTTACAGCACTGGTCATAGGAAAATCCTTTCTCAAGTCAGGTCAGCTGCTTGGCAGCAGCTACAGCAACAACAGGCTTTATCTGCTGCTAGCAGCTGTGGTGCCAAAACTCTCCAGAGCAAAGGGCTTCATGCTGCCACTACATTCTTTTTTGATTATTTGCTTTCTTGTGCAGATTTCTACACTTTCCATGGGACTTTTACATAATGGTTCAGCTTGTATATGGAAATCTAATCTTGGTTTAGGGTTCTTGGTGCCTCCTGTGGCAAAGTGGCAGAGTGAAGAAGCTGCTGTTCAGGAAGGAAGGATAATGGGGGACAGGAAAACTATTTAGTTTCCTAGTTTGAGAGTGTATAGCTGAGAATGATTTACAGTATAAAGAACATAAGGTTTGGATCTTGGGAAGTGAAAGTGTGCAGATGAGGGGTGAGAAGTAGGAAGCAGGGATTTTGGAAGATGGGAATACGAGATAATGGATGAAATAAGGATGAAGATATCACAAGTAGTCCCAACTTTGCATGGATTTCCTTCCCTTTAAACATGCACCTACGGCACAATCTTTTAGTACTTTTAACTAGGAATGTTGTTGCAAGTGTCCTTTTTGTGCTTGTAGCACTCTCACCACCTGTATGTATAAAGGGTAAAATAGGCCCAAGCATCTTTTTCTAATCATTCTTTAATAGGAGAACAGACATGTACATGATCTGCTTCTTTACACACTGTATCTTAGCTACACGTAAATATAGAGGGACATCACTATATTTTTAATTGCATTTAAAAATACTTTATATAAGTGTGCAGTGCTGAGTAGTGGGAAAGGTGAGAGCAGCACACACTATTGCAGTGCAGGATGCCTTCGGCCCTCTCTGCCTCAAGGATGCATTGCTAACTCATATTAAACTTGTTGTCCATAAGGACACCCATCTCTATCACTGCAAGGCTCCATCCCAGCGGGTCATCCCTGGGGTATACCAGTACCAAAAGTTACTCCTACCCACGTGCTCTGTTCATCTCCCCAGTCTGTCAAGGTCTGTCTCAATAGCAGCAAAATCATGTAATGCCTTTGCCACTCCTCCTGGTTTTCTATCATCCACAAACTTGCTGAGAGTGCATCTGGTCCTATCCTTCTGGTCATCTAGGAAGAAATTAAACAGTAATCAATTCCTGTGGAACACCATTAATGACTGTCCTCTGGCTTGACTGTATACTACTGATGACAAGCCTCAGACTCCAGCAGTTCAGCCAGATTTCAATCCACTTCACCTTCCAATCCTTCAATCCTTACCTTGCCTGTACTTCCGAGCTTGTGTGTGAGGATATTATGGGAGACTGTCAAAAACCTTACTAAATTTAAGATAAAGCAGTCGCTGCTGCTAAGAGATTCACTGTTCTCCCTTTATCCCCTTAACTAGTGATTTTATCATAGAAAGTTCTGAGGATGATTGAAGATTGGTTTCTCTTTCATAAATCTATGCTGACTACTAGCAATCAACTTTGTTTTTCATGTATTTAAAAATATTATCTAGGATTGGTTGTGC
>JAUBOD010000001.1:5679166-5691528 GCA_032353885.1 Nothura maculosa
GAGGGTGACAGAGCACTGGAACAGGCTGCCCAGAGAGGTTGTGGAGTCTCCTTCTTTGGAGATCTTTAAAACCCGCCAGGATGCAGCCCTGAGCCATGTGCTCTAGGTGACCCTGCGTGTGCAGGGGATTGGACTAGATGACCTCTAAGGTCCTTTCCAACCTTAAGCATTCTGTGATTCTATGATTCTATGATTCTCTTCCAACTTCAAGTATTCTGTGATTTTGTGAGGTCCCTGAAGATGGACTGTTTCTATTTTGCCAGAAACAAAAAAGAGCAGTAGGACAAATGTGTGTTCGGCATTCAGTTTATATTAATATTTCCAAAGGATCTGGTTTTCAGCAAGCTGTGCAAGTCATCTCTATGTGATAATAATTAAAAGTGCTGTAGATAAAAACTCTACCAGAATATATTAGAGCCAGGAGCAAAACATTCAGGAAGATGGATTTCTTTTAATGAAATCCAATGTTTTTGAAAGAGTATTATTAGAATTAATGCTGAATACTTAGGGCAAAAAAAAAGCTGGTTAGTTTCCTGTCCATGCTAATCTGTAGCTACAAATGATAATGGAATGTGTATTACAAGTAAGCAAAAGAACTCACAAAAATTTGAATCTGTTATTGATAGATATTATATTGATTTGAAGGAGAGAGACACAGACCCCAGTACACACTTGTTTCAATAATGCTAAGAAACTGGCAGAAAATTTTTTTAGAGCCCCCAACACATTTTAGAACATTAATTGGAGTGGATTATGCCACTTTATTTGATGAATATATGTATATATATATATATATTTGTTTCATGTAAATGAAAAGTGCTGAAATTTATATGAATTAAATGAAAAATGCCATTTTTAATAATGGCCTTTTTTTGCAGGCTTTTTAAGAGTGGTTGATTGTGATTTTAGTCTTTCCATGGAATAAGTTGCTTTAAATAACTGTGAATACTGATAATAAATACCAAGTAAAATAACCTGAGAATACATAACAGTGTTTGTCCTGGCCCAACGCTAGATTTGTGGGCTTTTATCACTGAAACTCAGTAGGAGTCTCTCGTTTGCATAAACAGAGAAAGAACAAAGTCCTAAAACTGTCTATCACCTTTTATAAATATTAGTGAGCAGCAACATTAAGCAGCTCAACGAAAAGGCTTTTGCCGTGGTTTTATGCTTACATATCCTCTGAATCTTCAAAATAATCCTGTTCATTCTCAGTCATGCAAGGTTCTGGTTTGAATCCAGAGTTACATTTATATCTGTGGTTAGTTTTACTCTTTGCTTGAACTTTGCTTTGAACTCTGCTGCTTCTGAAGAGGGGCTCGTGTGTCCTAAAGCTTGTCTGTTTTGTTTTTTTTTCTCCCAACTCTACTTCTTGGTCAATAGTAAAAGATAGTACCTGTAGCAATAAACCTTGCCTCGTCTAGTTTTTAGCAGTTTATTTGTCATGGCAAAGTTCAAATCCTGGAAGTCAATGGAAATTTTTCCATGTAGTTCAGTACAGTGATAAATTCTCTTGTGGAATCACTCAAATACTGCAAGTTATGCATGTGTTTAAGTGCATTCCTGAATTACAGCCAGGGTACTCAGCAACTTGCACATTTTAGCTCTGTGTATAGCTAGGTAGATTATGTAGATACCATATTGCAAAAATGTTGTTTCAACAGGGTCAGTTTAAAAAGTAATTATAATTATTTGTCTAAAATTGGATTCTAGATTATTTAAAAAGAAATGTATTCTTTGAGTTTAGGCCTTGAAATCAGAATGTGGGAATTAATTTCCATGTCCATTCACATTTTTTTATATCTATGGACTGAGTCATTTTCTCATTTTTTTGTCTTTCAGTTGCCTAAAAAATGCTGAACATTTCCTGTCAAAGTAGAGATGAGGATAAATATGCAGAATATTCTTTAATGCCATCACAAGATAGGTTGTAACCTTGTTATAGAAAAGGAGTAATTAAACATCTCGAGTTAATCATATTTCAACACTCCTCTTTTTTTTTGCCTTCACAGTCACTTCACTTTTGTATTAATATCAAATTAGTTCAGGCTTCCTGGGTATTCTGATTCATTCTATTTTTTGTTTATGTGGCCAATATTCTTAAAACTATACTAATAATGGACTGATTTCCTTCTCCAAAATCTATACAGAAAGTCAAAGGCAATAAACTTACTAATTTTTAATTTTCATAGTGAATTGAATACAGCAGTGTTGTTTAGCTAAATAATACATTATATCTAAGGGGGCTTGGAATTATAAATAATATTCTGAGTATAATCTGCCCTTTCAAAGCTAACAAGTTTTGTGTTAGAGCATTCTACGGATCTGTTTACATTTCAAAAGAAAAGTTAACATGTACCCGAGGGTTTTAATAGAAGGTTATTTTCATGAATAAAGTTTACCATTTCAGTTGTTTTAAAACAATAAAATCAAGTAACACAGACCTAGTGTTTTTATAAAATCATAATATTGAAACAAATTGCTGTAAAAGAACAGAAAATATTTTCATATTTTTTTAAAAAAGAAATTATTAGTATAGCAATGTATAAACTATACACCGTCAACATCATTGATCCACTGTAATGAAAGAAAAACGATGAAATCAATATGCACAGGATTTTATTGTAACTTTGGGTTCTACACTATTGAAGAAGTTGGTAAAAGTATTTAATAAGAAGAACTTTGCTTACTACAATAATCTCTTCCTTTTTCCTGTGTGCAAAAATAATTATTTCTCGTCTCTGCGATAAGATCACCTCACTTAATAATCTGTCAAAATATTCTACAAGATTTATTCTGTCTTGTTGAGTTGAATATGCCTCTGGCGAGTAAATCTAGGCTTTATTCCATAGGAATATGGATACTTTATTCCATTTAAAATAGATGCTGTTTCCTATTTCTCTCATGAGAGGCATTTGGTAGGTACAGACATTTCCCTAACTGAATCAGAACTGTAAAATGGAGTCATGAACCTTCACTGGAAAAATCTTGTGGAACCCAGAATAAGAAATCTTTATGTTGATAAAGCTGAGGAAGCAAAACCAGGAAATGTTTCAAGATGGGAAAGATCTATCAGGAATTTCAACAGGAAAGGCCTAGTACTGTTTTTTACTGGGAACGTGAGCTGACCAATGCACATCTAAGGATGAGAGCTTTAATAGAGAGTTAAAATGTATTTCAGTTCAGCCACATGCAAAATTTTACACTTAGAAACAGGGAATATGGTCCATTGCATGGTGGTGGGTAATGACTTGGCTCTAGTAGATCAGAAATGAATCTAGAGCACCCAGGGTAAAGCTCTAGAAGGACTGTGGGAGAAGGATGCGTGTAGCTTATCAATGAATAAATGTATAAAGAATCAATTGTGCATCTCCTTGAAGCTGTGGTGAGATCATTATTAAAACTTCACATACAGAGATATTGTAGACATAACCAAAACTCATAGAAATGACCAAGTATAGTGCTTCAGTAAGAAGGATAAGGAATGTGAGAGATAACAGGAGGAGCTAGGCTACGCTCTGTGCACTTGCTGCACTTCACTACGGCTGCGAGAAGCTATTCACAAAGTACTGAATTTCTGCCACATTTTACAGAAGATGTGGATTCAGATCAATCTTCAAATACGAGGCAATGCACTACAGAGACTCTGTAATATAGTTACAAAAGTGACAAGTTCATACAATTCAATGGCAAGTGATACACCTAAAACCAGACCAGATAATCTGGTTTTTACACTTCCTAAATGTCAGCATATCTATGGTAAAGTGAGTTAGGAATGAACAATATCAAATCTCTAATTATAGATGATAAGCAGCCTTGGTGTGATTTTTTGCAACAGATCCCATAAATGAGGCTCACTCCCAGTAGACCGTGACAGTTCTTTAGTTAAGCTAACGCTGTGTGACTGAGCACAGATAACTACGAGAAAACATTTGTTATTTGGATGAAAGAACATTGTTATTCATTATGAAAATTGTTCGAGGCGCCCTACAATGCTCATATTCCCTTGAACTCCTTATGTTAATATTCGCTGAACTGTTGCTTCGCCTTACTGCTATAACTCAAAGCCTGATTTATGTCACTGATTAAAGTCACCTAAAAGCAGGTAGGAAAGAGAAATACAGGCATGCGAGTAGGCATAAAACCTCCTTTTGCCAGCATTACCAAGATTTTAACTGCATCTGGCTAGTGAATTTAATTCTAACTTAGTAAAATATTAAATGCTGGAGGCTGACAGAATATAAGAGCTTTTTATGATGCTGGCATAAAAAATAATTCTTTTCCAGTTATGTTACTGTGATGACTATTCTGACTCTTCACTCTCTCTTTGAGATCTGAGGAAGACTGTACATAATTAATAAATAAGAAAAAGGGCACTAGAGAGAGGATAGTTAATGCTTTTTAGTTATGACACCATGGTGTAAACCTGCAATCTCTGATCTGCTCGGGCCATGCAAGCAAAGCTTTGCAGTACGGTGCTCCAAGGGTGGTTTGTAAGTTTGAATACAGTGCATTGCTTGGGTTGCAGGATTGGCTCTGCTGCTCCTGGGGCTCCTCAGCACGGTTTGAAAATGTCTGTACCTGCCCTCTAGGCACCCTGTTCTAATGTCCACAGTGCACAACTCTTGGGAACATTCATAATTCTGTGCCCTATTTAACGCAGTAATGAGACCAACGTACCTGAATTTCAAGAACTGGGAACAATAGATATATCAAAGAGAGTTTTCAGTTTTGTGTTTTGGCAGGAATAGATTTTGGCGTGCTGATTTGGTCACGCCAGCCTAGACAATGCAAATGTAAATATTATTTTTAATACTGAGCATTTCCATTTTAACTTCCTCTTTTTGTGTGGGTATAGTTTGTGTTTTGTTTCTCACAAGGATGTTAGAGCTCCCAGTGGGCTGAAGCAAGCAGTGGGGTATCTGACTATTCATACTTTTTTTCCTCTTAATAGGATCTATTCAGAGCAAAACAAAAGCCTGATTGAATGGATGGAAGAAATTTTGTATCATAGAGTCATTTAAATGAGGACTAGGACATTCTCTGGACAATTACATAAAAATGGCAAATGACCCTCTGTACAATAGTTGCTTTCAACATAATCCAAGGCCAAGACAGGCTTTTGACAGTTATATAATGCAGATGGGTCATGATCAGCCAACACAAAAATGTTGAGTATTGTGCAAAAGGAGAATCACAGTTATCTGAAGTTGAAACTTAGCAAAAGAATGGCAGACTAAAAAGCTTTCATTTTCAGAGTATGCTGATCAATTCTCTAAATATGATATTCAATTTCAGAAATTTGTATTTCAGTGTAAAAATTGGAAAAGGCTGAAATATGAAACCTAAAGTTATTCAAAATGACATATCTATTGGTCCAAAGCATCATAGATATAGATTATGAAGCTACTAGTTAATGATCATATATGCTTATTAATATATACAAAATACACACAATTTCATATAGAAATATTTTGCTATGCCTCTAAAACAGCTTTAGATTAATTTAGTTACCAAGCTGAATTACAGAACTCACTAGTCCAAATTATTTAACTTAGTGCTAACATGCAGAAACTTTTCTTGTTGCCAAATCTACTGCAAAAATTATTGTTTTATTCTGTATATTAATGGTTATTTGCTCTTTCTTATACTGAAAGAGTAATTTCATTGAAAAAATGTCAACAGTGTGTCTGTAAAAATATGCTTGCATTAGTAAACACAACTTCATAGCAGTGTATGCTTTCTTTATTCAAAATGGTAATTTCATCTTAAACTACATGGAGCTGTGTCATTTTATTGCAGTAAATTTGTATTTGTACAGTACACAAATAAAGGCTTTACAAACTTTTATTTTCTCCCCAAAATGCATCAGAGGCTGTGGGTAATATTTCCCTGCTCTTTTCTACTATTATTTTTTCAGTGTGGTCTGAAGAAAGATCTGTTGATACTAAGGATAATTTATGGTCTTTCTTTGTATTCTCTCTCACACTTCCAGGATGAGAAAAAGCATGTGAATTACTGATATGTAAGAATTTCAAATGAATAGGTCTTTTGTGGTAGTTCTTTCTTGATAATAGCTGGGCCCTTATGCACCCCAATAAATCATGGAAAATGTTTTAGGGGATAGTTATGTAAACACATCAAGTAGGAAAGCTTTTCTACATGAGGGTAATAAGTAGTTCATTTACACAAACTGGTATTGCAAATATTAGTACTTGGGTTTCATGTAACAATGGACTATTCTTTATTATTCTAATTTTATTGTTTTCATTAAACCTTCCTTTATCCACAAAAGGACTTTCTGATGGTGTTTTCAAGAAGGGAATCACAAGAACTTCCATCTGAACATGAGAAAAAAAACTTGTTTGCTGCAAGGACAACAGAACACTAGCCCAGGCTGCTCAGGGAGCTCCTGGAGTCTCCTTCCTATCTGGACAAAATCCGTGGAAACGTGCTCCAGATGACCATGCTTGTGCAGGCGGGGTTGAACTAGATGGTCTCCTGAGAGACTGGGAGGTCTTTATGAGCCCTAAGCTTGCTTCATTTATTTATTTATTTATTTATTTATCTATTTATCTATTTATTTATTTAATTGGTCTGAGCTGAACTGCATTTTATCACAAAGCTCTTTTTTTAATACTGGAAAACAAAAAAGGGCTGTTACGTGTCATGAAGTTTGTTGAACTTTAAGAATAGCTAGTTGTTTTTACTAGTTTTGTTTGCTTTTGCCCAGTTTTATGTTGTCAATCTGTGGAAAAACTTTCTTATAGAAGACATATAAAAAGACTCAGTGTAAGAACAGTAAAATTTAAGCTTGATTCAAACTGATATTGAACTTTGAACAAGTATTATCTGATTAGAAATATTTTTATAACTTAAATAGTCCATTCAAGTCTGTTAGCAATGTGATTTTCCTGGATTTGATACTAATTAATCTCTTGAGGTTACATTTTGCTGAACTTAGTTACACCCAACTGAGAATCATCCCAAAATAATTCTGTCTTTTAATACAGTAAATATTCAACAGATTTAAAATTTAACCCTTTCATGGATTCTTCCTTACTAATTACTTAAATAACAGCAAAGATAAACCATATTTTGATCTTGTTAAAGATGTTGATCCAAGCACTCAAATCTGCTCTTTGCTAAGTTTATTCTCACTGTATAGGCTGTATATGGTCAGATAACTGATAAAAGTACATAAATAAGTAATGTTATATCTTTTTGTACAACCCTTGAATATGTTCTTTACCTGAAACAACATATTATCTCTGCATACCAGTGCAGTTGTAGATTGATAGTTCTTTGATACTAGAAAATGGGCACATTATGCAAGTGTTGTTGAATCAGTTCCTTGCCAAAAACAAAGATATAAAACAATTACACATTGCTCAACAACAAATAAACAGACAAGAGTGTGACAGATTTTGTTTGTTTGTTTGTTGTGTAATATGCTTATTTATTAATAAAGACCTTCCCAATTAGTAGGGATTCATTCATAAAATGAATATAACTTGCAGAGTAATTGCAAGAATAGATGCAATCATATTCAGAGAGAAAGGAAAAGTTTCTTCCAAAGACCTTAGCACTTTTCAACCAAGAAGGTGTAAATTTCTTACCCTGATCTTTGTCCTACTGCATTTATAATGAGTTTATAGAGTTGAATTTACAGAATTTCAATGGATTTTAAGTAATGTCTTTACTACATTGAGTGTCTGATTGAGTGAAGGCAAAAACCTCAAGGCAAAAAAAAATGGTATCTTACAAATATTTAATTCTTTTTGTTAGTTTGACTGAATCCGACTTATCTAGTAATTGAGAAATAAGTATACTATTTAATAAGACAGTACCCTTGCTATGTTTTTCAAAAGTAGGTCATTAGTCTGTATTTAAATTTCCCCAATAGTTACTTCATTGTCCTTTACTTGGAAAAAAAAATTGCTTTTTCTATATAAACTCCTTACACTTTCTACCAAACTCCTGTCAATCAACTTTCTTTGGCTTAGTTGCCTGTTTCTACTACTATATGTAAACTTATAATGCCCTCTCTGTCATGATTCTGCATTTACATGTAACCCACTGTCATGATTCTATGTTTGGTTAAGACTCACTTTAACGTGAACTGTAAACTATCCAAGATACAGATGAAAGCTTGCAATATTCTAAAGAACGAAGCTAATTCACTCTATAAATATTAATACAAATTAAAAAACCCACCTATATGCTGGTGTAATAGCATTACTATTTTCATCTGCTATCTAGCAACATTACAAGCAGTGGAAATAAGACAGCTTACTTCACGCTAGGCTATAGCATACATAGGATGTAGTTTTTGCTAATACAAGAAGAATATTCAAACATGGAAACAGAAACATAACCGCTTGGATGAAGGTTCTCACACGCACACTTCTCAAAATGTCTTTCTCCTAAATACAGAATTAAAGGTGAATTATTAAAGAAAAAAAATGTGTTCTAACTGTGGCCAGTTCTGGAGCGAAAATTTCAAAGTGAGTTTTCCTTATGTTAACAATACCAACTCAATACCAATGTTTTTGTTGTGAAAAAGCCAAAATATAAGAAACGAGATAGCAAAGACTTGTGGGAGGAAGAGTCCTATTGACGTTCTGTTACCTTGTGACTTAGTTAAATGCTTTTCTCCCACATTTGGGAAAAGATAATTCATAAAGGCATCTTAAAAATTGTAGCATAAATGTAAAATTTCCAAGAGAGTAGCCTGAACAGAAGGACTCAGTATTACTAAGTTTGTGTTGTTAATGTTTATAATTATAAGTGTAAGCAAAATCAACATTCAGATGAGTCAAGTAAAAGGAGAATTTGAAAATGGTTGATGAAACATGAACATGGTAAAAATAATTCACACAGTAATGTTGTTCTGAAGTGTCAGAAACACCATGTTGCCTGCTGCTACTCTCCTGAAAGCATCCAAATTACAGCTTACATCTAAAGTCATAATTACCAAACCTCTCCTTTTGCTTCTGTGATGAGAAGAGAGGGATTGCTATGGAGACAGTCCACACCTAATAAAGTGGAGGATAGCTGGAATAAATTCAGTAAATAAACAGGCACAGCAGAAAAGAAGGATAACAACTGTGGCTGACAAAAAGCTTCTTATTTTATACCGAAAATTTGAAAAGGATGTAGAAATTAAATACTGTCATTAAAAAATGATAAAGCCATTGAACCAGTTAGTGAAATATCTACTGTTCAAAAGCAGGAAGCTGACAGAGTCCTAAGTACTTTTTCTAAACTCAACAGCTGTGACTTTTAATTGGCCATTTGTATTACTGCCTTCTCTCAGCACCAGTTTACTATGAGATCCTGCTAAGTTTACTGCCTGTTTGTGAACACACATTCTCTCTCTTTATCTAATTCATTTTTCTGTGTGATGTTAGGCCAGCTCCAAGAGATAGAATCAATCTTACAAATCACCTGATGATTTTACAAAGCTCTTATATGTTTGAAGAAAGCCATTAAATAGCGCATAGTATGAGAGTTACATCAAAGGTTCATTAACTAAAATAGTTAACGCTGTGTTGCCCTGACTGCTGTGAAAAGCATGTCCCAAATGGCAAATGCTGTTGACTGCTACTACTCAATCCAGAAAATGGAGTTCTGCATCCCAAAAAGTTACAAAATACTGAAGAAAGGACTATCATTCTTTTATCAATTAAAGGTTGACTATAACTGAAGTAAAATCTAGGGGCTTTTTATGTATTTCTGCTGTATTTATATCACTTGCCTACAAAATATTATTTACTATTGAGAAAGAAATATTCTAAGAATAGGAAAGGAAAGCTCTCAGCTACAATACACAATTTTACACCTTCCATTGCAGGGTCTCATCATAAATGCTTCATTTATGCATTCATGACTCTTCTAGTGCTGCTTCTTTCCCAATCACATGGCTTTCAGTAATTACATTACATAGTTTTATGCTGCTTTTTTTAGTAGGATTCTTGATCTAATTCTGTCACTAGCCATCTCATGTCTTAGGAAAGCAGGATATTTTGCTTGCTGATTCATTGGCTGCTTGGTTAGAGTTTTTTCTCTGATAGGGTGGAGGGCAGAGGGAGTGAAGGTTGTTGAATTTGAGTTTTTTTTAAGAAAGTCTAAAATTCTATTCATTTGCTTCTGTCATAGTTACTCATGTAAACCATATCTAATCAACATGACAGCTTTGTCCTTTTACTGCTATTTGCAAGAAAGGAGTTTTGTTTTTCTCATCAGCGTATAAAAGATTCCTCTGAATTTGAGTTTCTCATTAATCTTCTGTAAAATAATATAAATATTTAATAATTTACAAATGCAGATAGCAGAGCTATGGTGAGAAAGGTGTGTTCAGCTCACTTCCCTCCAGTCATCATCTTCTAATCAAACATGGATGGCAGTGAACTGTAGTAGTTAAGAAGTTGTCATGCATTCACTTCCTGCTGCACATGCAATAACCTGCTACAAAGAAACTGGAGTAACTGTTGAATACAGTAGTAACTTACATGGTTAGAACCAAGTAATAATGATTTTCATTGCCCGCAGAAATGTGTGAGACGGTTTAATTGCTGTTATAATTGGTGGAAGAGAGCAAGTGAGTATGATGAGGCTATAAAGGAGGAAGTAGAAAGGAATGTAACTGAGAAGCCTGAAATCTTATGGGTAACATGTCTGCACTTTAATGCAAGAGGAATCAAAAATATTAAGTAAATGTTACTCAAAGTTTCTCTTAGAATGTATTTGAAAGTATCTACTGGTCAGGTTAACACACTGCAGTTCATCAGGAGCAGCAGCAAGTGTGGAGAAGAGATCTCCCAGTATGCGCAATGCCTACGTAGTACATACATCTAGAAGCAGCAAGCATTACTGTGACTGTAGAGCTTGTAAAGGTGACTCACTTTCATAGATCAGATTTACTGCTATCCTGGGATGTGTAGCTGATGTGAACAGGCATTGCAGAAAATCCAGGGAAATACAGAGTCCTCAAATCCACCCCTGAATCACAGCAAAATGTAGGAGTGTACAATCTCTGCCAAACAGCAGAAGGCTGCCACGCTTCCAGCATGACCAGGTGTCTCTCTCAAGCTACACTGTCTGTCTGACCTCTGCTCCTATGTGGCCCACTAGAAGGTGCAGGAGGAGATGTCCAGTGCTGAGGTGGACACTTGGCTTGTGCTGGGTACCACAGCAGGCTGGAGGGAGCAGCAAGGAGCTTGCCATGTGCTCACTTTTTCTTGCCTGGGATGGGTTTACTGCTAATGCGAAAATCAGTGCTGCCATAATGCTTAAAGGTAGATAAGCTATATCTAAAATGTACTGCCATCACTAAGGAATTTTTTTTTTCTTTCTGATTTTAGCTTTCTAGAATTTTAGTATCTAATCTAAGCAAATCATCTAGTCAGTGATATTACCTTTGTATAGGCTGTGGGAAAGAGACACTTCTGAGAGACAGTTTGTCTCCCATTATGTTCATCCATTTTGGATGAAGTGAATCACCCTCTAGCCTGATCAGTCTGTACTGATTACAAAAGAAACTTAGATGACTAATGGATTACTCTACTTTTTTGATGCTAATAGCACAGAGAGATGAATCTCACCTAACTTGAGTGATAGGGAAATTTTAAAAGTACCTCAGTGAAAGAAACTGAAATATAGGACAGCAAATAAAGAAACAATCTCTAGTAAAGCAGTAGTGGTGCACATAATTATTTTAAAGTATTGGAAATGAATTTGTAGGGTAATGAAGCTTTGTTACAAAATGCCATGCCAGGTTTCAGAGCTCAGGGATTCAGGTATATGCTGAAATTCTTCTATTACTATTGAAAAATCAAAATTAACTTCTGTCATGGTGTTTTGTATTTTTATTTAGATGAAAAGTTGATGTTTGATGTTCTAGAACATTTACATGACATGCAGCTATGAATCTGCATGTCAAGGCCCAGCATTCATAAGAGGAACTTATTATCTGTATAAATAAAGAGAATTCCTCTGGCATAGGTAGTGCCATACTGATTTATGACCACCAAGCTTTTGGAACTAGGTATTTTGATGTAAATCATCACGATGAGATAAACAATTCCTTAATAGAAAAGTATAAGAATAATCTAACCACAGGAATAATTTATCCTGTTTAACTGTCCAAGATGAAACACAATTGCATCTCTTTTCTTTTGTGCATTCTTATTTATAGTACACAATAAACAATTGAATGGAAACAACTGGCATATTGTGCAGCTTCTAACAGTGGCTGACACTAGTTCAAACAAATGATCTTGACAGTGTGCCCAGTGAAATGTTTCTGTTTTACCATCTAAGAAATTTTCTTCTTTGTACTAAGTGCTTACATTATATAT
>JAUBOD010000001.1:5698191-5711058 GCA_032353885.1 Nothura maculosa
CTGTTCCACTGCTCTGTCACCCTCACTGTAGAGAAGTTCCCCCTCACCTGCAGGTGGAACCTCCTGTGCTTCAGCTTACACCCATTACGCCTTGTCCTATCACTGGTCACCACTGAAAAAAGCTTGGCCCCCTCTTCCCCACAGTCCCCCTTCATGTATTTATACATGTTAATAAGATCCCCTCTCAGCCTTCTCTTCTCCAAGCTGAATAGGCCCAGCTCATGCAGTCTCACCCCGTACAAGAAATGCTCCAGGCCCTTAATCATCTTTGTTGCCCTCCACTGGACCCTTTCTAGAAGCTCCACATCCTTCTTATACTGGGGAGCCCAGAACTGGAAAAGGTAAAAAAGATGTTTAGGCCTGCTCATGGGTTACTCCTGTCAAATTCTTTTTACTCCAGTTCTATCTTGCCACTCCTTTTGAAAGCTCTATTAACATTATTTTTTCCTTATTTAAGCCTGGATCACCAAATTTACAATTTTGGTAAGAGATCTAAATAACCAATTTTAGTTTAAGAGCAATTTTACAGCAGAGATCTAAATAACCAATTTTAGTTTAAGAGCAATTTTACAGCACGATTGCTTTATTTTAATGGAAATACTTCCAACAGCCAGCAACCTTGGAAAAAGCTGCCTTAACCTTCTGTGCTGTAAAAAGGATATATTTTCATGAATGGAATTGCCTGTGAATTCTTAATAGGCAAGTTTTATGAAAAGCCAACTTTAAAATTCTGAGCCGCAGAGAATACTAAGAAAGACCAGATTATAGTCCATAATAAAATTCCCTTAGAAGATCAAGAATTTATTTGGCTAATGAAAACTCCAAGCTGTTACAAAGTTAGGATTTATAGCCTAACCTATGGCTTAGGTTATAAAGGACGTTTTTATTTGAATAGTCATATAGAGACTAACCATGTTATGGTAATTATAATTATCATTACTCTTTCTCTCATCATATTCAGTTTTTTAATGCCAACATGGAACATGAGTAATATTTAATGTGGCAGTGTAGCATAATCATTTCAGGACAAACTATATCATCTGAAGTTAAATTAAATATACACATATGTATACATATACAATACACACACATGTGAGTGTATGTATGTAGATATGTATTTCCATATATATTTATATATATATTCATATGTATAAACATACGCAACTCCACTACAACGATTAAAAATATTGGAATGCAAACAGCTGTATTGTATATCATAACAGTGAGACCTAAAGCTAAGAGAATTTATTGATCTCTGCAAGGAAAATTTGGTATTTTTATTTTGGCTTTCTTTATCTATAGATTCTGTCCGCCTGTTTATTCAACCCCTGTACCGTACTTTTTCAGACTTTGCACCTGCAGTTCCAGATGAACCCACAGGTAGCACCAAATTGCTATAAATAAGTGCAGAGGCTGAGCAGAAAGCACTGGAATTTAGCAGCTCCTAATGAATGAGAAATCATTGATCTCAAGCTGTATCCATGTTGTTGGCGTTCTTCGGCGTTGTACACAAGGCCAGGGCTCCCAGCAGGAAGAAAGAACCTTGCGTTAAATTTGTCAACAATCATATTTGGAGGCAAGATGTTTTAATCTCGTGTTATCCTTTAGAGATGAGTTTGTATTTTTTTATTTTTACCTAAATAAGTATATCTATCAGAAATTACAGAATAAAAGGAAATATAGAGTACAGATCCCTTATCCAGGGCAGAAAGGAAAAGAGCTAATGAATCTCTCTTTCCTAGAACTCTTTAGTTACCTGCAAATAACTGCTGAGCCCTTGAGGTAGAAAACATATATCTCTGTTTACATCAGCCTGTCTCACATTGTCTGGGTACCTCAAGAGTAGCCTAGAAAGGACAAATTGCAAAATGTATTTGTTTTTTTCTCTTCTGTCCTCAGCTGCACACAGCCCTCCCTGGCTAATGCTGAAAAAATCTGTCTCAAAATGCGTTAAACTGGTGTCAAAAGAGAACATTTCCCATTATCATTCACAAAAAAGTCTGTGTTCAAATAATACCCATTGCAGTTGTTCCAGAACACCAAGGAAACTTTCTCACAGTACTCTAGGCATTTAAATTGAAATTTGTTTTGTTTCTACATATATGCGGAGCCCAGGTTTGCCCTTTTATTCATCTCTTTCTGTGATTTTTGGCTATTTCAGATTTGGGTTATTGTTAAGGAAATTGGTGATGTGACCAGACAAGAGGGTTGCTACACCAGGTTGCTGAAAAGTCTGCAAATGGGAAATTGTCCTTGGGAATCCTGGCATCCTACTGCTGTATTACTGCACACAACATAATACTACTTCTCCTATAGTATTTATAATTTTTGCAGACTCATATTTCTGACCCAGGAATTGGAAGCCATCTCTTCAGCAATTCACATAGAATACAACAGAATTGACATATCTCTGTCAAAAGATATTGGAATATACAGATGATATTCTGTGATCTCAGGTATTTCAAATTATTTATGCAAACCTCAAGGGTGCTTAAGATGTTCTGCATTCGGGTCAAGTGCAGTGTGTCATAACTGACTCCTTTGAAAAACGTAAACATAATAGCATGTTGTAGAAATAGATAAAATTCCACTATCATCTTGTCTGCATATTTACTGCTTCTGCTTATTTTTAATTACACTTAAAATAATAAGGTGGATATTTAAATTGCATTTTCTGTGGAAATACACTGAGGATTAAATTTAGGACTCAAACTTAGAAAAAAATAACTTAGCATTTTTTTACTCAAGTTCAATAAATATTTGAGGTCTTTAAAGTATGGGAGACTTGCCACTGAACATTTGAAAAATTCTTTGTTGTTCAGAGGTTCAGAAATTTTTCTAAAATTAGATGTTGAAAACTTTTGTAAAATAGACACACGAGTGTAGGCTGACAATGAATAAACACATTGTAGGTGAATTGAAACCAATTTACAAAAGAGCTAAAATTGTTGTTATTTATTTTCACCGCTGTACAATCTATTCTGTACACACTGTTGTGCATTTCAACGTGGTAACTCTACAGTTACCATCTTCCAATAGCACCCTAAGCACATGGACCAAGCATGCCTGCATTTCTCAGGTGGGAAGTTCATTTTTATAGATAAGCATTACATGTAGATGGAAATAAAAGAACACACTTGCTCTAAAAATCTTTCAATAAGAAATTATAAAAAATACAGATCTTTTAAAATCTCAGCTAAATCCCCTGCAGTCACTACAAGGTTCCATTTGGCTATAATATCTGTTGAGTAATACGTATGGTCTGAGCAGTGAAGTCAGGTAGTCGGGGTGAAGTCCATCACCCCTTCCTACCACTGTTCCTTCTCTTGCATGCTGGCACAGGTGGCCTACTGAAGTCTAGTTTAAAAGTAGCTTTAAAAATAAAAATAGTTAACCTAAAAATGAAAGATGGAGAGAGGAAAAGGCGAGTGAGGAACTAATGGCCAAATCATGATGTGGGCCTGCCTATTCCTCCAGCAGTGTTAGCTCATTGCAATAGAGGGAAACCTGCTTATGTTGATTCTCTCATAGTTCTGGAGCAGAGAGCACTTCTTTAATTTATTACATTTATTTAATAAATTAAATTTATTCTAATTTTAAAAGGCATCAAAAAATGTCAGTCCTCTAAAGGGACCTGCCTCTTTCCAACAATTAAAAAAGGAGCATATGTCACTAACCAGAATATACATATGATTTCTAGAGTGCTGAAGCAGGTGAGATAAAGAGCAGTGTTTTAAATTTCTTGTACTGCATTTCACAGAATTAATCTGTGATCACTGTGTAGAGGTTGAGGAAATGTCCTGTTTGTTCTCCTGCCACAGGCATTAGTCAGCCCCTAATCCTTAGTGTTGATGTGAATACCCAGATTCAGGTCTGATAAATTATTTCTTCTTCTACCTCATGTGTTTCGCAGCTATCTTTCTATGTTAAGTCATTACTGCATTTTATCCTTTGAAGTCCTAATAATTTATTTTATTTTGTGAATGTCTGTTGCAAGGACAAAAGAGAGAAAAAAAGTAACATAAAATGTATCATCTGAGTGCTTTTGAGCTGCTATGGTTTATTTATGGACTTTCCTACCTACAAAACATGATAAACGGCCTCATTCCTTGCATAATACACAGTTCCATTACGCAAATGCATAAATAGTACTCAGTGAGCTCAAGCTTGATTTATACTTTCTTATTTCCAGATTTGGATGAGAGAATCAGCTAAGCAGACTTGGCCACCTGAGCAGCATTTATCTTGCACCATTAGTTTTGCCTGCGGCTTTTGTAGACTAGAGTCTCAGGACTCAGAGTCTCACTGTCACACTGTCTGCATGGTCACCCCACCTTTGGGCAGGCACTTCTGCTGATCATCCCAGGCCTGGCCCTGACTCATTGCTTTGTTCAGCACTGTGGTTCTCAGCATGGTTTCAATGGGCAGGCCTCATCTCTATCATCACCCTTGGCATTGTCCCACAATGTGAACACTACAAACATTGATCCAGCCTCCCGAGCACCCTGTCCTCCTCATCTCTCCTTGGTGCTCAGATTCTTCAGAGATGCATAATGGCATCTCTAGTTTACTATGTCTGGGTAAAAAAAATAAAAGGGAAAATCAACTTTAAAATCTCATGGTTTCTTATTAGACAGCCATGAGGATTATGGCTGGGTCTATCAATACCAGGAAACCTGAACATGAACACAGTCCATTTTTTTTTCCTTTTTTTTTTTTTAAATTTACCTTGTCATCTCTGGGCTTGCCTCCAAGGCAAGGAACACCTGATTTCTCTTGTGTACCCTGCCTCAAACTCTTCTTCCTCATGGTAGTCCTTTTCTTACTATCACTGAGTCTTATCTATGAAGAGCGATATGATGTCGACACTGTATTTACCAGTCCCAGCAGGAAGTCTCAGTCCCAGTGACTCTTGTCACTGCAAAGGAGATACCTACAGCCGAGCTAGCTTAGTCCCTTTAGAACCAACATAGAGAAATGGCACTTTTAGACTGAGATTCATCTCATTCCAAAACAGTTACCTAAAGAGATCAAAGGAGTTTCCTTCTCCGCCTCCCTTCTGGGGAGCATAAATTTCTCTCTTTGACTATAAAGAGAAATAGGATTTAGCACAAGGTGACCTTCCTTTAGTTCACTCTCTGCAGAAGTGGCTTCATTGCAGGATGGTAAGTAACAAGTTCCATGTAACATATTTCAAGCTGTCTCCCAGCATATTGTCTGTAGGTTGCTGCACAAAAGGTTTTTTCTCTCATAGCCCATGTAATAAAATGAATTTTGCCACTGCCAAAGCTATTTATCAAACAGCTGCAGTTATTGGGTCCTGAGAACTTCTCTCAAGAAACACTTGAGGGATAAACTCACAAACTCTTTTCATTGATGTCTGTAACCACGGACATCAGATAAGTAGTAGGGCTTCTCATTAAAGGCAACAGGATAAATATACTGGAATACAATCTTAGAGTATCTTTAGTGATTCCTACTGGCAAACAGCTCATCTGATGAGCTGGGGAATGACAAATCGATACAGCAATTGCTGGAGAGTTAAGAAACCACATTGCTCCTTAGACTTCTGACTGAGTTGGGAAATGAAAAAATTCTCTGTCCATGTTCTAGTCTTTAAACTATCTCTTTGCAAGTCAGACTTCTAAATGTTTGCAAAATTAATCTTTGAAAACAATTTCAAAATATGAAAAATATTTGTTTTATTGAGTTATAATCTTATAAGATGAAACTAATTTTACTAATTTTAGTAAAATGAAATGAAACTATTTTACTAATTTTAACTGATTTTGATAATATAGTTTCTTACTTTAGACCTTCCTATTTAGTTTATTTAGAAAATTTTTGTTTCTAATTCAACTCATTAAATGTAGAAGATCATTTTGTTTTTTCATATTTTATAAAAATAGGCTTCAGCCTCACAGCTGCTTCAATCGCACTTTGCACAATAAGGTTTAAAAAATATTTAAAATACACAGCCTACTTATGCACATTGATTGTTGGATGTCATTAGAAACATTGAAGAAAGAATTGTACCTTTATGCTATGATTTTATTAAAAAATGAGAGAAATAAGTATCTTCTACATTTCAAACTATGGTTGGTAATAGACTGCTATACATTACGACTTCTTGTTACTGCCACTAGATAGCAGTGTGTGACTTTTGTGTTTAGAATACATGTGTCTTACCTAACCAACCTCCAGATCTTATCTCCTATATATTATTATTTGCTTAAATTCCTTCCTATGGCTGATGTAGGATCTGTAGAGGAAAGTATAGAATAGCATATGGTAAATATATAAAATAATTTTAGCTCCTATTTGCCAATTTTGTTGAAAATTGTGAGTTCCACACTAGAAAGAATGAAAAAGATACAAACTCACTTGTGAGATACCATTTATGCACACTTACAGAAAATCAGTTAATTAAAATGGAGATCCTCTGGCTTGTATTAGCCTAATGGGAGTAGAATCTATCCACACGTTGTGAATCCCAGCGCCTCCAATGAAGGCAGAAAGGAATAAATTGTACGCATCACAGGTTAAAGGGAGAGCAAGGTTATCTATACTTGACTCTTGCATTTATAACTATAAAAATTTTAAAAAGGTCCTGCTTCAGTCATCACTCTTGTAGTCAAAAAATGTAAGAAAATTGTGCTTGGAAATGAATCACTGTCAGTCCATTTGGATATGCAGTATAATCGGATTTAATTGACTTCTCTCTCTGCTCCTATTTTTAAGTAAGCCTTTCCTTATTTAACACACCGTGGAAGTTAAAACTGTAGTCAGCTAAGCAGTTGACTTGGGTCTGCTTTCCCACTGCCCATCTCCACTGGAATTACACTGAAGATCTTGTTAATGCAAAATTAAGAGTCTCTTCCTCCCAGAGCTTTACTCAAACAAGTTATCACTCTGACGTGTAGTAGTCTGTGACTCAAATATTGCATATTTTTGCGAACAACACTAAGCAAATAACTGCAGAAAAAAAAAAAGAATGCCAGCATCGTTACAAGGCGGCATTGCTGAACAGATGGGCAAGCTTCTGGCATGGGGACTTCAGAAAGTAGCATTAGTGACTTGGCTGTAGGGAGGGAGGGAAGAAAATAAAATAAGCAGATATCCGAACTTCAGCAGAATCCTAGACTACTTAAAGCAGCAAATAAAGGAGCTTTTTCTCTTACTTTAGAGAAGAGATATTATTATGGAGCTTCTCATTACTGGTGTACTCAGGAATTCAAATGACTTGAATAAATTTAAATATTTCCATATTAGGGTAAATTATAATACTTGGAGATTTTTCAGTTTTTCTTCTTCCTTTTTTTTTTCTGGTTTTGGTGAGCCAGGGCAATTTCTTTGTGGGCAACATAAGCCTGAAGCCAAGGTGTGATTGCCTTTCAAGAGTGACTGGATCTGACATAAAAGATATTGTTTAAAAGATAGATGGCTCAAAAACATACAATGAAAAAGACTTTCAATATTAGAGGGAGACTGAGCAAAACATTCAGTGCTGTTTCTGGTCTTGTCCTTCTGGGATAAATGGCATTCTTCTCAAGGTAGAACTTCAGTCTTTTTCTTTCTGTTCGCATGAGTTTTCTGAGGATTCTTTTGAAGGAAGCTATTTATTCCCTTCGGGGGATTTTCTACAGCTCGTTTTTGACACTGGCACTTTATAGACTTTATATGTCAGCCCCCCTAGAGAAGCATTTGTTTTAGCTGTCAAGGTAGTGCTATGATGTTGCACTGGGAGACAAAGTAAATGGGTGTAGAAGACGCAGCCACTACTAGAGATTAAGATCTTGCCAGCGGGAATGCAGGGATGACATCAGAAGCGACTGAAACCCATATTTCTGAGAGCGGAATCAAGAATCTGGCCAAGACACTGAGCAGTACAAATGAGAGCTTATGATCTTTGTCCACACACTCTTAATTTCTGCATCATTTCAGCATTTTAGTGAAGACGACTAAAGTCACATTTTCGTTTTTACCCGATGATGCTCTAATGGTGTTGGAATGTGGCTGATATAAGTCAAATCAGAAGAAAGATCATGGTGTCCACTCCAGACTTTAATACTTCTCTCCCTATCTTAATCATATGATCTCTGAAATGTTTCTCTTAATTTCCCTTGTCTCCATGTCTTTGGAAGTTTTAATATATAACCTGTTGCTCTCTACTTTAATAGTTCTTTTTTTTCCTATTTTCTCTTTTGCTATGCTCCTTAGAATGCGATATTCCTTAGCTTCAAATTCTTTAGTCTCTTGATATATTAATCAAATGTATTCTCATAAACTTTTTCTTTCATCATACCTATGTTATGCAATAAGTCTATATAATTTATTTAGGTCAGATAATCTACTTAATAGACATTAAACTAAATAAAATGAGAAATGTGGATTTCATTCAGGTCATTATTTTTCATCTGAGAATGCTATATATACTATACTAGACTTTAACCAGAGATGGTCGAAATGAGTGAAAAGGATACGTACAAGGATAAGTGCAGAGTCCTGCACCTGGGTTGGAATAACCCCAGACACCAGGACAGATTAGGGGTTAACCTGCTGAGAGCAGCTCTGTAGAGAGGGACCCGAAAGTCCTGGTGGACACTAAGGTATGCATGTCAGCAGTGCCCTCGTGGCCAAGAAGGCCAATGGGCTCCTGGCTGCATCAGAAGGATGTCTCCTTCTCTGGAGATCTTCCAAAGCTGCCTGGATGCCGCCTGTGCTCTGGGTGTCCCTGCTGTAGCAGTGGAGTTGGACCAGATAATCTCTAGGGGTCCCTTCCAACTTCAGCCACTCTGTGAGTCTGTGAAAATTATGTTGATGATATCTGTCATTTTTCTAGGGTTTTGATTATTCAAACATTTTTCTTTTTTTTTCTATTGCAATATTATTCTTTCTGACAGGAAATAATATAGGTCTGTGTGCATTTTGAAATGCAAAACTCCTAAGAAAGAGGAAAAAGAAAATAAGAAATCACATCTTTGAAATCATTTCTGAGAATTCAGATCTTCTAGAATCAACCCCTGACAGAGGGAGAATCACTTTTAGCAGCATAGGGTTTATATGCATATGATTGAATTATTCTAATTCTGTTTACCTGAAGTTTGTTGAGCACATATTCACACTAACGATTGAAAGCCAAACAGGAAAACCCAAAAAACACTTTTAAAATAGAGGGAAGAAAGGAAGAAAGGAGATAAAATTGTATGTTTATATTCCTTTGATATTAGAAAGGGGAACTGAAAGCATCTTTTCCACTTATAAAGCTTCAACTTTTTATAATCAACCAACAGAGATTTAATGCAATAACTGGAGCTCAGAGGCACTGAAGAAAAAAAAGGTTAATGTGTGCCTTCCTATTCCAGTCTGACTATATTGAGAGAGTTATTACATAGAACCACTCAGACTGATCATGGTCACCATCACTATTGATGGTCATCAATCTAGGAAGATTCCATACACATCAGAGTGCTCTACCGGTTAGAGTCAACCAAATAAAATGGTACAGAAATTGGATTCTAATTATTAAAAATTAAATAACTACATCAGGAAAAAATAACAACTCTATATGTGGCATTTCTGATAGGACTAAAGTGAAAATATATTATTTCGGGGCAAATCTTAACCACTAGAATGAAGTGATTGCTTTTGTTGACACGAATTGTAAGAATAAGATTGTACCTACTGTGCATACTTTAAGATATATAAATGATGTTTAAAAGACACTTTGAACCTTACATAGTATGTGCATTGCTGTGTTTTTATCAATCTCCTTGACCAAATTTTCTCAGAAGCTTTGGTTGCTTTGCTTTAGAGTTATGGAGCATTAAAGTCTCAGTGGACTTTCACCAAGCCTTGCTTAAATGTGATGGGCTTGTAGAGAGAATCTTTCATAAAAATCAGATCCTAAACCACATAGAAATAGATGGACATGTTGCACTTTTCCATTTGCATCCTCAAGGAAAATAAGGTAAGAAGGCTGGTAAGAACTTGGAAGTGAAGCTTCATATTTCCTCAAGCTCTTTTCTTCATGATAAAGGATCTGAATTATTAGTGCTATGATGCTAAAATTTGTTGGCATGATTCCTTCCACAGTTAGTTCACAGTTAGTTAATAGGTTACTCAATAAAAGACAGAATCTAAGCAGGGATGCATTACTTAATGGGCCAGTAATTATCTGATATACAAGCAAGTAACATTTTGAATTATGAAACTGGGATACTTTAGCATATTGAATAAAAACTTACACATAAAAGGGAGAAAAAAATCCAATTACAGAATACACATGATTTTGTATTTCTTCAAAGTGATTTAAGACTTTAGATTTGGAAACATCATCCCTTTTGGAAGTGTTTCAGGTTTATATTCCTTCCCATCTTCCCCTCTCTCTTAACCATGTCCATTAGCAACCCTATCCTCCCTTCAAAAAAATAAAAAAGAGAAATCATACAAAAGGGAAGACATGGACAATTTTTTTTATTTTCCTATTTCGTCAAAACAACAAATGCCATTTCTCCAAAAGCTATGATTTTTTTTCAACAGTTGTCTAGTATAATGAACTCAAACACTATTTATTGATTCTGGCCTGAATCTTCTTTTGTTACAAGGTATTTTTTGTTCTTTTTATTACATGTCAGCTTTATAAATAAAGAGCTTATAGCTTTAGCGCAATGTTATTAGATATCTATGTCTTATTGACTCTTATGAATTTCTGTGTGAAAAGCAAATGAGACTGAAATGTTAACTCTAATAATGTTATTTATCACTGATCTTGATAAACCGTTCCGATAAAAAATTTAGTCACTTTAATTCATCGGAGACTAGATAAGCACTTCATTATACAGAATTACAAAAATAAATCAAACCTTAGCTTTCTTTCAAAAAAAAAAAAAAAGAAACAAGCCAAATTTTCTACTTTCAACACATGATTAATATTTTCAACTTGTATCCTTATAGAATTAAGTTAGTATTTACTGGCTGACAAAGCAAGAGATCATGACGCTATTTTATGCTTTTTACTATAGCTTTTGGAGACTGTTCTTTGATAAAGCTGCCCATGGGTGAACTGGGCTTTCAGCAACAACAATATTGTCTGTTCGGTCAGTGCAACCTAGAAGGTGATTCACTGCACCCTGAAGCAGACAGCTTTGAGCAAGTCGTCTTAAATGTCCAAATGTATGAGCCTAACACTCTGGAGTGTGCAATATGCATTTTTGTGCTCACCAAGTGATCAAGCCCTTGCATCTACCAGTTTTAATCAATGATAGTTTCTTGAGAATTAAAAATAATGCAATAGCTATATAAAGAAATATGGTAAGGCATAGAACAGAGAAATTACTTATGAGTAAATACTGGTAGTGCTGGGACTAGGATCCAAGGAAGTTCTAACAAAAAAAAATTCTTTAGTAATTTCAGTAATTTATCTACAACAATACATGAAAGTGCAGAATTAGCAACCGATCTATTTTAACTTAAAAGGTTTAAATAATTTTCCCAAGGATGTTGTTACTTGGAATTACTGATTGTGAATGTTCCTCCTTCTCACATATGTATATAAGATTTAGAATGTATACGCAGCATTTGGGAATTTGGTAACCAAGTTCTTAAAATCTTACTTATCTGCATCTCAAGGAATTTTTGAAGATTTTTACTCCTTTGAAATTCTGCCTACTTTTGCTTTAAAAATGTGTGCAAACCATAAGGAGACAGAAGGTTCTATAATAATATTAATTGTGTGTTCTGTGGTATTAATAAATAGTACATTGCCAGCATATTTAGAGATAAGACTTGGTTGCCCTGAGGAGGATGAGAACCTTACTGTCCTTAATGCTTGATTCCCTGAACAGAGATAAGTGCTCTGGCCATTCTATGAAATGTTCTGCTATTCCATAAGCAAGGTCATTCATGACTTTATCTTCTATATCTTAAAAAATGAACCCGATCCACTAGGGAGAAGAAGTTGCAAATTGCCTGTTTCATTACACTGATGGCAGAAAAAAAAAAGAATAGGTCTACCTCCTCATCTGCAAGTAAAAAGAATTGGGTTACTGCTGTTTTAGAATTGCATCTAGAGGAAGCTGCTGAGGTCATTGATTTTATTTTTAGCTACTAACACTTCTATTTCAGCTACAGAAGCTACTTTTCAAAAGAGCTCTGAGAACAAACATTCTTATTTATTGATTTATTTTAAATATAAAACCAGAAAGCCTTGAAGATTAAGCTACTTAGAAACACTTCCAGGGATATGTTCTCCTTTTTTGCATGACTTGGCTAGCTGGAGCATCAGAATCAATTAACTAAAAGGCCTTCGTCACCTCTGGAGTTCCGCTCATTCACATCAGTAATTACATCAGGTCTCCAAGTAGCAGTGGTTTCTCAAAGAGTTAACTGAAAAACAGGAACAGCTCCATACTGATCCAGTAGACTTAATTCCAAACTGCACAGGAATTGTGATTTACCTTTTTATCATTATTATTATTTCTCTGTTTAAATTAATCAAGTGAATGAAAGGCAAGGGAAATGAAATGCAGAAGGCTCCAGAGTCATTCCAGCATAAATGGTAAGTCTTGTGTGATACAAATTCTGAATTCTTTTTTTTTGATTTATTTATTTTACAAAATATTTATTCTAAAAAATAATTATTTCTTTAGTTTTAAGATTTGTCCCCCCAAATCTCTTAGCTTGCACCACATCTAGATTTATTAATCTTAAATGTGCTAACATAAGAAAACATTCCTAGCAACTCGTTCAAATTTTACAAAGGTAATACAAAGTGATCCAATATGTGGCTTTCTTGCTCTCTGGATGGAGTAGACTATCTAGTAATCCCAGTATAATACATTTAACTTCAAATAGATACCTACTACT
>JAUBOD010000001.1:5711158-5735907 GCA_032353885.1 Nothura maculosa
TTCTTGCTCTCTGGATGGAGTAGACTATCTAGTAATCCCAGTATAATACATTTAACTTCAAATAGATACCTACTACTCTTCAAGACATCTTGATGTTTGGCAGAGATTCATCTCAGCCAGCCTCAGCACAAACTAAATGAATCTATAAAACCTACATTACACAATAGCATTCTGATCCCTGGACATGCAAAAATGTGAAGTCAGAAAGCAGAATTTAAAGCATGCCTCGATGTTTGTGTCCATACATGCTGTTTGCATTCTCTGTCTAGAAATCTGAAAGGAAGAATGGTGACAAGATGAAACTTCTCCTCATTCAGCTTCCAACACCTCCTGACAGGCAAGTGTGACATCAATGCTCTACAAATTTTAGGTAGCCTCTACTGAGATGGGATCATCCTTCAGTATCCATCAAGTCAAGGAACATGTGAATGACCCAGTTACCTTCCTGTGCAGAGACAGACTAACATCTATGACTGTCTAAGTGTTCATCTCCAAACTAAGTTGGGAGAGTATTTTAACTTGTAGTGTTCAGAAACAAACTATGTAAACTTTCTAGCACAGATATGTCTATTTTTCTACCATGCTGAAATGGTAAAAGACATTTATGTCAATATCCATAAATGACCCAATAAGGTCAGCATCAAATATCGCATCTAAGGAAATGAAGGCCATCTGCGGTAGTCAGCTCACCACTTTTGCAGATATCTTTGCCAGATTTTCCTTGCTGCTCCCCAACACTCATGAGTGGCTCCAGTCTGCCTTCAGCCATTGATTTACTGAGCTCAGCACAATAACTGAGTGCTGAACAAGAACAAGATCCTCAGCAACTTTCCTCTCAAAGTCAGCATACGCCTACCAGGTCACGCTAGTAAGAGGAGGGGGTCCAAAGCTGATGCCCTTGGTGGAAAGCACAGAAGTTCATCTAGAAGAGAGCAGGTTTCAACACAGACCATCTGAGTAGCTACCTCCAACTCTGATACACAGTAATGCCCTTTGCTATGGACTTCACCACCTTCTCCCATATTTCCTTCTCAGATGTTATTTGTCCAGGCATGGCCATCAGTAAGACCTTTTGTGTCTTTATAAATCTGTTTATTTTTGTTAGTTACTTATAGGGAAATTGCTGTGCCTTTACATTCAGACATAGCTCTGCTTCCTGCTTGCTTCTGACTCTGCTTCAGGGGATCTTAAACTGAGAAAGATCCTCATGCTGCTTATCTGGCACTATCATATCTAAACCCATCCCTGCCACTATATCTGCATAGCTCTGTTTTAGCAACGTGAGATTGCTGTCAGCTAGGCAGGAGGAGGCAAGTGAACCATGCAGAGATATCTATCACACAACTATGTTATGAGGACTCTCCTGAACATGCCATCCAATGTGTGCTCTGAGTCACTTTCTTCCTTGCTGTAGCCTTCCAAGATTCCTGGGCAAGTGCTCCCTCTCTGGTACATTAGTCCTACCTGTAACAGGAGGGGAGGAGCTGTAGAGAAAAGGGTCTAGCCAGGACCATCCTTTTGCTGAAAATGTGTAGCTGTGTGCCAGGAGGGCTTGGCAGTGAAGCAGGAGAGGGATGTTAGAAGGGAAATCAATGTGGTAGGTGTTTGCCTGCTCTCTGAGCTGGCACAGTCCCAAGATCAGCCACGTAGCTGACTTTCATGCTCACAATGGCGTAAAGGAGGCAGAGAAATTGAGGTGGTTCTGAAAGGTACTAGGTAGGTCCAATAAATCCATCCTTTCTTGCCCACCTCTCCAGGAAGAGGCAGGACACATGTTTAATTCTTACTGGCACCTTGTCCTATTCAGGGAGAAGAATGTCATTCCCGGTGGATGGTACAAAAGTTTGAACTCTTCTTTCATTTTAAGGGGAAGGACAACACTGTCATGTAAACTTTGATGTCCCATTGTCAAACAGAAGTAGTAGCCAAGACATAGCCCATGTCATCAACTGTGTTGTCCCATGCAGAAATTGTATAGCACCTGCAAGGCTGTCTTCCTCATACTGGCTCTGAGGGCTGCAGTTTGGAGAAGCGGATACCAGGGTCATGTCTGTGATGTGAGGGCTGGGAAGAGGATTAACCTCAGTCTGCAGAGATGAAGTCAGCTAATCCTTCTGAAGTGAGTGCCTCAATTTCTGCTGGGGTTGCATTGTCAGGATGAAGCCTGTTTGTGGGGCAGGGAGAGGTTCACACAAATTTGGTGTTTGGTACAATGTTTGAGTTGACATTGTCTTTGTAAAATGCTTTGCTCTTCCCCAGTATAGAAAGAGCACTGAAAGATTTATTCACAGGGAAAGCAGAGATGGCACTTCCTCACTCTCCTCTCAATCAGATCTAACCTTGTCCTGTCCAACCATTTCAGACGGAAGTTGCTTAGCTTTCCCGCTCCTTAGGCAAGTTTTCTCCTTGCTGCTTTCAGGATTAGCAGAAATATGTAATCAGATATTAAAGTTTGAGTGACTACAAATTCTGCTGTACCTTTGGAAATCTTTAAAGTAAGAATGATCAGGTTGTAACACTATTTCACTAGTCATAATTTTTGCCCTTCTGTTTTCTGTAAATACAAGTTTAATTAATAGCTCATGATTATTAATCACTGTCATTACAAGATAATTCTGTTCTGAAATGAGACTGGTAAAATGAATCTTTTACTCAACAGAAGGCACTCTGTGAGTTTTCGCAGCAGTACCTCTTACATGAATGATTAAGACTGGGATTTTCAAAGTAGCTTTAACCTGCTATTGAATTCAAATGAGAGGTAAGCACCTTACCCCCTTAGGTTCCTTTTAAGATTCCAGCTAAAAATTATTTTCCATGCTTTTTAAAAAAATCTTGTACAAGCTACAACAGCATTACAGCTAAGATCACCTATTCTTGCCAGGTTTCTCTCAGATGCACTATTAATAGACCTATTTTTACTATAACAGTCGATAATTTTGTGGTTCTGGAAACTTGGTGAGATCATACAGATAGACTTGCAGATGTGATACGAAGACACAGAGGTGGTAGTTTTTGGGAGGTTTCTATATCACCTGAGGATGCCTTTCATGTTAGATAACATATTCCTAAGGGATTCCAATTGACTTCTGGCACCAAAACTGAATATAAACCTGCATCTGGACCATAATTTGCTCCTCTGTATGAGCATGCATTGCTTTAACAAGGTATGAAGTGAAGCACAGGAAAATTTAGATCCTTTTTTGAAATTTGATGAGGAAAATCATCAAATTTTTGAAATTTGGGGCTGGACAGGATCCCTGGGCTAGTGCTTCAGCACAAACCTGCCCAGCACTTCCGACATCACCTGTATGAATCCCTTGATGGAGTAAAGCTGTTTTGTCAGGTCAAAATATTTTTATTTTCCTTTCAAGATAAGCTGAATCCACTTCAGGCATCCCACAGAGGTTTTCTCTCACTTTACCCTGGTATTAGACATGTTGTTCCTTTAAGGGACAAAAGAGGAAAATAGTTTCTCGCTCTTACAGTAACTTAGAAGAAAAAGAAAGAAAACACAGCAAGACTTTGCAAGCTGTCATCTGCAGGACCCTATTGTCTCCATACGAGTCTGCTTTATAAAACTGCAGCAAAAAGCAGTACTTTTTTCCAGGGCAAGAAAATAAATCAGGCCTGAGGAAGGAGACTTTGGGGAGTGCCAGACTATGAGGATAAAGTCTTGTTCTCATCTCTCTACCTCTGGATGTATTCACACTGTATCTTTGCAATAGGGTTTTTTTGGCATCACTGCAATGCACTACTTTTCAGGAGGAAGATTGTTGCCTCGTCCAGGATTTCCAAAGTTCATTTCCAGACCCTGCTGCCTGCTCAGAGGTGACCCTTTGAGAGCTGTTGAATCTCTTGCTCTTTGATGAATTGCAGATATCTCTGACATCTAAAAGGTACTAAACACATAGGAATATCAGAGACCTAGTAAAGGCATTTTTCCAGATACAACAAAGTTGCTAAAAATTACTGAAAATAGTCATCCAGCTATGATTGTGTTTGTTTATGTGAATATGTATCACATTTGAATATACTCATTTGTAGCTTTAATCGATAGACTTCTTCAGAGATAGTTGCTCACAACACAAGACTAGACAAGTGAGAGTTATCACAGTCTTTAAAGCACTGTTCTTTTTTTCAAGTCATTTTAGGGGTTCACAAACAATCCATGGGGGAGTAATTTATTTTATTTTCTGCTTGTGCCTTTCTTTTAGATCTAATGATCTACATCTTAAAGTTTTCTCTGTGCAGCTGTAACGACAGATTCAACACTGGATAAAGTTGGTGAAATTGCACTTGCTCCAGCAAATGTAGGAAATCCATACCTAGAAGTCTCAGGGGTAAGGAGAAAATAGTTCTGATTCTGTGTAGTATCTCCAGGTTAAAAAAAAGGAAAAAAAAAAGAGAGTCAAACATCGCTCCTGAGACTTGAATACACATTTTTTTTTCTATTGACTAAGGCTGTCGTGTTACTTCCTACATATTGTGGATCAGCATTAATTTCATTACAGGTACAGAAGGAATTCAGCCAAAAATAACAGAATGATGAAGTTATTGATTCCTTCTTCATTTGAAATATGCAATCACTCTTAAATATTTGTTCAATTGCAAAACTTCTTGCCTCTGTATCTTCCAAAAAGCTCTTGCCTAATCAAAGATTGTATTTTTGCATAAACAGATTCTACTATGGAACATTGCTTCTAAGTTATTCTTTTCCATGAAATTCAGGGACATACTTAATTTATTTTACTTTCATTGTTGTTGTTTCCCTTTAAAGATCCATACCCCACTATGGGGGTCTGTTTCTATGGATTTCAGAATCACAGAATCACAGGATGGTTGAGATTGGAAGGGACCTCTAGAGATCATGTAGTCAAATAGTCCAACCTCCCTGTTCAAACAGGGACCCTCGGAGCGTGATGCACATGGTTGCATCCAGGTGGGGTATGAACATCTCCTAAGTTCATGAAAAAGTTCTTTCAAAGTTAATTTAAAAATCTTATGAACACTGTGGATGAAAATCAGAGAGACTTGAATAAACAACAAAGGCAGAAAATAAATCAGTAAACTCACTGATCTGAAAACGTTAAGCAAGCCAGTCTTAGGAGGCACATGAAAAAAACAGAGGATTTCAGATATCACCAAACCAATATTGTTGATTATATAGAGATGCACAGAGATAAGGGCTCAGATGGAGCACCTGTCAGTTTTCTTGCATTTACTCTGTCAAGCAAGTCCTTTGGTTTTCTTTCTGATGCTATTATCAGAGTTGTGAGATACCCAAAAAGAGGTGTTTTTGGAGACGTTTTGCTTTTCTTAAACAGTGTCCCCTTTCAGAGATACAGATTATATTTATTTTTCTTGAGGAGTCCTGACAAAATAGTACAGAACTGCAGAATCACTGAATGATTAAAGTTGGAAAGGACCTTTGTAGATCATCAAGTCTCTAGAATCACCTACTGCACATTGCACAGGGTTGCATCCAGGTCAGTTTGGAAAATCTGCATAGAAGGAGACTCCACAACCAATCTGGGCAGCCTGTTGCAGGGCTCTGTCACCCTCACAGCCAAGAGGATTTTTCTTATTTGCAGCTTCCATTCTTGTATACATGATGGGTTAATGATGACCCTCAACCAAGCAGCCCTTTCTAAAGCATGAGCATATGGATCTTGATTTCTTGCTGCATATGTACCCACAAATATTAACAAGTCGCTTATGCAGTGAACTGATCTACTTTTCTTGCATCAGTCTGCTACCTTGGAATTCTTGATCTGTGAATGATCAGTAGAATCAGAAAGGACTTCTTTTTCTTCCATTTATACAGAATTTCTGTTGAATGAAGGGCATTTTTAAGCAGTGAAAATAGAGGATCAATGGAAAATATGTAGTTCAGATATCTGGGCAAATAGTGGTTTACACTCACATCCAGGATTCATAGACATTTCTACTAATAGTCTTGGAGAATTTTTAATATGACAAATAAATGAATAGAACATACTTAGGATTAGAAGTTAAGCATTTTTTTTTCTACTTTTGCAACTTTACAAACTATTTTTATATCCTTTGTCTAGCTTTACCTATTATACTGATTGTTTATGTTTTCTAGGAGATGAAAATACATTCTGTAATACTATAGAAAAAAATTGTTTGCTTAGCTAGCTTCCACTATATAATTTCTCTTTCAGTAAAATCAACTGAAGTATAATAATGCAGGAACATATTATAGATCATATTATTTTAATTTTACATAAGAATGGCTTTCTATGCATTTTAGAATCTTCCAAAGCCAATGAGAACAAGTCTCTGTTGCAGAGAGCAATGTATAATAGAAGTTGTCCGTTTTAGTAAACTTTAATTAAATCTGAGTCTTTTTATTTTTTAGTCTAAATTGAATTTACTGATTTCAGTCTGTCTTCCTGAAAAAGAAGTTTACATCTGATAGCTGAATTTTGTAGCTTGCTTTCATTTAGATATACTTCACCTTCTCAATTTGTTTTGCTTCCATTCCATTCCTTCCTTAAGCAATTTATCCTTGTTTCAAAATTGACTTTGACCACAAAGCACTTTCATGCAATTGTATCTCTCATAAAGAAGTGATTATTTTTTTGAAGAAAAATTTTAAAAAGCATTTTGTCAAATGCTCCTTTAACAAAATATCATAAATGTTTTCCCAGGTACACTTTTATAACAGTCCCCACAGATAAGACTGTATTTTAAAAATAAATTATGCAGAAAACTCTATTTGAGCAAAATACCCCAAGCTCTTCTCCGGAAAAAAATCTTATTGTTATAATAACCTCCTATAGCAATCTTTATAATTTCACTTTCAATATACTCAACTGAAAGAAACCAGCTCTAACAGAGTACAAAAATAATCACAATAGCTCAAATGTCAGCTACCCCCGCATCCTCTCTCCAGGGCTGGATGACACCAATAAGGTTAGGATAAGGTTATTTTCCCAAGAAATTCTCAATCATAGTCTCTTACAATAATACATTAATACTACAAAAAATCAACCTGATACAGAGGTTGAGCTCTGAGAAGCACCACTGCAACTTTATGTCTGCCCATGTTAATTTTTCTTTTGGAGCAACTAGGTAACAGGTGATACGATCCCCTTCTTCTTCTACAGTAAATTGTTGACAAAACTACTCAATGGTATTCTGAAACAGTAGCACGCTTAATTTATATCAAACATTTTAAAATAACAAGCCTCCTTACAAAAATGAAAGCTTGCAACCTTTTCCAGGGGACCAGCTCGATCAGTGTTAATATGGTTAATTTAAAAGACTTTTTTGCTTTGTCTGAATCAGCTCTTGGGTTTGGAAGAAAATGGATGTGAAGAGGATTATTGTGGATGGATGTGAAGAGGCTTATTATTTGCATACAGGTTGCTCCATTGCCTGTGAACACTGAAGTGGCCCTGGTAATTTGCCTTACAGACTTTCATGTGAATACACAATATATAGGCAATGCTCCTGTTCAGAAGTTTTTGAGCTACTTTCTTTTTAAGCTACAGAAGTCAATGTGGTGTATCACACCTCATCTGAATACCTAGAGCAATATTCCAGGAGGATTGGCTTTGTTTTACAGCTTAGATCCTTCTTCTTCTTCCTTTCTGACAGCTTTCAGAATACTTTCAGAATGAAGCCATGTCTCATTCAGACTTTCTTTTTTTTCTTTTTATTTCACTAAGGATTAACTAGGAGCTATCTTTAAGCTTATTCTTGCAAGACAGATGTACCACCAGTTTAAACTCCCTAGCAGCATTTTCAGCACTTATTCCAATATTTTTTTTGTCTTACATAAATCTAATCCAAATTTTACACAATATTGCAGATAGGTTTTTCTTAGTTTCTAGGACACTGGCAACAGCACTTCCATAACCCCACTGAAAACATCTTGCCTGATACAGGGTTCACATTTGCCTTTTTCTCATGTGAGAAGCAGTTGCTTAATGATGCTGCCACCTTGTATTTGTTCAGTTTGTTTGTTGTTCAGCTACCTTTTATGTGATTTCTGTTTGGCTAATTACCATGTCTGTTGAGCACTTAAATGAAATGGAATGAGACCCCAGGTATCATAGACTGTATACCACAAAAAACACTCACCCTCAACAAGACACACAAACTCCACGTAGCCTCCCTGATGAAAGCAAGATTATTTTTAGCCAGCTTTAATGGAGTTGCTGTGAACTTCAAATAAATTACTGTAATATCGTGAGGATTTATTGCAAGATATAATGTATTATTTGTATTGTCTACTTAGGCCACTGAACATCTTAATAATCAGTGATTCAAATGCCCATAGGACTGTGATTCAAAAGGTCATTCTAGGCAATGAGAATCAATAAGCATTTATGAGGAACAGAACTGGCATTTTAGGTGGCTCAAATAGCCTAAACTAGAATTATCTCTTTGGTGACCACTCTTTAACTAAAGAGTACCAGCTCCAAAAATATTCATCCTTCCTGATAATCAAAAGAGAGTTTTCCACCCATTGACTTATGACACCTGTGTGAATCCAAATGTAGTATCAAAGATTTTAAATAAAATGATTTTCAGTTATTACTGTACCATTCTTTCATGAATCCCCTGTCTCTGTGAGCTTATTTCTAATTGGTGACATCCTGTCCACTTGGGGAGATTGATCTTCAGCGCAGATGAAAATTGACTTAGATATTAACAGACAAGTACAAACCATGGATCATTTTTTAATAAAGCTTTGCTGTGTGCATTCCACTGGGAATGTGCTAGTGATGGGAAAGGCAGATAAAGCAATTAAAATGAAATATTTAATAAATCTCTGAAGATTTTATTTTCACTGTCCTTTGAAGCTGACCAATATGTGTTTTCCTAATTATTCCTTCTATTAATAACCTGTTGATTGTAAACTTTAGAAGATCTGTTCACTTTAACCTTTTAATATGGCTGTGTCAAACAATCTATTGCCTTCAGCTTACTTCCTAGTAAGTTGAGTAATTTTTTTCCTGACCCTCTTCCCAATAGGATCAGTCACTCTGTTGATCCAGTGCAGGTTATAAGTCCTACTACAGTCCTTTTTTATCTTAATGCCAGGATTATTTACATGACAAAACATGAGTTAGTGCTTTTCTCAATTTTAATATTGAATATATGCTCTAACAACAACGAAGCAACATCATAATAGTTTCTTTTCTCAAGACAATGGGTTATAGGGTCACAGTCAGTGAAAATCTGCAAGATTCTGAGCAGAGCAACAGAAATACAGCAAAACAGCTACCTTGAAAATAAACAGTAAAGTGTTTATGAATGATTGTGGTTCCACAAGGAGTTTTAGGAGACTGCAGATCATCAAAGTTTCTGAAATATGCCACTGAACAGCTTCAATTTCTATGATATACCTTTCAAAATAAATAGTCTTTATAATTCCTATTCCTCTTCTGCTCTGCAGAAAAGATGCTCTTTATCTCCAATTTGTAACTTAGATGCTGGATGTTGAAAAACTAGTCACAAATCAACACAATGCTCTTGTATTGTTGTTTCTGCTCAAATCTGCTAACGTCCACCAGTATGAAGGACAATTTACATAGCAGTTTAATAAAAAAAAAATGGATCCTAGATGGGCAAAAGAGCAAACATCTGTAAAGATAGAATACTTGGATCCTGGAGGTATCCAAAAGCTGAAGATTGAGGACTTTTTCCAGCTGTAATTCTAGTTACCAGGTGCTCTCTGAGAACTGGTAGTGTTTAAATTATCTGTTACTTGATTACTTTCTCTTCCTGGTTGAAAGGAGAAAGAATGAAAATATCTGTCATGTTCCCTTCTTTTATCCCTAAAAAACTCTATTTAAATCCTCACACTGTGATTCTTTTCCTGGCCACTTTGGTAAATGTAAAGGAGGGAGATTCTTGCAAAGCTCCAACTGAAAATGTCACTATCTGGATGACATGAAAGATTCAAAATGTAGTTATGCAGGCACCTGAGGCCCAAATTTATGTAGTACCAGCTTCCTCATATATAAATGACCATGGGTGGCTACATATTGTGTGTTTGAAACACAATGTGCAGGTTCATCTGTAGCTATAATCCTTATTAATCACTCAGCTCATCTCTAGTCTCTACTTTTTAGAACAAAACAAAAAATTATTCTCTCATTTTATTGTGATTCAAACATATACTGGAAAATATGATACATGTGCTCTGCTAAATCAGATTGCACAGATTGCACATACTATGTTAAGACTAATACATTGCATTTCCAGGGTGCCTTTGTTCTACAATATCTGATCACAGAAGAAGTCCCACAGCACGTGACAATTCCTGCAAGTCCATGGACAGCATGGAAGATATTGTTTTTTATTTTATGTTATTTTTATTTTAACTTTTGGCTATTTTATGTTGGTTATGATTTACATATGCTTTGAAGAGAAATATTCCGAATACAATATCTTAATCTTTTTTCAGTTATCCAAAATGAGGCATGTGACTTTCAAGTACTCAGGGCAAATAGTATGACAAGGATTGTACTGGAAATTCATGCAATCTCTGCACAGGATCCAGACTTTAAAATAAGTTTAATAAAGCTGCAGGAAACACCTACAGAGTCTTCCATATTCCATGTGGCTAAGCTGAGTGCCACTTAATTTACAAATTCATACCAGAGATACAAACATTTTTTTCAGCAACAATAATTTCTGAGTGGATTTCACTCACTGTTGTCCCTTCACTCAAAATCAGAGACAGAATTTGAAGGGGATGCTTCTGGGAAACCATGTTTTTCTCACAGTATATTCAACTAATTCATATTTGGCTTTATAACTTTGACAGAAAACAAACAGATGGGATCTTGAGGCTTGATTATATTTCTTGTTAACAAGATGCATAAACAAGCATCAATAAATGTTTTTGAGTTTGTGCTATGAATGTAGCTATGAATGTGAAAGCATCTAAGTAACAAAATTTAGAAAATAAAATACCTTTTATATCCTCAGAAAAATGTTTTCCAAACTCTTCTCAGTTCTTTGTTAATATACCTGCACTATAACCTTGTAGGTGGAGTATTTAGGAGAATGTAATTCTTTAATCTGTGTGCTAAGGCTATCAGTAGTAGTTTCATAGTGATTTGGGTTTGACCATCCATTGCAGGGTGCAATGAGATTATCAAATAGCAGTTTGGTGATAGTACAATCAGCATCTCATCAGACCTAGAGATTAAGAGCTTGATATTTCCTCTTCAGCCCCATCAATTTCCTCAAGAACAGGATTCTGAGGTTAGACAGAATTTTTAATGAAAATGACATTTTGGCAGATTTATTTTGCTCTTTCATTAGATTTAAATGCCACATTTAAAATATGAGCCTAAGTTGCCTAACTGGGCTCTGTTAGTTTACATAATAGCTGCTGTAACCTAGGGCAATAATAATATCATTCCAGCAGACAAGAGCAACTTACTCAGCATTCCTTAAAGGCAAGAGAGGAGGAACAGGGAGCTGACCTCAAATGCTTTAAAAATACTCCTCTAAGCAGAAATACACTAAAGTAAACATGCAGGGAGAACCCTCTGAAATAGTTTTGTCAAGGACTGGTATAACAACTGAGTTGCTCCAGTTGAGGCTAATTAAATTTTTTTAATTACCAGAGGGATGGGATTTACCAGCTGTGTGCAAGCCTCAATAGCAAACCTGTGCAGATTCTTTTCCCAATACTTTAGCTTTACACAATTCAAATGTTATTCTTGCTCATGACAACCTCAACAGATATTTGACTTCTGAAATGTTTTTCTGGATGCAGCAGTTATGCAAACAAGGAAGCTGGGTGAGTTAGATGGAGAATCCAGTGTCCTGGAAAACAGTTGTTAAAACCTTTGAACTTCAATAATTTGGGAGTAGCTATAAATGCTGGATTCATCCTTTAGGTGTCTGCCTGATAAATTTAATACATCTTGGAAATGTTGCTACAACTTCTCTGCTCTTTGAAGGTCACTCATTAGAAGGAATAGGAATATCAAGGATTCTTTACTAAAGGTGGACTCTACCACCTAGCAAGGTCAGGAAGCTTAAATGGTCAAAACTCTTGCTGTAAATATATGGACAGAACTGTTGCATGTAGAAAAGCTGTGTATGCATATAAACATAAATATAGAATTTAATTTCTGATATCTTTCACCTTTCTGTTTCAGTCACTTAGCGATTGCACCGAAGTTAGGACAGAACTGAGAGTCAGCTGTGCTTTTTGAATGCAATAGACAGTGAAAACATTTCCTTCATAGTAGTAAATAAGACCTCCACTAGACATTGACTGTTAGCTGATAGGTGTCCAAGACAGGCAATTGCCACTTTGCCTATTTGCAATAATATAAGAAATCTGTGTAAGAAAAGGCAATAAAACTGTTTAAAATATGACTGACACTAAAATGAATATGTACATACAGTCAAAACAACCTGTTGTGTTATACCCACATTACACAAAAAAACCCTGCTGCTGTGATAATTTATAATTGATAACTGACAATTTTAAATACAGTCTGTTGGAGATATCAAGACAGATATCTTGCTTTAGAAGCATTAAGTATTTTACTTATTGTAGAATCACTGATATAGCTGTTCTAAACCTACCCCACCCTGTAATTTCCTATTAAATAAACCAGTGACCTGTGCTAGCTACAAAGTGCAAAGAATGTCTTTTATCTTCTGTTTCCAGTAGGAATAAAAAAAATAGGACAAGCAAATGTAAGAGAAGAGTTGAGAAAAGATTTTTCAAGAAATACATTACGATAATTTAGTTTCTCTTGCTGCTCATGGAGTTAAACAAGTGTAACTATTAATGACTGGCTGTTATATTCTGACTTATGTCTAACCCACAGCCAATATTTAACTCTTACAGACTACCTCTGAAAGCTTAGCCTGGAATCTCTTTGGATGATAGTTCACCCAAATAGCTGAACTAATCCAAACAGAAATATGTTCCTGTCAGAAGCTTTAGCACGTCATTCACAAAAGTTGTGCTGAACAGATAGAAAATTTACTGAAACTGAAACTAAAAATTTACATCAACTAATTGCTGAGAGTATCTTTTTTGAACCTAGTTCTTGCAAAAGCACATTAAAAGGTGTTTTTTTGTTGTTTTTGTTTTTGTTTTTTTTTTTGGTTTTGTGAAAGCTCAGAGAAGCTCTGATAATGTAAGATTTGGATAGAGAAGATACTTAAATATTCTAGACTGGGCTATTTATTCTGCTGTTGGAGTAAGTATTCTAACTAAGTATGAAGTTGATGCCGGTACAAATGTCCTTGTTTACAACAGTAGTGTCAGATTACCTAGTTATTCCCTAACAGCAATCACTGTGTTTATGAAGGTCCCAGGCAGAGCAGATGTTAGCCATATTTTTACTGTGGGAATCTTTATAGATTGCATAGTTATTGTATTTTCTGCTTTGAGTTATTAACCCACTCCTGTGTCTTTATTTTATTGGTCCACGATTGCTCAATCCAATACAAATAGCCTTCAATTAGTAAACCCAATCTCTTGAATATATTTTAGGGAGTTTATTCTCTTTTTTTTTTTTTTTAATGTGCCTCCCCTCTCTTGTTTCCATCCCTGCTTTAACTTCAAAGAAATTGTCTTGAAACCCTGGCAGGGACTCTACATCCCTGCAGATGTCTCTACAAAAGCCTCACAGGTGGCCAGCTACACAGAGACCTTGATATAGCTGCCTGTTGTTAGGTTATGAGATTATGACACGATAAACATTTCCCAGATATTCAGGAAAAGAGGATCTTTCTCCTGAGAAGTTTTAAGTATAACAGCAAATATTTGGACAGGCTTAGAGGAAGGGTGAAAAGCCACTGGGGAATTGCTTCAACACCGGTATGTGATCCAGGAGTTGATCTTTGGATTCAACTATAAATAGGACAGAGAGCCTTTTGCATGATACCAGAGATTTAAAAAGAAGTCACAGGCACTTTCATACAGGAAGTTGTCAAAAATGTGCAAGAACTACATGAGAGAAGAAAAGGGCCACAAAGTTCAAGACAAATGAGCCATAAAGTGACTAGAGGTTTTGTAGGAAGGTGAGAGGCGACAGAGGAAGTCACTGATTTGAATCAGTAAATCAGCAGGCAATGATATTGAATTCCATTTTGGGATCCTGCCTTTTCCCAAATCACCATCCAGTCCCAGGTGAGCCACTCTCTCCCTAAAAACATCTCTGTCCCTTTCCCATGGATCTGCAGGCCAATTGGCAGACTTCTATAAGCTCCCAGGAAATGAAAAATGGAAATAGGCAGCTTTAAGATGAGCCAAAAGCTTAGACAGAGCAGAAGTTGGAGAAGAAACAAACTTCTCTACCTTTATTTTTTTATAGCAACATTAGTACAGTATTTAATAGGAATTACAGACCATTCACATGACATTTTCGTTGCTTTTATCAATTGAGTGCATTAAGGAAAATAAGTAAGAATTATTTTGCATTCTCAAACTACCATTGAATAAAATGGAACCCATTGAATTTCCTGAATAAATGAAAAAGCTGCTATGCACTTGTGCTGCTTAACTGCATGCAGCTGTCTGTAGGTATCCCATATCATCATGACTGTAGGAGTTTCCCTGCTCACCTTTGACAGTACAGTAGAATTTTTCTGTAGAAAACTCTTGCTTGCCAAAAGCTATGTTCCTCAGTTTCTGCCAAGTTCTGAAAAATCAGTTATATTGAACAACAAAATTGGAAGAACCAGAGGTAGACCTCTTAGAAAAAAAATGAAAAAAATTACTACATTCATATCTTTTTTTTTGTGGAAATGCAAAAACACTTAGTTCAGGAATTCACTATATGTTACTTTATTCATAGACTATGTATCATAAAAAAGATTCCTTTCTGTCATCTCCAGTTTGCCTACAGAGGTATATTTGTCAAGTGTGGTAGGTAAGAGCTACAGGTGAGATGTGCATTCACTAGTGCAGGAACAATGCAAGAACTTAATTCTAATTTATTTGTGGGTTTTCCTGTATTCATTGAGCATTTTTATGCTTATTTATTACAATTGTATTTCAAGGGAAGATATACAAATATACATACTCCTTTCTGAAAAGTTAAACAGGTTCAAAAAGATATTAAAATGTATAATTGCTAAGAGATACTAATGTTTTCACAAAACTACAAAGACAGAGAAACAAATGGGAGAAGTATTAATGTTTCTGCAGTCTTAATGCATAGGAACTAGCACAGAACTGTCAAAAGCCATTAAACATTGAAAGTCCTTCAGGTTCTTTCGATGAGGATCGTCAGAAACTGCACCATTTTCCTTCTGCATTGCAGACATCTTCTGATCATTCCTAACATGCCCAAGGCAGTTCACTGCTCAGCGCCAGTGTCCGCATAGCCTGTGGGAAGGTTTTGGCTCTGAATCCCTGCATCTCAGGTTGGCCACAGTTCAGGTCCTGGGAGTGACCTGTTTAACCACTGGCAGCTAGTGCCAGCTGCTCCGCCACTGGCTGCCAATTAGGCAGCCCCGAGTGGTGCTGCTGTTAGTTTTTAATCAACTGTCGCTTTCTAGTTGAATGCTGAGTGTTGAGAGAGCCAGCACAAATGAGTCCATGGGGCTGCAGCCTGTGATATCTTGCAGAATCCTGTTGGGGTGAGGAGGTGGGAGCAGAGCAGCTCCAAACAGCAGTCTGAAAGCTGCCAGTAAGACTCCAGCTGCCCTGCACCTGTGCTATTTTGAGTTTCTATAAAATGCTTGTTTTACCTCTATGTCATAGTGAGATAATGTGCTCTGTGCCACGTCAGTAAATTCAAAAATGAAATTAGGTGTCAGTTTTGAGCAGTGTACTTCAAGAAAGGTATGAATCTACAAGTTTCACATGAGACTAAAAGGAACGACCAGAGAAGATACTAAATGACTAAAAGAGCTTGAACTATTGCTGCTGCAAAATTTTCATTGAATCAACAAAAATTGAATCGTCCAGTTATAAAGAAAAATGAATACAAAAAGAAATTTTCCAGAGGTTAATAAACAAACTCAGCACTTCTGGTTTAGGAAGTTCTTTGCCATATATCGCTAAGGTGAAGGGATATCCTGGGGATGTAACACTGAGTTTGACCTCCTATCTTCCCCCTTTTTAGGCATTCCTCATTGAAGTACAGGAATAGGAGATATATTAACATTTAGTCTGACCCTGAATGTTTATTCTTACATTATTTACCATTCACTGCCATTGCCTGAAATGGTAGTATCTGAAATGCCATTGCCTGAAATGATACTTTGTGATAAGAAATGCAATTAAGCAGCTTATTGCTTCATCTATTACTGAAGCAGTTGAAATATTTTCTACAGTAATGAGTGGTTTGTGATGATGAGATTTGTACTCAAAGATTAGTGAGGAATTATGTACATTTTTAAGTTTTATTTTGCTGCTGGCCTGGTTTGCTCCTAAGTATATCACATCTACTCACCAAATCTTGCAAATCTTCAGTGCTGTTTGCCAATATACCCTACCTAAAATTTCCAGATAGAGATCTACCGGTGTGTATTACAAGAGGGAGAATGTCTTTTTTTCAGAATTCTGAAACTGTGATTTGACTGTCTGTATTTATTATGTGCCCTTGGATAGCCTGAAAGAAAACCACAATGAATATTTGTAAACATTTGACTTGCAGATTTTATCCGATTCTATCTTTTCTTAAAAGACTACAAACTCATTGTCCGATGGTTTCAGTGTTCTCAGTTTTTATATGTCTGCAAGGGTTACGATTTCTTATCCTTATTCACTTGTCTTTCTTATAAATGATACAATTTTGCCTGGATAAGTTGTCAGTAATTGCAGTCCTTTTCTTGTAGGATATGTCTAAAATAATAGTCTTGCTCTTTCAGAGTGTGGGCTGAAAGTATTTTGCAGTGGCTTTTAAGAAATTGCCTTCCAGTGATTTATAGTCATGTTTTACTTGAATGGTTTCCTTCCCCTGAAAGAGCTGGTTGAACTTTTCATACTCATTACAAGGCATTTCTTTCAATTTGAGTGTATCTTTATGCTCTCCATGCTAGCGTCACTGAGGCAAAGAAATGGAGGCTGTTGCTCTCATAGAAAGGTGCCTCAACTCTTGTCCTGTGCCATCCCTGTTCTCTATATGTTTGCATTCCAGTTACAAATTTTAGGATAGATACCAGTTCTCTGACATATGGGATATCTGCACTTTGTTGCAAAAACTGTGGTCATTTGAGCCTTTGGTCAATCCATGCCTCAAAGTTGCAAATATCTGAGCGCTATGGAAAATGCTTTCTCATTTACCTTCATATTTGTTATTATATATTTGAATTCATTTACTAGTTTTATCTGTGTGTTCTAATTATTGTGCCTTTCCAGAGTCATTATTTCAGTTTTTCTACAAATAATTTAAACTTCATATTTATCCAATTCTAGATGTGTTTACTACACTCTTTCTAACTGCTTGAGGATCTGTGATGCCACTTTTCCCTGCTTCTTTCAGGGTGTCTCCCATCTGTCCACTGGCACACACTGGGTTGTTACACTGTTAGTTTCAAGCTCATCTTGACTACGCTTACCGTCTTCCACTGTCCAAAAGGCAGAGTTCTTGTCTGTCCATGTGTGAATTTCTGATAGTTACTACCCGTACAGCGGTGAGGTAACTACCTCCTCTCTTGACAATATACTTCTCCATATGAAAGGCTTGAGCAAATTTTTGATCTTTCAGAACCAGAAATCATTTTACATTCATCTCATATTTGTATTTGTGGATTTTTTTGTACTACTTAATGTATTTCTTTAAGATTTTCATACACATATATAACACTTAAGGATCTACTTTGGAGCCCTATTCATTGATGCTCAACATTTGGAGCAAAACTTTTTTACTTTCTGTTCTTATAGCTCTTGGTCAACATATCATGGGCTGTCAGAACATTCTTGTTTGAACTCCCTTATTCATCAATGGCATGTTTATTGCAAAATCAATTTGCATTTTAAGATTTGATCATTGCTATAGTCAACCATTTTAATAAGCAATAGCTAGTACTTATCTTTGTGCTTTTCCTAGGGAATTAGGGAATTTTAATTATAGCCTTTAAATGAGCATATTTGTTTGCCATTTGTCCAGACTGAAAATAATTTTGGAACACTGCTATGTTTTTCCATAGATACTTCTCGACTACTCCAAAGATGTATCTTTTATAACTTGATTTAGTAGACTCAGTTTTAATTGAGGAATATTGGCAAATACTTTTTTCATGACTATATCTCTCAGCCTCCTCCCTTTTGTTAAGCCTAAGTAAATATTTATTTTCAATTCCAAACTGGACATGAAGACTTTCATCTCATAACACCTGTCTTCCCCCATGTCCTTCTTTCCAGACTGTCCTAAACTCTGCAAGGGAAAGGATCTGTGTCCTGGAGAGTTAGAGAGGCTAAAATCAGTCAGAAATTATAACTGGAGCGTCCAACAAATGAAACAGGTGACCCACTGATTCTAATATCTGGGCATACAGGGAAGGAAACAAAAATTACTGAAAATTATTATATGTTGTATGCTCAGAAATAAACACTTAAATGTTTGATTTTCAATATCAACAAATATAAGTTTTCTACCATATCCATTTGTGCAACTAGTGTTCGACTACTGTTGTTTGACTTGGCTTTTCCAGGCCTGCATTGTCACTTTGCTCTTTTGTGAGCATTCGTAGTACCATGATTCATTTGCTAGAAATACACAAAACTCTTTTTTTCTTTTCCACATCATTCCTTTGGATTATTTCCATACAAGATTATCAATAATTTTCATCTCTTATTCCTAGTAATCTCTTTTGAAATACATAACTATGATAAATTGTAGTTCACTAAGAAGCATTTATTATAGAAAAGAAAAATAATGGAAAAAGTTTACTTAAAGTCTGTTTTTATTACTCAAAATAATTTCTGGTATGCATGGCAAATTTGACAAGTTAATTTTTGTTTATTTTAATTAGAGTTTTATGCTATACAGGCATCTATGATTCATATGTCTCCCTGGACACATAAATTACATACATTTAAAATTTATAGCACTCACTTTAACTATAATTTCCTCAAACTTCTTTAAGAATCTCTCTCAAAAAAAGAGCACGGCATACATTTCTGAAGATAATTCTAATACACATCCCTATTAATAGGAGCACTACAAAAATAAATTGAGGCCATGCTAAGCTATAAGACAGCATTTAAATGACAGAAAATCGATTTTCTATGAAGCTGAGGGATTTTATAAAAAGGCAAGTAAAATCTACAGTGAACAACTTACAAATGAAATATGTGAAACTGAATGTCAGTAAGTCATGTATTGATTTATTTTTCATAAACACATAAGCTTGTAAGTCATCATTGCTCAGCCTTCTTGAAAACATCAAATAGGATGAGACACAATTATATCAGCAGCATCATTAGGGTTGTACCTTCTGAAGGATGGAGCTGAAAAAAACCTACTTCTCTTACAGTTCACCTTACACATACATGAGATATAGATGTAGTCAGTTCCGTCCAGCTCCCTCCAGTACACAGGATTGGTTTTGGGGCCTTGTGCTGTTAGACTGTGAAGGATGAGGATGAGACTATGTCTCAAAAATAATTTCTCACTCCCACCTCTTTTCTTTCTCACTGTGTGCAAGTTGTGAGAAGGAGAATCCCATACTTTTGGCATGACTATGGTGATCTATGCTAAAGTATACTGCAGGATGTAATAAACTTCTTTCAAATTCAGTGTGAAGACAGGACAATCTATCCATTTAGTTGCTGAGGTTGCTGAGATACATTTATCAAAAAGACTTTCTTTTTTTTCAAAGCAGACCCATTAAACAATTAAAATTCATTTGAACATTTTATTGCAATCAGCTAGTGCCAATTGTTTTAAGCAACACTATTACCTTGAAGAATATAAAGCAGGAGACAGATTGGTGTGGAACTGGAATGAAGGAGTATTTACTTTTTTAGCAAAAAATAGTTCAAGACAGAATAGCTGCAGCTAATGAAGAAGACAAAAGTCTTAAATACAAGAGTCAAGTAATGTATTTGTTAGTAATATAACTTAAGTGTTTGCTACTTCTCTGCCCATTAGTCTATCTCCCCTAAGAGTTATTATAATTTTAAACCTCTGGAAACATAAAGGATAGGAGGGGTTTATGAGAATAAGTTCATCTCTCTTGCAAATGCAGAATTTTCTCCCAAAACTTATTCCAATCTAATTCATAGCATGCATGTGGATCAGTCTGAACTGACATATTCTTAAAATAAAAATGTCACAGTCATGAAATTTGTGAAGGGTTTTTCTCTAAACCTCTCCAAGTGAGACCTATCTTTTCAGAAGATATATTTTTTTCACCTTCTCATTTTGCGACTCAGATAGCCTTGATAAAATGACTATTAAATCTCAGATGCCTTAAAGTTTATTTAGGTTAACTATCTTTCAATACTTTATGCAATTGAATTCTTAGTGAGTGAGGCATTTGGTTTTATAAAATAGGAGTTAGAACCTCACTGTTTCAAGTAGATTTTCTAAAAAACTCTGAAAATCTGAAGCACTATTGGAATATTTTTTTCTAACTTTCTGATACAACTATCAGGACAATACATGCCATCATAATAGCTTTATCAATGTGACTATGTTGCATTCTACAGAGGAATGTCACGATACACTTCTTTTGCTCTATGAGAAGAATGACAAAAGTAAAACCCAAAGAAAATCATCTGAAAGTGATAGAATAGGGGATTCTTCCTCTGAAGTGAGAGACACAAAACAGTAACTTCTGGAAGAGAGTGAACTGTTTTTTGTCGTGAATGTTTAAGTACATAACACACAAGATAGACTAAGATCTGACATTCTGATGAGGAAAAGATCACCTAGGGACTTTCTCCTACTGAAGAAGTGCTCTTAACTCATAGTTATGAACATCCTGAAGTTGACATGCTAAGGATGTGCTCAAAAATCAAGACATACTGAAATAGTTTCCAGCACAGGGACTCTTGTTAGGAATGAGTCCTCACAGACAAAGCATGTCAGAAAAAAATGTTAATTGGAGACATTCTTTAAAGATGAATAAGTGACTGATTTGGATGGAGCAGAAAAATCTAGTTCTAGACAGAAATTGCTGTGTCCTACAGTGAAAAGTTGCCAACTTGTACATTCACAGATCCTTACTTTTATACCTGATCCATTTCAACCGCTAAACTGTCAGAGACCAATAGGCATTTATTTATAGAATTGTAGCTTTAAACAGATTGAACATGTTTAAAAAAATAATCATTAGAAACTAAATTTTGCAACACTGAGCTATTGTGTTGCAAATTGGATTAAAACATATTCAGGAGATAACATGCTTGTTGTACAGCCTTGTCCCTGAATGGCTTTGCCGGTGCCACCTTCCATCTGCCTTATGGCTGTAGGCAAATCAAAGATCTAAGCAGAGCTGAGGGAACCATCTTGCAGTCCATCTCTGTTTTGCATTAGCAAACCACAAATGCTGTTAATCGTCACTTAGCTGCTTGATCCAGATTGTCAGGGGCTTGGAGTGAGAAACTGAACAATGTACTAATTTGTGGTAGATATTGGATAGCAATTCTGCTTTGGCTTCTGGGCAAAATAACAATTGTAAAAACCTACAAAGGCATCCCTCTGCCTCATAAATTTCACAAAGGAAAAACAGTAGGATTCCTGTTCTCTTGCAAAAGTGTTTTTCCTCCTACATTTTTCTCACTGAAATATGTTCCTTTAATATATAGTTAATGAAAGACCTGTGGTTTAGTCTATAAATAAGGCAAAGATTTACAACAGATTTCAGAGTGGATTTCCTTTAGCTCTAACACTAAACCACTATCTACTCATGATCATTTTGTTAAAAATATATATGCTGTTTGGTGTAGAACAACTTCAAGCACATCAAAACTAAAAAAAAACCAAAACACTCCCCAAACCTTTAGTGCTGCTTATGAGAGAAGCTTTTCCAAACTTCAATGCTTCAGTGCCATAACAGAGGTGATAATGTGAGAATAGTGGAAGTTCTCCAGTGAGAAAAAAATTAACTGAAGAGAGAAGTTGTTTAGACAGATACTTGGGCAGCTTAGCACTTGTCTATACCACCATTAAAATGGTGGCCTTGACATTTGTCATCCTACATGTGTCTAATACAGTTGTCACTGAAATGCAAGTGTGTTAAAGTGCTGCTCCCTCAAAACAGGCTTCAAATCCGTTTAATGCAGGAGAAGAAATCGCAGAAATTGGATGATTGTTCTTAGTGCATCTCGTTTATTGTCATTATACACTCCACCCAAACACGAATATTTACTAAATATTCCTGTTTGCAAGGAATCCTGACATAAACACTGCTTCCTGGCTCTAAGAAATGATTCTGCACCAAGGCAAAAAAAAAAAAAAAAGGCCAGGTAGAAGTTAAGAAAAAGCAAACATTCCCTCTGCCAGATTTTCCCAGGCAGCATCCAAGGAGTGAAGGGGATTTGTTGAAGAGCCACCTCCAGAGCAAGAAAGAATCCCATCCCCAAGGTATTTTTGGTGGCATCTGTGCTTGTAACCACTCAGTGTCAAGGGCCTGGCTTGAGAACTTCCCCAGAGCCAGAGAAGAGCACCTGATCTTTCAGTAGTAGTTTACTGGTATGAAGATGAACTTTATGGCCACATACCTTCAGATCCCAGGCATAGCATCCTGAGATAGCAGAGTCACAGCAAGATGGATCTGGACTATGTTGTCTGGCAGACAGAGAAGATGAGATGTCTATGGTGAAATGGGAAAGGAGTCAGTGAGAAATTAGAGAAGGAAGAGAGAAACAGCAGCAATAATAGTTCCTTCCTGCTCTCTATCCCTTTCTTTCCAAGGAACAAAAAAGACAATTTTATGGCCAGTCACCATCCCACACCTTTTCCTCCTGTACCAAAGTAAAAGTGTTAACTTTGACTCATGACTGTGCTTAGAAGCATTTTTGCACTGTTATCTTTCCCCACTTAGTTTCTGGTTGTAATCCAAACAGCAGACTTAAGAGAACGACTGAAGAGACGTACCTTAATACAGCCTTTCCAGTGGCTCTTGCAGCAGTGCATATCATTCTTGTGATTTCTACCTCCACTGGACAATTTGTGATATTCTGTTACAGGATGATATGATGTATCCATCTCTGAGCAGAGAGCCTGACATGTTTTGCTCTTCTCAGGTTTTGCTGTCCTGAATCATGCAGAAATTTATTGTTTGTCAAGACAAGGAAAAGGCACATTTGAAAGGTTTTTCTTTCCCATGCTTTTTATTATAGTGAAATGCAAACCAAAGGATTAACAGTTGAATTTACATGGTCAAACATTATGTATATTTTCTTCATAGACCAGTTTCAAGCAGCTCTGAGAAAAATAGGCAAACACAACTCTTAAGAACAAAAAAGATATCACATCTATATCATTAGTACAAAAGACACCTTTATTACTTCTTATATTAAACCATCTGAGGTAAAAATGAAAGTGTCATTAATCAGATGGCAAATCAAGTTGAAAATAAAATATTAATTAAACCTTTTTTATTGCTTGTACCCACACATTCTTACAGATCTAATAATTCCTTCAGACTCAAATTTCTTAATAAAAAAATATGCTGAGATGTAAATTGATAGCTTTGCTTTGATCAAAAGTTTCACAGTGCAAATAGTGTAGCCACGCACTTCTTTAAAAAAACCCATCTTTATATTCCACACCAGCTACAGCACAGTGGAAAACCAAATCACTAACAACAATTTTATTAATTTTAATGTGATAAAGTCAAATTTATTATTCTAATTTGAAATCATTACACTGATTCCCTCTGAATTCCCTCTGAATCTTCTTCATACATTTTACTAACAAATATGCCAAACTCTTTCATTAACACAAATTAGAGCAAGTGTAAGGATTTGTACATTAATAAGTTTTCACAGATGCATGAAATTGCATGCCCAATAATTGCAGCTAGCTCAGTCGTTTCAATGATTATTCTGTATGCAGAGGAAATTAAAGTAAGCTTAAAGTAACCATCACAAGCTTTGATCTTGACAGATTTCCACAAGCAAAGCAGCATCCTGCTATGCTCAAATGAGAGCCCTCAGGAGAAAAAAAAAACTTGTTTTCTTTTTTTGTTTGCCTGTCTGGTTGTTTGCTTTTTTCTGTGACCCTGGAAGTCATACACCAGTTCAGGTCTAGCTCAGAGTACCAAGAAATACCATCTTTTGTCTCTGTACAACCACAGGTCATTTAAGGGCTTTTTGAGGTTCTATGGGAGTTTTCAGGAAGTTCAGATTTCTACAGCCTCGAGTAGCATGTTTGTATTCTGTTCTCCTGAAGTTTTCTATCCAAGCATTTTTTTTCTGTGTTGCTACTGGCTCCATATGGCTGATGTGAACTATTAACCACCTGATGCATATTCTGCTTGGGAGTTTCGCTTTTATTTTGATACTAGTGAACCACAAATCCTTACAATTAACAAACAAAACTGAATAACAGATGAAAATACATAGATTATCCACATAAATAAATGCAAAGGAGGACTGCCCAGCCATCCTGCAGAACCAGAGACCCGCTTGCTCAGAAGATTCCAGGCTCAGGATCAGAGCAGAGAAGATTCCTCATTCATTAGGAGGTCCCAGCTTTACCAGACATGTTCCTGTAGCTCCAAACAGCCTGTCCTCAGCCACAAAAGAAAACAGCGAGCTCATCAGCTGGATACATCTTTTAGCCAGGTGCTGCAATTTGTTTGGGCAGTAACAG
>JAUBOD010000001.1:5744136-5760742 GCA_032353885.1 Nothura maculosa
AAGGGAAGGGAAGGGAAGGGAAGGGAAGGGAAGGGAAGGGAAGGGAAGGGAAGAATATGCCCCAATGTTAAAGTCTAATACACCAGGACTTTCTGAGTCTTACTTTGATTTTGTCTTAAACATACTTCCTGATTTCAAAGCCAGTCTGGCCAAATGCGGACACATATGTGATAGTGGTTCAGGATGCTGGACATCAGTATCATGGCCAAATGACAGCAGAGTTTCTGTTTACTCAGTTTTTTACTGTTTTCATTTGAGTTATTGCTGTCCGTGGTGTCTGCTCATCGCTTGTCACCGGCCAGAAGCACAAGCAGGGCTTGGATACACTTACCCTTTCTACACTCCTGCTCAGAGCTTGCATGGAGGCTGAGGAGGTAACACAGAATAAGAACTGTGGTCTAATGAACAATTCTGACTCTATTTTGCAAGAACATCTCCTAGCAGACAGACCTTTAGAATTGCACAGCTGCACACCTATAATTTTGTTTAGTCTTCAGAATGTAACATTTGATTTACTCTTTCTTGCTTTTTAATAATTTATTCAACCTTGCACCTTATGACATGTATGATTTTAATGAAAATTGAGAGCATCTGAAGATGAAAGAAGGGGAAAAAAAGGGGGAAAAAAGGGGAAAAAATTGGAAAAGAGATACTACCACTTGATTGGTGTCTGTCAAAGACAGATGGCTACAGACTATTTAACTGGAGGGCAGCTCTTGCTATTACTCTTAACCATTCATGCAGAATACCCCATTTAAAATCTTCAGCTAACTGAACATAGAAAGTGTAAAGAATTAGATTTTAAGAGCTTAAATGATGAGCTGTTAATTAGACATCCCATAGCCAGCCTCACATAGTTTTTTCAATCAGGCACCCAGTCATAGCTACTCAAATTTCTCTTGAAAGTTTTGCTTTTGTTCTGAATATGGAGGCATTCATGGCATAATGATTCTGTAACACAACTCAAACATCTAAGTACTAACACATTTTCCAGTTGTGTGACAAAGATGCAGACAGCTAATATTGCACCATGGAGAACTCTGGCTACATTATTTTAAGAACTGAGGTAGCTTGGCAAATGCAGAATAGTTTCTTGTCTGTCTCATTCAAATATTTCATGCTTAAGAAATATATAGGCTGATGATGGGTAAAACTGAAGATGTTAAAAAATATAAGTCCTGTTATTAAAAGATATCAATTAATTACTATGTAAAATTTCAGTGAATATGTCTTATTGTTTGGAGCTCAGTTTCTATTCACACCACTATCATTCTGGGTTTGCAATGGATGTCAGAAATGGCAGGCTCACAAAGCAGAAAAGCGTGAGATGCTTTTACAAACATCAAAGAAAGAAGGATGCTAGTTAACATTCCGTCTGTAGTCATCTGTCAGATAACCTCCGTTTAGACATAAGCTGAGTATATGCCCATTCCCCAAAATGGCATGCGCTTTTTCCAGGTAACTACCACTTCTTCATACTCTTGCAGTTATTTCAGCATCGAGCTTTTCCAGCCATTGAGCAGGACTCTGAGCTCCCAGGCACTGTGCGAGCACAGGTGACAGGAAGGTCCTTGAGACCATTCGGTTTAATTCTAGCTCTTCCACGAGCACTTGTCCAGTATCATCAGAGATGGAGCACAGTTCCTTCCTCAGCCATCTATCTTTGGACACCAGGGATGGGACTCTCCCATCTTGTCACATGTGTGGAATTCAGTTTTCCACAGTAGAGTATCCTACATGAAAATTAGGTCCTGAAGAGCAGCCTGTTTTCCTAGTCTGATGCAGGGAATGAACAAGGGTTCTATAGAAACTGCCATTTTACAAGTATGGTAACGAGAGGGTATGGCAATGAAAGCCAAATTGGGACATCATGCCCGTCCTGAGGAATTTCAGCATCCCAGTGTCAGGGACAATGTCCTCCCTCTGTGCAGGCTGGTGTGCCAACATCAATGAGTAGCTGCTCTTTAGTCCATTTGCAAGATAGTTTGAATTGATGGTCAGGTACATCTGAGTTGAGGATTTTCTTTTCAACAGAAGTCTCTGAAATAAATATCCCTAAAAAAGAGGTATATGGAAGTATCTAAGCCAAACAAAACTACTTTCCATGGGTTTCATCATTTAGGGTTCCCAATTTCACTGGACAAATGGTGCAGCTCTGTAGGCCACAAAAAAAACCTGAGGTGCAGTGGCCTTGGCACTGTTGGAGTCACAACAGAGTGCACAATTCACTGCACATGATGTCGAAACCAACTTTCCTCGTTCCACCCAGAGTGGGTAGACATGTCTTATACCAGTCATCCCTGGGGGTAAATACTGCCTCCAAACATTGAATTCATTCCCCATTTGCCAAGGCTGGCAAAAATCTTTGAGCTTGTCCCATGCCATGTGTCTGTTCAGAAGTGGCTGGAGGCAATCATGCCTCCGTGTTCAGATGAGAAATAATCAACAACTCAGACTACCAACTTTCAATTAATTTACTTGCAAAACAGATCTAGGTCCTAGTAACTGAAAATCATTTGCACATCACAGATTACCCAGAGATGTGGATGGCTGTGGGATATTCAAGGATCAATACCAATTCACAGAGGATGCAACCCAGGGCTTGTTGTTAGGGCTTTCATTTCTGGCTTTAATGAAACCTATATTCCATATTTTGGTCAATGACGTTTCTTGCAACAACAAACTGCACTTTTTACAGTGTGCCTCTGCTGTGGGAATAGCAATGCACTAAACCACATAGCTCATTATTTCATAGGACTAGGCTCAGGGTATTGAGATATACACTAACTGTTAAAGTAATTATGACTACTTAATAACTACTTAATTACTTAAAAGTAATAATAACTACTTTAAAAAGTAGTTATTTAATAAATATTAAATATTTTAATGAAAATATATTAATAAAATATTCAATAAATATATGTCAATATTATTAAATATCAAGCCATTTTTAAGAGTGTCTCATAGTTTGGCTAAATTTCCTTTTTCTTCGTAGTATAAGGCATGAATATGTTCAGGTCTTTTGCAAGAGCAAACACAATTGTTTCCAGTTGCATAAGTTGAACTATAAAATTCAGCTTCCTATATCCACTTTTAACTGTCATCTCATTTCTTAAACTCGAGTAAATAAAGGTACAAGACTTTGTTTTGATAGAATTTTATTAGGCAAGTGTAGTTCTAGTATTCTCACATCTGAAATGCCATGATTGACCATATCTTTAACAGTGTGTGGCCAAACTGAAGAGTATTCAGAAAACAGAAAAAAAAAAAAGATTTAGAAGTTGAAAGCTTAAATTATAGCCTAAATATTAAAAGTTTAAAACATGTGCAATTTGATAAAAAAAAAACAGTAGGAGGATGTGTTGGCAGTAATTAATTGGCTTATAAAAAGCAGAGTGATGTTGAATATTTATTTAGTGGGGTGTGCAAAACACTAATTAGGAGTAATGGGATATAAGAGGAAAGATGATGTGCTGGACAGTTATCAGGACGTGTGTGGAAGCATAATTCATTAGGCTATGAAAAACACAGGCGTTGGACACTGCAGAATACTAACAATTCCAAAATTAAAGATGTGCTAAGCAAAGCACAAAAATACAAGTTCAAGGAAGCAAACCCAAGCAGCTGTAACACTTCCGTTTGTTTCTTCCATTTGTTACTTCCATTTGTTTCTTGCTTTTTCTTCTTTATACTTGTAGCAGTATAAAATATCACTGAAGAAAGCAATGGAATCACACAGGTATATGAGAGAATAATATGAGATTTTTATTCTAAAGCCAGAAAAGACCTATGTAAAAATGACTGGAGAGAATTTTTGTACTCATAGCTCAGAAGTGCTTAGATATTTGGGCCTAAAATATCGGACTCTTTACCAAGATTATCAATGGCTCTTCAGCTCCATCCTGTAGAACTGCTTATGCTCAGCTGCCATTTGAGCCTCAGGAACAAGCACTCTCAATGGTAATTAAAAACAGTATTTGAGGGCAGCTGTAAATGTCTTAAAGCAGCTGTAGAGCAATGTCTGAGAGTCAGGAGAGGTGCAGGTATCCATGCTCTGCTACCCAGTCATAAACCAGAGGAACTGGTCCAGTTTAAACAATCTCAGATCTATAAAAATTAAGAGTTTGATGGAAAAAGTCATACAACACAGGAGCTGATCTTGCAGCTTCTCTTTTACCATAGGGGTTTTGTCAGTAATAAATCAAAAGGAGAAAATGACAATATGTTTTGTCCCCTAAACAATGCTTTCGGTAGAAATTCTCTTTCAAATATAGTATAGAGATACTATTTAAATGCAGAAAAATGAAAAATGTTAAAAAGAAGTGCTTCAGTAATAAATATCTTGTTTAATTTTCATAAAATGAACCTTTTCATTTCTCCCAAAACATTTTTCAATTTTAATTTGACAAGAACTAGGAAAAAGAGTTTATGGAAAAAACTAAATAAGTAAAGCATTCCCTCCTTTATTTATACATTTTAGGTTGCCGCACAATTAATATTTTATTATTTATTCTGCTCACATTCTGAATTATTGCCTCCAAAGATGTACAAAGCTGTGCTAACATTACTTTCCTGGCATGGAGGAAAGACCTGGTTTTATATCTATGAAATCAATCCCTTAGGTAGCTTTACTTTTTGTTACCTTGAAAAGTCATTAGTGCCAAGTATAAGCCAAGAAAGTATTTTCCAAAAGTAATAAACTTGTAATTATGGTGATCCTACAAAACATACTTTGCCTTTTTACATTTATCAAGAGGAAAGGAAACACTATTTTGAAACACAGGCACTTCCATCTACATGTGAGGAAGAACTTCTTGGTGTGAGGGAGCCAGAGCCCTGGCGCAGGCTGCCCAGGGAGGCTGTGGAGTCTCCTTCCCTGGAGATCTTCCAAAGGTGCCTGGATGCCGCCCTGTGCCCCGTGCTCTGGGTGTCCCTGCTGGAGCAGGGGGTTGCACTGGATGAGCTCTAGGGGTCCCTTCCAACCTCAGCCATTCTGTGATTCTGTGTGTGTTTTGTATTTTATTATACAAGACCACTGCCTGCTTTGCAAACAAAAAGGTTTAGATGATCTGAACGCACCTGGGGATATATTTGTCACTGGACTTACAAAATAGAGCATTTCCAGCTCTATTTTAAATTTTGAGTGTATGCAGAAAGCACAATATCATTTCTGTGGGAAAGTCAGGGTAGCAGATTGATGGGAAGTGTGCAATTTTTGGTCACTCTTTTAGTGCTCTGCTGAGTGTAAATTGGTATAGTTATGCTCCTAGCTGCAAGTGCCACTCAGAAGTGAGTTACAGCGAATAGTTATAACAAATCTATGGTACTTAACATTTTGTCTCAAACATTTTTCATTCAAATTCAATACTGCTGGCTTTAGAAAGCAAGGGATTATCTCAAAAGAATTCAGAATTGGATATGGAGCATCTAAGAGCTCCTACAGATATTATTGCTGTTGTGTAAGTGGTTATTTATTTATAGTATACAATACAAGCATAGAAGAATACGACCTCAGTATAACATTAAAATGTTATCATAGGAAAACTGAATTTTGATTGAATTTTAATGTTGAATTGTTTTGATATTTGTTTAAAACACAAAGAAAAAAGGGTTTTCTTTAGCATCTGCCAATTAAAGTCTATGTCATAGTAAATAATAACAAGTAATCTTCTCATTCACTTCAGAACTACTGGACAGCAGTAGCTTTATGATGATGTATGTAGGAATAAAATTCATTAATAGTACTCCACACATAAGGGCTTGTAAATTGACAGAATGAAACCATAGTCAGTTTGGCACTATTGCAGGAATTTCCATTTGTTCCTGCAATGAGACATTAAACACGTTCTAAAATTAGAGCAGCCACAAAGCTAAATTACCTGTGCTTTTGACCTACCATGTTCTTGGTCCTTGGTAAAAATGCAGAGATGAAACTGAACAATATATTTAGGAGAGAAGCCTGCCACATGCTCAGCCTGTACGTACTGCCTTTCTGACAACAGCTCAGAAAATGCCAAAGTGTGTTTATTTTATCTGTGTGTGCATGCATGTGTGTGTTGGCAAATAATCTAGTAACAACAGATGTACCATAATGATGACTGAGCTGATTAAACTTCCAGGAAGAAATGACTACTTTTCCTATAATGATTATTTCCATCATGATTCAATACTCAGTACCGAGTTCAGTAGGAGTCCTGCTATTTACTTTAATAGAGGAAGGGTTACATCCTTAAGTAGATAAAACACTTTGCTAATTGCTGCTTGATGTGCTGGGATTTAGCAATGGCACAGGCTGTGTGGTATGCAGGCAACCTTTGCCTTTGCCTGCAGTGGAGGTCGTAAAGCCAGGTAGTGTGACTGTGCGTCAGAAGAGGCTGCACACTTTGATAGCTAATAGGAGTTTTATGCTTGCCAGAGTATTTCTGCTGCAGCAGTCGAGAGCATGGCTTGGCAGTTCCTTATTATTCTCTATTAGCGACTATGAACCTTCCCCATAAAAGCAAAGCTTTCTCAGCATCAGCTTCCACCAGTACAGTTGCAAAAGATGATCAGCAAGAGTCAAGGCTTCACCTTCTTCAGGCCACGACACAACATGAAGCTTTTCAAAGAACTAAAGCAGAAGACAGTGAAGCTTTATCACTGACAGCAAGAGAGCAGTGGCCTCTTCCTCATCCTCTTTGCCCCATTTTTAAGCAGTGCATCACAGAGTACAGAACTCACTATCAGAGGTTTTATTTAAACATACTAGTAGCTTCGTACGCACAGAGGATCTTTATCTACTGTGGACCTCAAACCACAGGAGAGCCCTCTTTGAACAGTGAAGGCAGAGGGACACCTCTACGGGCAAGCTTGGAAGCCAATTTTCGTTTTGCCAGCCTTTCCCCATAATATAAGTAGTATACAAAACTGATGATCTTCTTTATAACTTGAATACATTTACAGCATAACATTGATATGTGCACACAGTTGTTATTCTAGTTTGCTAAGAATTCTCACAAAATTCTCACCAATTTTAAGCTCAAATGAGCTAGGTTTAAAAATCTTACCTCTGGTTGCAAAGAATTAAAATACATTATATAAATTCTACCATTGAGCTGCAGGAATGGAAGCCAAGGAATTGCAATATTTCCATGTTACCTAACTCAAGGCAGGGTTCAGTAGCAGGCTACTGTTGATACTTGTCCTTCGCAGAGATTTTTAGATTCCTCCATTGCATTTTCTTGGGAGAGCCAGAGGGAGTTAGGAGTGATGTGCACGGATAGAATGATCTTGTGCTTACAATATTGCTTTCAGGAGAAAAAATACAGAAAGTAACCAACAGAGCTTATGAACAGTATTTCTGAAATATATTACATACCTTGAAGTTTTATGGATCCCCACTGTGCTTTATTTTAAGATTAGTAGGAGCTTTTCAGGCAGAGACTATGAGAACTGTGGAAAGTGCATTTTATTTTGAGAGCGGCGAATATAACTTTCCTAGTTTGAAGTGACCCACTATTAGGAAAAATATTTTTAAAAGAAGGTTATGATTTATTTTAATTAAGATATATGAAGTTATTTTTGCATTTCTTTTATAGGCTTACATGAAATACAAGGAAAATGGGAGAAATAATAGCTAGTTTACATTTAAATATCTGTATTCTCCCTTGAAGGGATTTCAGAACATTTTACAAGCCATCAGATTTAGTATGCCCTAGGGACCACTTGTCTGAAATGCTGCCTCCTCTGGGATGGAGCCCATCAGGCATTTTCTTGTATGCAATAGCAATATTTAATGAAAGAGGACAGAAACTGAGAAACAATTTCTCCAGCTAAGAATGGATAAGGGAAGCTCTAGTCCACCTCTTATAGACACCTCCTTTGTCTATACAAGAGATTTAATGCCCTGTACTTACCTTATCTTCAAGTCCATGGGAGCCATAGCGCCTAAATAGGAAGGAACCTTTTGCATTGAGGTTCATGCCACCCATGGATACAGGAAACAGGTTCCTAAGTAGGAACCTGTTGCTCATCCATGCCATGGTGCAACATGCCATCATGCTACTTCTTCCTCTTGGCCTTTTCTGGGATGGATCAAGGCAGTTCCCAGCACTGCAAGTAACATCCCACATGATATTAATCTCCTCATCTCTCCGTGTCTCAACCTTCTGTCCTGAAGGTACTTACTTTCTTTGTGTTTTGCCTATAAAGTTCGTCAACCTGGAGGATAACTTCTACCTTAAAGCCAAATATCCTCAAAAGATTTCTAGCATTTTAATGCTTTTTTATTTTTTCTAAAATGTTTCCTATTCTTATGGCCCAAAGGACACTTTCTTACTCCTCATCTTCATATGTATCTCCATCTCCAAAGAAGATGCTCTATTCTTTGCTTATATTATATTAAAATTCCTTTTGGTTGCAGATAGATTGTGAATGAAGGTATGTAGGGACACCACGGCATTGGCTTACTCTGAATTCAGCAAAGTAACTCAATTCACATCTGCCTAAGGCAGGTATGCCATGCTGTCTGCAAAGTAATGGACTCCCATCAGTGGATAGATGAATACTGAAATTCTTTCTCTCTCTATAAAGATCATTGTAAATAATTTTATTTTCAGTGAAAAATTCTCATGTTTGCTGACTTTTCCTAAGACCCAGAACAGCATATACATTTTTTTTCAGGAAAGAAACTTCCAAAAAAAATCATTTTAGAAAATTCTACAAAAAAAACATCAAAATGCTTTATTTTGACAGAGTCAATAGTTCATGTTGTCACCCTAAATGGCACATACAACAATTGCAACCAAAAAATTAATCAGACTTTTAAAATAAATGTAGTAGGAGTTTCAGTGAACCAAAACTGTAAAACTGAACAGAGATTTCAATTTAATTCCAGTTTCATTGAAATTAAATATTTTTGAGAAAGATTTCAGTATTTTTTGAAATCACCATCTTCAATAAGAAATGGTTTCTTTAAAGTTTTTCCTCTCCATAGTTTCTGTTATTTACAGCTCTATGTAGTATGTGCTTTCTAACAAATCCCAGAGTGGATGATAGCGTTTGAAGAGCTGCCAAGAAGAGCTACCTCTAGAAGAGGAGTATTTTAGATCATTTCCAAAACACTTTTGGAAATTATCATAAACAGTGATTCAAATCTGCTTAGGTAGTGTATCCAAAATAAGAAAAAAGGGAAATTCTTATTGCTTGTGAGAAGTAGTGTTTCCTTATTGCCTCTGATTGAAAGTCCTACAAGCTATTGATTTACATCCCTACAGGGATGTGTGCTGTCAAAAATGAGACACTAACAGAAATGAGCAGCAGAACTTGTTGAATTCTGCAGCATGTAGTCAAAAAATGAAAGTAACACCACCGAGATGGTTAACGGACTGGAGCATCTCTCGTATGAGGAGAGACTGTGTGAGCTGGGCCTGTTCAGCTTAGAGAAGCTTATTAACATGTATAAATACATGACTTCTCTTTTTTAGCACAGTTCAGTTCAAATTTGAATTTAATTGTGCTGAGATCACTTAAATGAAGTTTTTATTACCTTGACCTAAGGGTGGTGTGTTGCATGCCCTGGAATGTCTCGGGAGTTCCCTTGCTTTCCCTTATTTTTGTTGAAGGCCATAAGGAGTGGTATCCAAGGGGAGCTCTCCCCGAGGCTAAGGGTGAGTGCTGTCTTCAAGGTACCAGCTGATTCACCCTAGAAGAAATTGTCAAATCAAACTAACATTCACTCAGTGCAGACAATAAAGGCACAGAATCCACTGACTGGAATGAACTCAGAAGCTATATTATTAGCCAGTTTAGTTGAGTTTAAGAGGAAATAAATTACATGGTTATATTAGATTATATTATATTACATTGTATTGGTGTATTACATGATCACCAAAACGGAAAGGAACTGTAACTACGGACTGCTGATAAAGTTACCATGAGTTTATGGGTTTCCAGATTTTGTAATAAAATTTTCCAGATTTTGTAATAAAATTTTGCTATTTATTTCAAACATAGACACAGTTCTTATGAATGAGGAAAGGATTCTTATTGAGAATTCCTCAACAGGGTAAATTCTAATCCCAGAAAGTTGGAGTTATATTTCTTAGGTTCAATGTTCTGATCTAGCTCCTTGTAGCTATTGTCTATCCACAGCAAAAATATTTGGGCTGCATGTCAAGATTTTAGAAGGTTAAAACAGGTAAGATGAATCATGAACGAGTATGATAATTAATTCTCTTGAGGAAAGTAACATAAACTTCCGTGAGTAGTTCTTTATGTAAAATGCTTAAGCAAATATATATCCATGAGGATTTAAAGACAAATGAAGCTCTGTTTTTTAAAGTGTGATATTTCCTAGTATATAAACTAGTCTGGTACCATAGATTAACTAACTCCCTTGAATAAATTTAATACAGAAACTTCAAAGAGTAGCTTTATTAATAATTAACCCTAATGTATTAAGGATAATTCGAGGTCTTACAATATATGCTTGCTCTGGAGATAAGACAAAATTATCTCTTTCCTTATGGTATCATCAAGGACACATCTGCATAGTAAGCAGCAAACTAGATCCTATTCAGAATTCAATGGGAGTTCAGGCATATTATTGAAGGGCTGGACTAGAGTTTATTAACCTCTCAGAAAGCCTTAGCACATGGCATATGCACACTGAGTAAATTATGTGGCTTTGGAGTTTGCCTTGTTTGCTTGTTAGCTCAAAACACCATCAGGCAGTCCCTAATGGTCTGGAGAGCTGGGGAGTCTCTGGTAGAAAGCATCTCCTTTTGGGCATATGGGCATAGTGGCACCTGCTTCTGTACCCAGCAGCAGCCATGTGGCCATTCACCTGCAATCTTGTAAACGTGAAGGAGAGTTTCTGTAGGAATTCAGATTTTCTTCTATGTTTGCAGAGAATGGGAAAAAAAACACCTTATATATCATTCCATTTTTTTCCATGCTTGCCTTAAATAATAGTTTTTGTTTTGTTGGTTAAAAAAAAGAGCAAACAAAAACATATTGTGAGGGCATTTTGCTGCCTTTGTGCAATTAAACACTTTCCGGGATCTGATATAGTGCAAGTAATAAATAACAATGATGATGATAATAATATTCTTTTTGTTCATAGACTGATAATTTTAATATTAGTTTTTCTTTTCTTAAGTAACGCAGACTGCGTTTGCTAATGGACTGACAACAGAAATGTTACCTTTACCTTCATCGGCATTTTTTTGGTAACATATTGCAGTTTAAAATGCAATTCAATAAGAAATAGTGAGTACAGTATTGACATACTTTTAGTTCTATTAACAAGGTTGATTTTTCTTGCCCCAACTTGCTACAACCTGCTGACAGTTACTCCCAGTTAAATATATCAATAACATTGCATTTGTTGTTTAATAAATTAATATGTTCTTAATGTATTGAATGTGTTAATGTGCTCTTAATTTAATGTATTAATATATTCTCAAAAAGATGTGTTTCAGTTCTTTACATATTGTGTTTCCATTTTACCTGTTCTTAAAACAATTGGATATAGTAATCTTCTATGACTTCCACAAACTTTACAGGTGGCTTCATTTCATATAGGGCATCATCTCATGTTTTAAGCATTTGTCCATCCATACATGGGTTAAGCAATACATCCATACAAAGATTTCAATCCAGTTCAGCTAGGCATGGAATAAAATCTCAATTCCAGGCTTGCAGTATCTCTGCATGTGTCACCCGATTTGCAGAATGTATTAGTGTGAGAGTTGCCTCCACTAAATCTTATTTCTAACTTTCACGGGATTATCATTTAGCCTCAAACTAGAAAAAGGACATGGGCAAATTCAAGTACTGTGATTTGTTTACATGAGATGTAAGGAATGTGACTTTTCAATTAAAGCCATTCCCTACAGAGCTGCAGGATCTCATTTGCTTGGAATCCAAAGCCTTTTGCTTTTGAACTAAACTCCTCCAGATTTAGAGAATGTACTTAGTAGTTCATAATATTTCAGCTCTGTTTTTATCCCATAAAATGCTTTTATCCCCTATGCTTTCTCCTGAATATTTAGAAGACATACGTGAATTTTTATCAAGGTATAAGCCTACATAGCTTGGTCTAAAATTCCTTAGTAAAATGCTAGTGTATACTTTCAAGTAAATAGGACCTGAATCTCACTTATTTTGGCATCATGAAATTAATCTTAACTTCCACTCATATCCGTGAGTGCTTCCTCTGAGATATCTACTCTCAAGGCTACAAAGTTGGACAAAGATCCCAAGTGCATTTTTTCATCAATCTTTAATTACTCACTAAATTTATTAAGAAAAAAATCAAGTCTTTGCTTTCAAGAAAAAAAATCTAGATCTTGCGTATTTTTAATTTTCTAATTGACTACAATCACACCTTTTTCTCTCTGGAGGAACTGATAGCTCCTTTCTGGAGTTAGACTGGTGGGTCACTCACTCGTGCATTTTAGGATATATTTGCATATATAACACATATATGAGAGACAAAATAATTCCTTTTTTTCACTCCTTTGTTTTGCTTTAGCAGCTCAATTGGGAACTAGCAGATAGAAGGCAGCTGGCTAAATAAGAGAAGGAAATGAAGATGTCACAAAACTACTTGCGAACACAGGAAAGAAGCTGAATGTATACCTTAAATTGTCAGATTTTACAGAAGTGCACTGAATGTGAGAAAATTTAGGATCAGCTTTGAAAGACCATGTAAGCACATCCTAATACTGAAGTCTTATCAGATGCTGAGAGTATAGATGCTTGAATATATCCATCCCCAAGATTCTGCAAGGAATATATGTGGCAATGGTTGGATGATTTACAAGGAGATGCAGCTACATAACGTGCATATGGATTATGGATAACATAATCCATAGTGAGTGCTCAGATATTTTCATATAGATCTGGGAATCCAAAAGATTTGAGGATTACTATAAAAAGCAGAAGGGATATTTGTAAAGCTCGGTTTGTTTCTGTGTCAGGTTGAACAATCTTAGCACAGAATTTAGGAAAGGAAGGGATAGACATCATTTTTGAACAAGGGCAAACTTATTGCCCTGGACTAAAAGAGTGTGCTGGTGAGGTGGATCCTGCAGAGGTGGGTCAGGAGAGCCCACCAATAGAGGCAATAGAGCTGCACAGTAGAATAGACATCACATTCATTTGATCCTGAGGGCACATTACCAGCAGACTATGCAATAGTATCAGAGCACCCTACCTTTGAGGAAATTCAGTACAGGAATAGAATTAGTTGTATTGAGCTCAGATCTGAATGGAAATGTTATAAAGGAATTTTTGTCTGTTTGTCTTTTTATTTTGTTTTGTTTTCCTGATTCAGATTTTTTAATATATTTTTCTATAGGAATACCAGAAACCAGAGCAATACTTTTCTTCTCTGAACCACCTTTCCCACAAAGCAACACGATGCTAGAAGGTGGTATCATTTTTTTTTCCTTGAACAATTGGAGTTTGTGCTCCTGAATGAAGAGATAGAGGTCATTGACTTGAGTGCTATTACTCTCAGCAGAGAGCTTTATGCTTTCAAAGTGTGTCTATGGCGTTCATTAGCCATCTGACAGGTGGTGAGGTTCAGGAAGCAGTTATGAAAAAAAAAGTTAGGGAAAAGAATGGCTCTTCTATTACTTATAATTGATAAAGACCAATCTGCTGCATAAAGCTCTGTAAATGACCTAACATTACAGTTAAAAAACATTTTTATTAAATTAGAACACAACTTCAGTCCTCTATAACGTTATCTGGACCACAACAGGTGGAGCAGATGGACGAGTGTCAGGGGCTGCAGGAGCAACCAGGACTCTCAAGTTGAAGAGTCTCTCAGGCAAGAGATTATTCTCTAAGTGTAGTTTACATCTTGTGATCTCCTTCAAACTTAGTTGAACTTTTAAGTCACACAGTCCCTTTTAAGCTCTCTGACAAATATCAACAGGTTTGCACCAATACTGCTCTGCTTCAGTATGCAGCCCTACCAGTCCTACTACTTCAGTGACAGAAAATCCAGGCTGATGATTTATTTGCTTGTTGAAATTTCTCACTCCAGATTTTAGCGATCCATTAAAAAAGCGCATTCTTCATAATTTGGAATGTATTGAAGTTTGCCATCTGCCTCTCTCTAGATATCTATAGGGTTTTGCTGACATCTGGAGCCCATAACTTCTGGCATTGACAGTCACAGCCTCTCTCCTTTGTGTTCCCTTTCCTTGAAATCTGCATTGTTTTCTGGAGGTTTGCAGCAAAAATCCAAATCTCCTCAAAATTACTTTTTTAATCTCTTGAGAATCATTAGTGAAAAGGACTTCTAAAGTGTGAAATTAGGATATTAAGAGGAGTATGAATCTTTTCTTCTCGCCACACAGAGGAGCAGAGATACTGGCAGATGAATCCTCCACTCCAGAAATGTGGCAGTTGAGACAAAATACTGTGAAGTGGGTAAGGAAGATATATGCTGGGCTGTAACTGTGTGTTGCACATAGCCCAGCTGGCACACACTGCACACGATGATGTTGGCTTTAGACCAGCATTGATCAGAGAAAACATTTAAGATGCCTATTACATTTTGGCTAAGGCAATAGGAGCTGCTATCATCTCCCTCTCGCTCTATGGGATCCCTTTGCAGTCTCAGAATGTTTCTTTGCAGAAAAAAACCCCACCCACATGACAACACTGTGGGTGCAATAGCACCCAGAGGAAATGTCTGGATGGAGTCCAAGGACTGAGGGACGGATATGATGTGTACCACCTCTTCCAGCTCCCTCCCTCCGTGTGGATAAAGGTCTGCTGGATATTCACAGCCCACACTGCCCATCCTGGGATTCCTGCCAAGTGCCCCTGTGCACAGCCCCATGTCATGCTCTGCGTGCATGTGACTCCTCACTGCCCAAGGGATGGGGCAGATGATTTGCCCTGGTTTGATGTGTTCATAAGAGCAGCATCTTCCTGGCATAGTCCAGTGAGAATGATACTGAACATCTCCAGAAGCCTTTTCCCTAATAATGCTGCTTTCCATGAAGATTTGAGGCAAAGTAATGCTACAGTGTGCATAGGGGAAAAGGGGGGAAGGGGACATATGCTCCTTGAATTATATTGTTGTCAATCAAAGGCAAATCATGCAATAAATTCAGCAGCAACACAAATGACAAATCATTTTAAAGGAAAGGAGAACCAGGACTTTACTGCCTACTCAGTACTTTTCCAGGAGACAGACAAAGGACTTCATATACTTATGCTGTCAGGCTTGCACCGTTTACGAGCACTGACTTAACTAAGAAATTTTAAAACACTGGAGTATGCTGATAAATATAGCAGCTCTTTTATCTGCAGCAGAAGAGCATTGCATATTTTATGTAGTCTGTTTAATGATGTTTTATCTATATTCACTGCATATTGCAGGCAACAACGTATCTTTTGTCTCTCTCCCTTTCCTTTCTCTCACCCTAGAGGGCTAAAATGTTTATTGAGGCAAAATGCAGTACAAAGAGAAGTCCTGGATTGTCACATGACCGCTCTTCTTTTTAAACAACTGTAACAACCCTATAGCTTGTTAAGATTTCCTGCAGCTCTAATATTTCTGAAAGAAAAATATGTCAGATATATTAGCAGCTGGATATTCAATGCTGTTGTACCAAAATGATCCATGCTAAAATGTTTCCCATTTAGATCTATTAAAAAACAACATAAATCATTTCAGATATATGCAGTGGAAAGGTGTTAGTCATCATCTGGTAAGCAGCAATAATCAGTGTAAGAAGGTAACAGTACTGACAAGTGCATCATTTTAAGTTTATTTTACTTATAAATAATATTCATTTTTTTTCTAATCTCTTTCAACCATACTTTATTGCTTAGTTGATCCAGTTACATTTCATTATATCACCTATGCCAGTCTATGCCTCAGTTTATGATTAGGAACTAACAACATGAATGTGAAATATTTAAGTTGTTTTTCTGTTCTAAAATACCCTAATCTTTTAAGTATTCAATTTGAAGATATGAATAAAAATAACATTTCATGCAGTGGTGCACAACTCCCTTTTAAAAACTCTTCCGTGGACCCATTAAATGAGAAAATGTCATTAAAGTGGTAGAATTGTATTTTATATAACTATGAAAATCTTTCATCTAGAAGAACCTTGTAAAAATGGAGGCCTCTCCTCTGAAACTTATCTCAAGTGTCTGAGAGTAGTTAACACTAAAAAAAAAAAAAAAAAAAGATGTTCCTTACGCAATAATCTCAGTCAATTTCCTAGTTGGAAAATTGTCCAGTTTAGAGACGATGCTATTGCAACAGTGGTCTTATAGCCATGGCAAGCTCTGAAAGAGAGTCAAGGACTACAGAGATGTGCACTTAATGCAGACCTCTTCCTGTTGGATCTGAGATGTCCCAGTGTCACTCATATGAGGAGATGTTGTAAAACACACTCATATGGTGTTTTAGGGAAAAACATGAATTTTGGATTTTTTTTCCAATCAATTAATTTTCATTAAATGAATTACAGCAAAAGTAATTGGAAAGTATATTATTAATAAACAACCTGGGGAGGAATAACCCCAGGCACCAGTACCGATTAGGGGTCGACCTGCTGGAGAGCAGCTCTGAAGAGAGGGA
>JAUBOD010000001.1:5760842-5778186 GCA_032353885.1 Nothura maculosa
GAGCGGGAAGGTTGGACTAGATGATCTCTAGAGGTCCCTTCCAACCTTATAGATTCTGTGATTCTGTGATTCTGTAACTCTGAGACAATACAGATGATTATGCAAAGAAAGCATTGCTGTCTTGTAATGTGTATAGTTGTATTTGAATCAATATTTCTCTATATTAGAAAATTTTGTTGCTTTAAGACAAATGATCTGGTGAGGCTGCACCTTGACTATTGTATTCAGTTTTGGATCCTTTACAACAAGAAAGAAATTGAGGTGCTGCAGCATGTCCAAAGAAGGTCAATGAAGCTAGTGAAGAGCTTGGAGTACAGACCTTAGAAGAAGAATCTGAGCTTGGGTTATTTATTCTGGAGAAGAGGCTCAGGGGAGATCTTATCATTCTCTACAACTACATGAAAGGAGATTGTAGTGAAGTAGGGATCAGTCTCTTCTCCAAAACTACTCCATAGTTCTACATAACTACTAATAGGACACGAGAAAATGGTCACAAGTTGCTCCAGGGGAGGCTCCAGGTTAAATATTAGAAACAACTTCTACAGAAAAGTGGTCAAGCACTGGAACAGACTACACAGGGAGGTGGAGTCACTGTCCCTGACAGTGTTCAAGAAATGTATAGTAGAGGCACTTAGGGACATGGTTTAGTAGGCATGGTTTTGAAGGGTTTATGCTTGGATTTGATGATCTTAAAGGTCTTTTCTAATCATAAAGATTCTATGATTCCATGATTCTATGATCTCTATAAGAAAAAATACAGTTCCATCATCATAGAAAGGTTTATACAGGCATGTATCTTCCACATCATAAAGTGAAATAAGTTATGTCACTGTAAGAGCCAACACATTTATTAGTAAAGCTACAGAAGTAGACAGAAAATACAAGTGCTAATATATCATAAATGCATTGACATGACTACATAGCTGTGTTTCTATATAGCTGAACCATGTAAGACAGATCTGAAAGGCTGCTAGTATCTGATGATCTTTAGCAGTTTCCATAATTGCTGTGGATTAAATATACATATCAAGAAGAAGGAGCTGCCTTTCTAGAAAAAAAAAGCAATGGGATTTTTCTTGCATAGTGTTTTAGGAGACCTTTTTAGAATACCATGTCTTAGTCACTGCTTTCCACAATGTCACACCTGCTTATGCCATTTATGACATGTTACACCACACAACCATAATGCAAAGTGACTTATCTAGTGTAACACAAAGTGAGGCATTAACAAATGCATAAATAGCTTTAGGAGCGGATTGGATTTAGCAAGCAAATTTTGATTGCATCAGACAGTTCAGATTTTGATAGACTTTTAGCCAGTTTGCCACAGAAGTCTATATGTTTGCATTATTCAGTGTAATTTAAAATGAATTACAAGATGAAAAATGTAGAGAGACATTCTGGTACAAATGGGTGCCAGAATACACTAAAAAAAATATGGGAGCTTTACTTACAGACATTACACATCTAACTATCACTGAAGAGATCATGGTCAAATCCTGAAAATATTTAAACCTATAAATAATTTAATGCATCACAGAATCACAGAGTGATTAAGGTTGGAAGGGATATTTGGACATCATCCAGTTCCATCCCCTGCACAAGGAGGGTCACCTGCACCCCATTGCACAGGATTGCATCCAAGTAGATTTGGGATATCTCCAATGAAGGAGACTCCACATCCTCCTTGGGCCACCCCATATCAGTGCTCTGCACCCTTGTAGTCAAGAAGATTTTCCTGCTATTCAGAAGGAATATCCTGTGCGTTAGTTTGTAGCCAATGCTGCTTGTCCTCTCACCTACCACGCTGAAAATAGTATGAGGCTGCTCTTCTTGACATTCTCCTTTAAGATACTTGTAAATTACTATTTGACCATAATTTTTAGAATAATTCATCAATAGCTTCTCTGATTTTCAGAAAATTATACAAGTATGTACAGTTACGCCTATGCAGACAATACAGAAATAGTTTCAGACTTTTCATCACCTGATGTTTTTCACTTTATGAAGTGTATTATGAAGTATTACTAATTACTTAGTAATTAAGGTAATAAAATACAATTTTAAAGTATGGAAAATATGTAAAAAGAGCCTGGATTATGTAAGAATGACAAAAAAGATATACTTGAGTTAGGCATTAGGCTTGACTTGACAAATCCTCATAGTTATATGCACAGTTCAATTGTATTTGTTGTTTGTAATAGTAATAATTAGAAAATTTAAAACAGCTGGTTAACTCCATTTCTAAAATAAATAGCTGTAAACAATTTTCCACTATATATTTCCCTTCTTTTCAAAAGATTTACACTGTTGACAAAAAGAATTAAAAGTGTGAAATTTCTCATAAAAAATACTTCAATACTTTAGAAAAATAACCATATTTCATTGGCCTGTTCTTCTGATGAAGAATTTTCACTACAATAAGGTGTATAGAGAGAGATATTATCTCTTAGGAGCTCCATGATATAACTGGAATATATAAAAACCATATATAAGGATATAAGATGAATATAAGCTAACTTCATTTTGTGCTTAGTGATTTAATACTTCTTTATTAAGCTATACTTGTACTTCCTTTATGTAGTTTTGGATGAAGGATATAGAATACTTTTAGAGCTTTTTTTTGATTGTTCTGATATGCTTTATAGGAAAGCATAAATTCTATCAGTAAATGTATCGGAAGCCAGAATGCCCGATTCACATCTGAAATGATTTTGAAATAGTTTTAATTTATGTAACATGGCAGCAAAATGTTTCTATCCAGTGAAAATTGTGTATATATTTCTGCAATGCACCATTCTGAAGTGACTCACAACAGTGGCTTTGTAATTTTTGAGACACATTATGCACCAAGGCAAAACAGAGGAACTTTTCAGCAGTCATCACCAGCACTCAGTCTTTGCAACAGAACTGTATACATGGAAATACCAGCTGTCTTCAGACTTAGATTCAGTCATAGAATATGAAAAATATCTCTTTAAATATTATCTTACCCAAAAGTATCTCAGATTTAGGAGCACGATTGTGTTCTAGTAGACCAAAATTAATTACCAAAAAAATATTTCTGAGAAAAGGTAGATTAACTTTGCTACAGCAGAGTTTCTTGTCTGACATCAATATTGAGTATATGTGTAGTAAAATGGAGAATCAAATTGGGTAAAAATAAAGAATATTTTTAATAGCTTAAAATACATGTAATTTATTTTTAATATTATCTAATGTGGATTCTTTGTTTATGTCCTTGGACTTAGCTGGCTGCACCAACACATATCATAAAACTGAAGTGTAACTCAAATGTAAATTACATTCAAATAAAGCAGAACTCTCATACAGAATTGGGTTCAAATCAGTAAAAATATTTCATCATCTTGTGAATATTTCAGTTTTTCCCATTTACCTTTTCTCTAGCTTATGTAGCATTCAGAAAATAAAAGTGCCTTTGGGTACTTTTGAGTACCCATAGATACACTTTGTTTATAGAAGTTCTGGTTTTGGCGAGTAATCATTGCCTAAAAAAAACAGGCAAAGAATACAAAACCCTTAAAATAAAACACTCTGAGCAGTCCTCTTAATCCATTCTTTCCAGGTAGAGAACTTTTTGTTACTCAGATACTTCCTACTTTACTCTGCATTGCAGAATCTCTCTAACAAAAGCCATTCTTTAATGCAATGAAAGAACAATTGTTCTTAGTAAATATTTAAATACAGTGTTTGTCAAATAGGCTGCCAAACCACTGTCATAAAAAAAAATTGTTATACTTTTTTAGATATTTTTGATAGTGTACATGTTCTAAAAAAAAAATAATCTACAGCGCAGCTGTAAATATTGCAATCCAGTAGCATAGATTACAGGATCCTGTAATACCTCCAGTTCATGAGATGCCTCTCACATCTCTGAATCTCTGAAGTAGGTCTAAAATAAGCAATATATGAATTCCAATTAGAGATACCAACTTGGTATCCTTCTTTATTTCAAGAACTGAGTGGAAGAATATGACTAGGAAAGAAGTTGCCTGATATTCCATTTTTTTTGTCATTGTGATAAGGACCTTCCTTTTGAGTGACACTCCCCAGTCATTCATACTTCAACTGGACTTTGAGGAACACAGAGGACATTGTTACAACTATGGTCACAATTAAAGTCAGCTAGGACAAGCCCTCTTCCTGTGATAAGATTCAATGATGAGGTTCTCTGGCAGAACTGTGAAAGCATTAAAGACACCTTTTTTCTTCCATCTCTGAAACTATGACTGAAGTGGCTAGAAAGAGCAAAATGTGAGGGGTTGATTTATTTAAAATTACCAGAAATATGGTGAGGGGATGGGGGACGGGGAGGAACTGTGGTAGAATTCACACTGGAATGTTAATCTATTATGTTGCTCTGCCTATAAGTTTTTTAGCTCACTCTAAAGAAAGGGGTATTTAAATGTCCTCATGTTTTGTGCTAATGGAGACAGGGGATTGATTAAATTATAGCTTCTTGGTTCTGTAAGAGCCAGAAGCACAAAGCCAACAAGAGAACTATAAAACCAAAAGGCAACAACACTGAAAAGCCAAGTGACAGCTACCAAGGCAGCTCCGCATGGAGGTGGTGAAGACAGCATCCTTGGCACGGACTAGCAAGGGACTGGGAACCACAAGGAAGAAAGTAACTCTTGTTGTCACTCCTGCTGAGTTGTCAGAACTAGGATTTTGACTGGAGTTTTTGTAAATAAAGAGAGTTTATTCTAAAACAATTATTCTAATCTTCATTTTCTATCTTTATTGAAATTATACTTGAAACATTCAGTTCTAGTTAAACTGCAAAGCCAAGGGAGGTAAATGTATCTTAATATACATATGTGTATAATTACACATTCGTTTACTTTACATTTTATTGAAAGTGCTAGTTTATAATCAAAGTCTATTTTAATCTGCAATTTAAGAAATACATCTAGGATGGGATTACGGAATCATTTTCTCTATGAAAGTAAAACTCATTTACTGTTGCTTTCTAAAGTAACAGTGAGGTCCATGGCACTTTATTACAAACTTCAGATTTCTTTTCACATTCAAATGAGAATTGGAGACATTTTCATAGTTATGCATGCTATTATATCCAAGATTATAATCAGCTATGCCATTACCAACAGTACAGACTTTTGCTGTGCTTAGTTTTGAAGAGAATGGCAATAAGAAATAATTTGCTGTTTAGGTATACATTTCATATTTCTGAAGTAAACTTGTTCATTATTTATTTATAACAGTTAAGAATGAAAATTACAGTGCTATATTATTGTCCTTTTCTCATTTCCACAATGACACCATTTTAGCTAGTGTTTCTTCAGAACAGTCTGAAGTAGACAGATTCACAAGCAGATGCTCATACATGTAGCAACATCTGGTTAGTTATTCTGCTTCTTTGATCTGATTCAGGTAACAAGAGCAAAATGAGTGCATTTTTAAGCAGTCAAGTACAATTACACTGTCAAAAGCATCGTATGGTGCAATAAGGTAAGCACTGAAAAAATCATTATTTTCAAGCTCAACATGCACAGTGCAGCAGACATACGAATTTGATGTAGAGCTCTGCTCTGTTTTTTAAGTTGGAGATATGTGATATTTCTGATTTTGAAATGCACTGAAATAATATAGAATTCATTTTATCACCTATTTTAACATATTCTCTAGAAATGGTAGAACTGCTTGTAGGATTGACCAAAACCTTTGGACAGCTATATCTTTCTTTTTCAGGAGGTCACTAGTGAGCTTGTGTGCCTTTTCACAAAGCAAAGTGTTGATTTCCCATGAAATCTGTGGCTACTTCAGCAAAACACAACCTCAACCTCCCCAAAATCTCTTCAAAGAGCCATTTCAATTGGCCATGCACAGTGTTGTTTCATAGCAGGTGCAGCTCAGGCTCAAACATGGCAGTGCTTATTGGCCTCCAGTGTCTTTTTTCCAGCTTCAAGGACATTTCCAAGCAGAGGCATGATTTGGGATACTGTCTCATGGTGCCAAGTGAAAAGGCTCCAGTTGGAGCACTCTTCTGCATGTCACCACAGAAAAATAGCAATTCTCTGACTTGGGTCCACATCTGTGGTGGCATTTATGTGATATGATTGCCATTAAAAACACAGTAGTTCAGTTTAGATAAGGCTGGAAAGCATAAAGCTCAACATCCATTTGCTGGTGAGGCTGACCAAAAGCAGCCCTGGCAGAGGAAGCATTCTGGTGGTGCTATTGCACTTTGCTGGGAAAATCTGATTTCCAACTAAAGGAGAATGCTTTACACAGGCATTTCTCATTCATAATAACAGTGGGAGAGAAATCAATAGCACATTCACAGCTGATCCCCAGCAGCTCTCATTCTTCCTGTTCTATAAAAAAAAAAGTGCTGAGGAGTTCCTTAGTTTGGATAACTTTATTATCTAACACTAGACCAAATTACAGCAGGTTGAAAAGGTGAGCAGAGCCCAAGATCCCAAGCCATACAGAAGCCTGTGTTCCAGTTAATTTCAGTCAAAGTCAGGGATGATAAACACAACTCCACTGCATTTTTTTGAGATCCATCTACATTAAGGAAGTTCTATGCCATTACTTTAGTGACAGGATTTCTTGGCTATGCTGTCGTTCAACTAATGTGAGCCTCTGGTAAATCTTAGGCTCTACTCCAATGTTAGCCTTGTATATAGCATATATAAATACCATAAATTTTGTTTCTATGTTAGGGCATGAGCTCCTGATAGTTAACATACTTTCTTGGAAAGGACAGGAAATATTCTACCCTCCCACTTTCAAGTTTTTGCCATTTTCCTGTTGATAATATTTTCCCCCTAAAGCCCATCTTCCTCTTAAGTATCCATGAACATGTTATCATACTATGAAAGGAAACTTCTTCCGAGTATCACTCCGAGATAAATGTTACCACCTTTCCATTTTTGCACGGAAATTGAATTCTGCTAACAGTGGAGGTTGATGATTTCTACAGAAGACCAGAACTCCAGTTAGCAGAGTGTGGGTTTATTTTATTCTCTTCTGAAAATGCTGATTTTGCTCACTTCGGAGAATGATTTGGAGTTTTCTCTGTTTTCAAAGAAAAGATAGCAGATATAAATCCGTGGAGGGACTGTACTATAACTTCGCCTTTATATAATTTGATCTCAGAATGCAATGTATTGCTATGATCTTATGTATGCACTCTGGCACCAAAAACTCTCAAATCAATATAAATATCCATTCCACAGGGTGTTTTATAGCTCCCTGGATGAGATTCCAAACCTTTGAAACTAAAAGTCATAATGGTTGAGAGGAAAATATATCTCCAAAAGAAGATCTAAGTTACTGATCAGCTAAAGGACTTCCTAGTCCTTTAGCTCACACCCTCAAGAACTGTGATAGCTAAAAAAAATTAACTTGTTTTTTGAATGACAGAAGTATCTTTGCTTATATAAGAAAAATCCTTTGTGAAAGATGAGGAGCTTTTGACAATTTCTAGATAATTATCAGTTATGCGAGAAACAAAGTTTTCTTCCCACCAGTGGCAAAATACACAGTTCATGAGTACAGAGATGTATGATCCAACTTTTCTCACCTTTACCTGGAAGAATGTACAAAGTCAGAAGCAGAGTGAGAAGCTGAAAAATCTCAACAAAACTCAAAGAATTATGATCCCAGAGACAAAGGAGGGCAACAGGGGAGTGAAAGGGTAGACTTGCAGAACTACACAGTGCTGGGCACACAGGCAAAGCACAATGCAGCCTCCAGGAATGAGTGTTCTTGGTAGTCCCAGTACAAGGCGGCAGTGTGCTGTATGATCACACAGAAAAAAAAGAAGCTGTTTTTTTGCAACTATGGAACAGGGGATGATTTTCTCTCAGTATGAGGGAAGAGCTGGAATTATGAAGGTAACAGCAGAGACATTGCACTTGACAAAGAAAACAGTTTTCTTGCCCAAAATTATTTTCAATAAAAAAGAAGAAAAAGTCTGTTTTTAAGCCCATTATAAGATTTTTTAACAAAAATTGCTCAAGAAGAAAAATCAATTAAAGAATTTTCCTTGAAAATTTTTGATCTGACACATCTGCTCAAGCAAATGAGAGTTAAAAATGATCTAAGGTGAATCTAATCAACACTGTCAGTTCATGGCATGAGCTATGCAGAGTATGGCCCCCTCGCTCAGTGCTCAGATGAAGGTCTGTTGCTCACTGGTGCTTCTCTGCATTTGTACTGCTGTTCGCTGAGTCCCTGTGCAGAAGGAGGCTGAGTCTGTGCCTTCCTGGAGCAGAGCTGCTGTAGCGTTTTTATTCACTCCAGCTGAATTAATCAGGACCACAAACCTCTGGGCTGGAGATATCTCAAAAGCAAGAATTATTTCACCAAGGAGGAATACATAAATAAATAATGCAAAAGATAGGACAGGGGACCGCAGAATGGTCACTTGAGATTTCTAAAACAGATAAGTGATGCTGTCTCAACCAGGTTATATAGTGAACAATCTGCAGAATAGTGATATTGAACATTTGAACAGATAACTTGCTCAGGCATAACTGTGACTATTTCACAGACTACAGGAGATTTTTTTTGTGGTTGTGTTTGAATCACTTTTGCATCCTCCCATAACTCCACGACTGGTGTTGCGCACTAAGCAAATATAGTTTTGTGGCGGTGCCTGTGTCAGCTGCACCTGTGAGCTGCACAACCAGCTTCAAAGCTGCATCTGGTGAGTTTTCCCAGAGGGCAGCTTATGTGCTTATAGTGGCCCTCAACAGTTTGGAGTGTAAAACAGACACCCATTATTCAGCCAACTTCAGTCCTGAAGCTTAAACACTTTTAATTTGCTTTATTGTACTTGGCAATTATTGACTCTATTAAGTATCCTTGCTATTGCAAGGATAGCTGTAACTACTGCTGTCAAATGTGTTACTTTCTTCTCCAGCACACAGTCTGTTTGCAGACTTGCTTACTCAGGATACTCCAAGTAAGCAGATGGAAACATTCATTGACACTGCATACAGTTTGCTGCCCAACTCTTGGCCAAGACAGCAAAATCAAGAAACTTGTTCTGTTCTAGCCTCCTATTTATCTCCCTCACTGGACATGCCTGAACTGCAGATCCTGCTACAGTTGACTGTTGGTATGTTCAAACTGTAAAACTCAAGAGGAAGCATTATTTTCATAGTCCAATAGTTAAGGAATTTTCTATTTGACTGAAAAAAATAGGTTCTGCTTACACAAAAAAAATGAATTGGCTATCTGGAGTTCTGGAGGTACATGATGGCCAAGGCAGGCATACAAGGTCTAAAACTCCATATAATTCACGTGTGCAGCAGCTCTACTGCTGCTATGTTACATTGCTACGGTACCATTTTATTTGTGTAATAAACTTGTTAAACTTTTTATGTATTTAGAAAACAGTTAGACAAAGGTAATGAAGAAATCCATTGAGGGCTATCAAATACACAGACACTTGGAAGTCCCTGAGGTGTAAATCAGTAAAGACTGGGAGTTATTTGCCCTTTTATTCTCCTATTTATTACTGTTCTTTAGTACCAGAGAAAGGATCTCAGGCTACATATGTCTTTGCCCCGGCTTAATATTGCTATTCTTATGTTATTCTGACTCATCCTTTTTACTCATCTATATGGAAGTAGTTTCAGAAATTTTCTTCTTGTCCTTCTAGTGGAGCTCAGAGACAAGAAAAAAGACAATAGGCACAAACTGAACTACAGAAATTCCATATAAACTCACCAAAACATGTTTTTTTTTACTGCAAAGATAACCAAATACTTGAAAAGCCTGTGGAGTTTCTATCCCTGGAGATATTCAAAACCCAACTAGACATGGTCCTGAGCAAGTTGCTCTAGCTGACCCTGCTTAAGCAGGGAGGTTGTACCAGTTGATCTGCAGAAGTCCCTTCCAACTCCAGGAACATCGTGATTCTTTGGTTCTGTAATTCTGTAGTTGTGCAACATCTGTCCTTTCCAAGTCTGGTATTATAGCATTCAATACAGAATGAAAACAGCATCATAAATTTTTGCTCTGTACTGCTGCATTCATACGCAGCAGTTTCATACCACTGCAGCATTTCAGTTGTCATTGGCGTTGAGGTCTGACAAAGATAGCTATAACTGCTGTTTTGGTTTGATATACTGTCGTGAGCTGTACTTTGATTTTGCATGACCATGAGGAAAATCTTGTTGAAGTGAAGAAGCAGAAACAGGGGATATGCCAGCAGCAAGGCAACCAGCAGCTAGAGACCTTCCTCCAGCTTTAGGGTCTCACTGCAGGCCATATATTAGTCCACTGCAGGCTAAACTCCAGTTTAGCCCAATATTATCAGTCCTTTAAACAAGTGTGGACCAGATCTATGTCAGATGTAAAACCTACGTGAAACTAATCAGATTCAAAGGAATTTCACTGAGTAGAGTGGGAGGATTAGTTAGAGCATAAAATTCATGCGAAATGTAGCAAGATGAACCTACAAGCAGAAAATGAGAGAAATAATTGTGTGAACCCTTTTGAGCCTATGCATTATATTTCTCAGTTTTGGCTTTTGTGTCCATTCCTAACCAAGGATTTGCATTGCTTAAAATGTTCTGATCTATAGAGCAGTCATCTTTCCTTTCAGTGCCTGGGAAATTTAGTGGTTAACTTCACCATATTGATTTCTGACTTACCTATTCAAGATACATTACATTCTTTAATAAAAACACAGTCTTCAGATATCTGATTAGAAGCAGAACATTATAGTCTACCTATAAAATCCTTTTATATATGTATAATATATAACTAGTAATTCTTTATTTCTCTACTGACTGAAAGATTTCAATGTATCCTATTTTTTTCCTGACAAAAATCCTAAATACTTACACTGATATATTGTGATACCATTATGTGCACGCATGTTACATATCTCCATTTATGAGCTTCAAATAAATACAAGATTCAGTAAAGATTAATGAATAAAGATATGTGAAAAGCAGAAGCATCTCAGGATAAGCAGAGCTTTAAACTTTCCATATACTCAGATATTTCCCTGTCCGTCTTCGTCGTTTATTGACTGGCTGCTATTCAGGTGAGAAATAAGGTGGCTCTGAAATGGAAAATCCTGAAAGCATTCCAAATAAGAACTTTATTTAAAAAGTTCTTATTCAGAGAAGGTTGTACATAAAGTTTTTAATCTTAATGAGTTTTATCAGTGAAAATTAGACCAGTAAGTTCATTTATGTAAAACATGAACGAAAGGATAGAATCTTCTGAAAAATAGAATCTGGTTTAATTTTTATTAAGGAACATAAATGTCATTGTTGCAAATATAAAATAATCAAGAGATGGAATATTTCCAACAAAATGGATAGAATATTATAGAAGATGCCAAAGAAAATTGCTTTTGTGATGTGTCAGGAGGATCAATATCACACAAGTGCTCTCTCATGCTGGGACAATTTGTAGCAAGATGATTGTGAAATAATTTAATACCTTTTGTTGTCTAAGAACTTTAAAGTTGCAGAGCAGCTTGCGTTATTATCATGGTTAAACAATTCCTTTAGCCACATTTATTCTACAGAATATCAGATGCTTTGAAATCCTAATTTTTGAAATTGATTCCACTGAAAATATTCTAGTTCCTTTTGAAGGTGGAAATTTCCTACTTTTTTTTTACGGGACAAAGATAAATTTCCCCTGTAAACAACAGAAGATTTAAAACATGATTCTAACATCATATATACAAATAAATATGAATGCATATATATATATTTGGCAGTGATACTTTGGATACTCCTGGCTATAAGTAAGCAAGCAAGACTTTAAATGTCATGTGGGTTTATCAGATTCTGAAAACACAGAAGATACGCTACAATTCTTATTCAGAGCAATACTCAGTGGTGAAGACATAAATATAATGTAACCTGAATGAGAAGGCAAATTGCATCCCAGCAGAAATACGTGGCATGCATCCTTTTCCAGTATAGCAAAATGAATAAAGCTGTGCATGAAAATATTCCTAAAGCACTAATCTAGAGCTTGAAAACCTGTGAGAAAATTGGGAATGTAACTTTCTAAACAGCTGTGCGCAAATCCTTTACCCATCTCTACATTAAAAAAAAAGAAAAAAAAATTACCTGAACAATTCCTCTGTAATGTAATTTTCTTTAAGTTTGCTCTTATTAATGATCTGTCAGATGTGTCTTCCCTCAGCAAGCAATTGCGGCTGGCCCTCCTTACTAGGTATTAGAAGTTCTATCAATTTGTTTTGTTTCTGTTGTATAATAAAAGGTACAAATGCTAATAGTCCCAAAGCGCAGCTGCTTGATGGCATTTATAAAGTTCATCATGAATGCTTAAATTTACATCTCAGATGGGATGGCATAATACTACCCCCAATTTACAAAAAACATTTATCAAAGACAATATCTGCTGCAATGCAAGTATCAAAGAAGGTCACATTTTTATTTAGCACTCTGACACGTCCATTGATTTTCAAACTCTACCAACTTTCCACAGCATCCTCTGAAAACAATCTATACCATTTTCCTTCAAAGGGTCATAATCATACAACATTTCCAGAAGCTTTCACATCCTTTTCAAATGAATAGAAAATTTACTCACTTATTCTGGCTGAGACCTAGCTAATAATTTCTATTAGTATTAACAATATTTGCCAGTGTGGATCTACATGCATTTTAATGAGAGCAGACCTTTAAATAGGACTGTGAAAGTTTTCATTTATTTTTAATTATGTAATTAAGCCTATCTGAAAATCCAATGTAAGATTTACTTACTTTATAAACTGTTTCTGGGTGAAATGTTATCACCTTCCTAAAGGAATAAAAAATGAGCCAATATTTCTTATGAGAAGCTAGGTATTTTCCAATAATAACTGTAAAGGTATACTTCAGTGTAAAAAGAAATAAAATAAAATAAAATAAAATAAAATAAAATAAAATAAAATAAAATAAAATAAAATAAAATAAAATAAAATAAAACAAAATAAAATAAAACGTTATTATAGCAAACTCTTGCTCTTAAGCTAGTGCATCAAATATTGAAGATTTTAGCATCTTTATTTTGCATCATTTCATGCAGCAATATAACTTGACCTGCAATAATTAATATCTTTTCTGCTTAAAGTAAAACCCTTCTTGTCAACAAATACATGTGTTATTACTCCAGTGAGTAAAGTATTATACCCTCATATACACTCTCATATACATCTCTCATCTGCTGAGTTATACCCTCTTATCTGTGTTTTGTAGTGTGATGTCATTATCACATTTTCTGATCGTTTTGATTTGTTCTTTGGCCCTGTCTTCTTTGTACCCTCTTCTATGGTACACAGGATGTGGTTCGTCAACATAGGGAAATGACTGATGTGACACTGATGGTTTGCTGAGGAGACACTTCGGTAGACACAAGTAAGAAAATTCATTAATTGGTATTGTCATGGGTAGTGGAAAACCTGATTTGGTGAATCTCTTTACTTTATGTGGAGTTTCTGGAAATACCAAGGTAACCTGAAGACCTGCAAATTGCCTTGAAAATTTAGGGCCTGTTTTTCAAGACCAGGGCTATTCTTTGTATATAAAGATTTTTAGAAATAAAAAGCAGCAATACTAATAATCTCACGGAGACTCTTTAGTAAAAATCTAGCATCAAGATTGGAAAGGCATACAGTATTACAAATAATGGAAATCATTTGCTCTCCTTTTGGTCAGCCATGTCATCCCTTAGCCTGAAATGAGCATCCAGGATCAGACTGTGGGCTCTTCTCACATTGTGCTTTTGGAAAGGTAACTGAGAGAGATGCTTGTGCTGGCAGGTCAGTTGTATAAGTCTTCGAAAATGGCTCACAGTGAAGGAGTAAGCTGAAAATTTAATCCAAATGAGAACAAGAAAACCCATTATGGTCAGCCAGAATGCATGAAATGCTCTATAATTAACAATTGTGGGCTTTTATTCAGAAGAGACAGTCATCTCACTCACTTATTAGTGCCAGGGTAACTTAGCTTAATTTCATGGTTCTTGAACATAAATTGTACTTAGATTGATCACTATGAAAAGGTTTCTTAGTGTTGTGCAAAGCAATTTATGTCGCAGAAATTCCTTAAGGTTTAAAAAAGAGATAGAATCACCCTACCTGAAAAGTAATCTCTAGATAGAGTGATTTTAATCATCATCATGTTCAGATACAGTTCATATAGTTGGGAAGTGGCAGGGACCAGAGGTAGGTGAGTTGCTCAAAAGTGAAGCTTCCTTCTCCTGCACTGGCAGAAATCAGTGCCACATATTCATTGTTGTAATGAGATGTGCGAGGAGGGGGGATGCACAATTCATCATTACTGTCATTACTGGGGAAAGATATAGGTAAGTTTTGCTGTTTTGATGTGAAGTTGGTTAGATCAAGCAACATTTGTCTGCCATAAGGAAGGCATTTTATGGCCATAGCCAGGATACAAAAAAAACTTGGATCAGAATTGTGAGAGATAACTACTTAAATTCCACATGTAATGGGAGAGGTAGACAATTTTCAAAGGAGATTCCAAGGTAGTTCCAGCAATTTCACTGAAAATTAAGCCATTCATATTTTTTCTGCCCATATAGAGACAAATGATCCAGAATATAATGATGGGGGAGGGGAAGTCCCCAACAGCCAGTTCAGACACCTACTGCTGGTGAAATATAGCTGGAAATCAGCTAAAGTTTTCAACAGAATATGTGTTAAGAAATAACTTCCCCCCCAAATGTCAATCAAATACATCTAAATTTGATTCATAAGTTCAAGTAGACAATACCTCTTTTTTCAACTCTAAAAGAAATTTGTGCAAGGTCTTAGGGTGGGAGTCTCAATTTAGAGATACTCTTCCTTAGCTACAAAAATCTGAAATCAAGAAAAGATGCAAAGGATCCAAAGTCTATTTTAACTCTTTAATAATATCAAAGACAGGAATATGACATCTGACAGATCACTAGCCTATATTTCTGTTTTGTTGTTTGTCTTGAATAACACACAATATAAATCAATATTCCTTTATTTAATAACCAAAGCAGAGAATTATATGGTTCATTATATTGATCAGATCAGATTATATGGATCATTAATTTGATCAGTACAAGTTTTAAAAGACCAGTACGTTCCCCTATTTGCTTCAGCTGTGATTTTTTCACATGCTGGTTTGGGGTTTGAACTACTTTCCTTCAAGAAGTCCAAAGACTGATTGAACAATGCTCTATAAGAAAATTATGATTTTCAGACATTTTTTGTTCCATAATATTAAAAATTACCAAAATAAGTTCTGTTCAAATACCGTCACTTCTTTTTACACTGAGACATCTAAGCTGATTTGTCTTTGACATAATAGCTCTTAAGGACCTTAAATGATTAGACAGGTAAGTAGCTAGTATATTTGGGTTATATATACTGCAGGACCAAAATAGGAGAACTGTGAATATTTAGGTATTAAAATGCAGTCTCATCACTGAAGCACTGAATACCAAGTGTTTTCCCAAAGGAATGCAGCTGTATAACTGCTGCACTATGTGCAGGTACTCATGCAGTTTTTAACACTGGGGATAGTAATCACCAAAGACCTGTCACATTGTCAGCATATCTGAGAAACTAAGAAGGGGTAAGCAGTTAAACAAAATCTTCATTGCATGCCATCTTGATCTTTTCTGCCTGATTACAGCTGGGGAAGGAGATACCAGGTTGCCTCAGAAGGGATGCAGAACTGCTATTTTCAAACCAGAGTAGAGGCAAAGTGACCTGATAGCTGAGTTAACTTCTGGATGCCGGATAGGACTAGCAGCATCTCTTTTCCCATGGTAACCTCTCCTAGCCCAGAAATATTGATTAAATCAGAAGCAAAATTTGTTCATTTATAGAGAATTTACAGTTCATATGACTCTTATGCCTGTATTTGAGTCACAGAAATTCCAGACAGGAATGTGAGAGCCATGTTCCTGATCTGTTCCAGAGGAACATGAGGAAAGTTATGGAGAGAGCCCACAGTCTGATGCTGGATTCCCAACAAGATGGTCTGAGAAGATATTCTCTAGTGACACATATTATCTCAGAATTAGATGCAGAGAGTTTATGTATTGCCCTGGAAGTATCTCACTGTCACATTTAGCAATTACATGCCATTTTACGCAAGTTTGCAGCTTGGTCCTACTTAATTTCATGATCAGTGGGCCTCCACATTTTTCCTTTTTATGATTTGATAACATAAAAAAACCCTCTACAATATTCCCTTCAGAATTTTCTTGAAATCTTGAAGTTCTTGAAGGACTAACTACTGAACTTGGTAGTTATAGATCATAAATATGTAGTTCAACTCCAGTAGTTCGTAAGATGTCTCAGGACATGGTTTCTGTCCTAATAATATCCCCACTTTTCTTCACAAGCCACACTTCAAATCTTCCTAGGCTTCAAGATAAAGGCAACAAAATTATATCTCATTTTAATTTGCCTTATGTACCTAAACTAGATCCTAACTAGATGTCTGTGAGGAAAATGTGAGAAAAACATAGCATGGATTTTTTTTTTAATGAACAAGTTGTATACTTGTCTCTCTTACATTGTTATCTGCTGTCTACTAGTACAGAGAGCACCTCAATGTTGTCTGTACTCACTAGAATTTCCCCTCATGTTCCCTTTATGTCTGTGGACAAAATAGCTCTTGAAAAAGATCTCTTGAAAAAGAGATGGAGTTCCTGAGTAATAAATACATCCACAAACAAATCCACCATAAAGCATGACTATGATGCCAGGGAACACTTCAGTTGGTTCCAAGAGGTTCAAGCACAAGTTACCAGTATTTCTGATCTGTTAGGGGAAACATGACCAATGCCTGTAGTTTCCTTTGAGCAGAGAAGGAAAAAAGAACAACTCTGTAGAGATGACATCAACACTAGTTTTGGAGGGGAAATGAGTTGCAAAGAACAATGCTTAGTGCAAATGATGTCTGTAACATTACGTTGTTCATAAGAGGATGCATGTTAATTTGGTAGACAGATATATATGATATCTGGAAAACTGTGTGCAGCTCTGGGCTCCCCAGATGTGGAGCTTCTAGAGAGGGTCCAGCGGAGAGCAACTAAGATGATTAAGGGAATGGAACATCTCTCATATGAGGACAGACAGTGAATTGGGCCTGTTCAGCTCAGAGAAGAGAAGACTGAGAAGGGATCTTATTAACATGTATAAATGCATGAAGGGGGACTGTAGAGAAGAGGGGGCCAAACTTTTTTTGGTGGTAGCCAGTGATAGGACAAGGGGGAATGGGTGCAAGCTGAAACACAGGAGGTTCCACCTGCAGGTGAGGGGGAACTTCTTTACAGTGAGGGTGACAGAGCAGTGGAA
>JAUBOD010000001.1:5781172-5791552 GCA_032353885.1 Nothura maculosa
TTTTGCTATACACCATGCTTAAAATGAGGTAAATTCAGGGCTATCGCTGATTGAACTTCATTTAATTAATGCCAACACATCATCACTCTGTCTAACACAGTACAGTCAGAACAAGATACTCAGTTATTCAAGTCATTTCCCTAAGGCTTAGTGCTCAGGTAAAGTGCTTTTCCAAGTGCCTAAAGACCATAGTGCAATGCCTGACATTAAAATAATAAGAGATGTTGAACGCACTATTACATACGTATCTTTTCAGACTTCTAGCATTCCAGCACCTACGCAGCAGCAATGGTTTCTATGGGTAACACATAGAGAACCGTTCCACAGCTCTGAGCCAATTTATCAACTTGTTGGACCTCTTAGATTGTGTCTTGTTCTATCTCCACACTCTATTGTCTAAAGCTGATAATATAGCATGATTTGTACTAAATTCACATTTTGATTAAATATCTTGTTTCACAAGACTAAAGTTTTTGCATCAATTTATTTATTTTTTTACAGGACATAAAATTGACATAACCCTAACACTTATTAAGGAAAAGTATTATTCTGCTTCATCTCTGTGGTCTATATTTAGTTGGTAAGATTTAAGCATAATATTAAAAATAAGAATGACTCCACTAAGGTGCTATATACAAACAAGTTTTAGATCATTCATTTGCTTTACTCTTTTTGTATTTATGCATCAAAATATTCAAAATATACTTCATTTCTTATAAAGTTTGATTGATTTCTGCAAACTTTCTAAGTAGATGTTCAAATATATACATGGAGATCTCATTCATTTAAAAGGAATCAGCACTTTCTCTTAGATGTAGAGGAAGATAGAAAGCAATATTCAAGTATACCTTTAACAAACACTTTCTTTGGGTATAGAAAATTTAAGTTTGAAACTTCATTTTTGAGTTGGTTTGAAATTGACTCTTTTTTTGTTCTTTCTCAAATATCTGTAATACATTTATAAGTATCTACCATGGTAACACAGATTGAAGATTACAGGGATATTTTTGCTAATTTTTTAGAAAAATATAGAAAAACATCTTAGACAAGACATTTTTAGACAATAATTTTGATGAAGTTGGCTATTTTTCTGCAAAATATCAGTTTTAAATAAAGCATATATTTTTTTCTGAAGCTTTTGCTCATATCTTAGAATCATTTAGTATGAGTAGCAGAAGGCAAACTACCCAATTGCTAAGCAAATATTAGGGTTTTTTTAAAATGTAAGCCACCACAGAGATTTTTGTATTCCAATTGCTTTCTCACTTTCTCTATATCTATAAACTTGAATGCTACATTTTGTAAAGTATAACTCCATCTCATAAAATGTAGTCCATAAGCTAATTAAAAGCAAAATAGCAGAAAGGGATATTTTCAATTGTTTGGCAACAGAAGAGCACGTAGCATGCAGGATAAGTAGTGGAGCTCAAGGAGAGCACATTAATATTAACTACAGAGTGCAGCAGAGGATAGGTTAATTAAAAAGTAAAGAAGAATCAGTCTTCCCTACTCAGAGCTCTTGTCAGCTTTCATAAGTTACGCAGAGCCATGCCTAGTAAAGGAATGGAAGACAGATCTCCAAAGAAAACCTATATGCTTCTGCAAATGCTGTTAGTATTTTAGATCTCAGGCTCGCTATGCCCTTAATGGTACTATGTGGGAATGTGATAAATAATGTCAAAGCAATTCTCTAGAACAAAATTAATTCATTTATAAGACATGTTCACCTGAAAATGCACATTTCAATCACACTTGCAAGAGGAAGGGTGGAATTTTAGAAAGCAGTGAATCAGAAAAAAACATTTAGATTATCAATAAGACATGTTCTCGGTGTGATGTAGTGTCTAATGTAGTCCTTGGATGCATAGACATTTAGGGCCATCTACCCAGCAAGGCATGCACAACTTATTGTTCAGAACTGGAAGTGGCATTGCTGTCTTTGGGCAATGCTCCAGTCAGGCTAATCATTCTTCCTGAGAAGTGACACAGCTCTCAGTTGTGCTGTTTAAAAACCCACAAGAAAGCAAGGCTTTAAAAATTATTGTACACAGTATTAGAGAAATCCTTGCTGAAATACCATTCATCTTCTATGATCTCTATTTAACTTAAAGAAGATGGAGGTGAATGATTCACTTGGGTAGATCAACATGGACTACTGTCACTATTGCTGGACAAATGTCTGATTCAGTAAGATTTCTGATTACCAGTCTATTTTGACTCTAGCAGAAACAAACAGCAGAAGTTAGCAAAATGAGGATAAGCTCCACCTAAATGTAGTCATATATAATATAGATATCTGCAGATAAGTCAGATTTATAAGTCTCCAGTTCAGCTAAGAAAGATCTCATGAATGCTGTCAATGAGACTGCAGTCTGTTCCCTAAATGTGGATATCTAATGTCATTAGAAATGCCATAAAGGGTGCAACAAATCTACATAATGCTGGTATATATTATCCAGCTTTAATGGGAAATCAGTGCCTTTTTAGAGCTACAGCAGAAAGCCCAAAGCACTAGATATTGGACACTTGTATTTTGGCAACTGAAGGCAGCTAGAGATGTTTCTCTCCTCCTAGAATAGACACCTACACTGAAAATCTGAATTGCTCTCTGGACTCACTGACTGTGTTGATTAGATTTCTCCTATCTATGTAGGAAGGACAGAAAACTGTGACATACAGAGAATACCAAATCTGCAGACACCCAAACTTGAGTGTCTAAATCTGGAACCTCACGTGTAAGGATTAAGTTACTCAAGACTGTGTGCTGGGTATTCCAGCCTACACATTGTTGAGGCACACTGCTACTAGTCCTTCCCAAAAGGGATATCTCATTTCCCAAAAGCTTTCTTTTTCTGAATGTAAATTCTGTTTTCTTCAAACTTTCCAAAATCTGAATTTTCAAGGGATGATCTCAGGAATGGAGAATTTTAGGTTGTATTTGGTTTGATCAGGAAGTCAGAAGTGTGTGAATGTTAGTACAATAGCCTACTTACTTTGCACCTTAGCATAGACATTTGTGCATTGACTCCAACTTCTCAAGCAAATCTGTAAAATCCCATTTCCAGAGGCAAATAATCTGAGAGAATCCACATCTAGTGGATTTCAATAGTCTGAATCTATTTCATTCAGCGGGCCACTGTGCAGAGATATAAGATAACATAGATGCAAGCTAGCACCAGCAGAGTATGCAAATATGCAAATATGCAAACTTGGATCTGGAACTAATGTAGTGCATTTATATGGAACAGGTGGCAGGGCTTAGTTAAGGAAAAGCTTGGGAGCTGTACTGAGCAAAGCTTGCTGTACAAATTGAAAATGTATCACTTGTCATTCCAGGTATCTGTTTGCAGTTAGCTGACAATAAACTTGGTGAGGAATCCAAAGGCAGAATCGCCACATCCCTGCCCCGTGAAGTGCTACGACCTTCTATTAAAATACGAGACAGATAAGAACAGAAGCTGGTCACTCGACACTGAAAGATGTAAATGTCACTGTCATCCAAAAATATTCTGTAAAAGAAAACAGATTATCTGGTATTTGGTCTTCCCTATAGCAATGTGCTGATAAAAAAAAGAGTATAGAATTCCAATTCTATCTAAAATAATTGTTCTTTTCCATATATTTGAGTTTATTTAATCAGATAAGAAAAGAAAACATAATTTTACATTTAAAATATACTGGGCTTGTGATTAAAAGTAAAGGATATAAAATCCTAAGATCCCCTACTGATTGTACCCTAGATGTTTTAAGGTCATTTGAAAACTTTTTTTTACTATTATTATTTTTCCTCCATTTTCCTATTTGGAAGATGGGAAAAACAAATACATTTCCATTAGGTCCAGTAGAGAGTGACAAAAATAATTTAGGGACTCGAACATCTCTCTTATGAGGAGAGACTGAGTGAGCTGGGCCTGTTTCGCCTGCAGAAGAGAAGGCTGAGAGGGCATCTGATTAACATGTATAAGTTCATGAAGAGAGAATGTAGGGTGGAAAGAGTCAAAATCTTCTCAGTGGTGGCCAGTGATGGGGGTAATGGGTGCAAGTTGAAACCCAGGCAGTTCTATCTGCATGTGAGGAACTTCTTTGGTGTGAGGGTGACAGAGCCCTGGCACAGGCTGCCCAGGGAGGCTGTGAAGTCTCTTTCTCTGGAGATCTTCCAAAGCTGCCTGGATGCCGCCCTGTGCCTCGTGCTCTGGATGTGCCTGCTGGAGCAGGGAGGTTGGACTAGATGATCTCTAGAGGTCCCTTCCAAACTTGAACATTCTGTGATTCTGTTATTATTCCGCTAAAAATTGAAGTATAATAATATTCTGCTGCCTGCAGATGCTTCAGACAATAGACAAAGCTTTAAAAAACAATTTTAGGAATCCCAGTTACTTTTTCCACCAAAAATGGAGATTAGGTATTAGGTGAAATGGCACATTAACTAATCCATATCTAATAGCAACACAGTTAATGTCAATACATGATACTTATAGCCTTCCATGAATAGACATAATTATTGTGTTTTGTCTTTTAATTTCCTTTTTTCTCATGACCTATAACAGCACTGATGGCCTAGAACATATGGTTAAAATGTTGTACTTTCATTTTTCACAGAGAAATAAATTATCTGTAGCCCTTAGGCAAGTTTTGATAGTTTACAAGGCGGCTGCAGACATTAAATGGGTACCTGGCAAGCTCTGAGAAATCTGGCATTCACTGAGTCTGTCTTAGGCTAATATCCAGGAAATCTCTTGGCCCAGGCATGAGGCAGAAATAACATGAAAGCTTCCCAAAACAAGCCCTCAGAAATGGCAGGCAGAAGCTTACATGCCTTGGCAGACTTTGCAACAGAATGTGGAGGGAGGAGATAAATTTACTTTGGGGAGCCTTTTGGATATTCTGAAAAAGAGTGATAAAAAATGTAATCAGATCATTATCATGTTACCAGAATGTCCGCTTCAATTATAAATCTTGCAGGGATAATAAATATGTACATGTAGCCTTGGACTCATATATTGTAGCTTTTCCATGTGCTCAAACTCCCTGCGTCTATAGTACAAGTTTCATATAGACAGCAAATTTGAGGACCAGAAGAACATCCTCTTACGGCTGCCCAGTAAGACTGCCTGCCTGGGTAGACTCTGGCTTGGCAGAGTAGATGAAGGGGAGCATCAGGATGCTCCTCATATTTGTAGAATTGTTTCTCTGGCTCCAGCCTTCTGGCCGACAAAGCAAGAGACATCACAGTTCTTCCATTCCACAGCTGCCCTCAGTGCTCGGGCGCACCAGAGTGCTGGGGAACATGTTGAGGAACCAGTTCTTTTTGGCCTTACAGTAGCTTTGCACAAGCTCTTGGCTGTGCTAAGAGAATCTCCACCTCTGAAACTGCATTTAGCTACTTCAGAACTGGTATGATAGCTCTGACCTCATGTTTCATCTAACTCTTTATATCCTCAACATTTTAACATGCTTTGAGGCTCACAGCAGTTGGGCATTATTCTAAAGAGAGTTAACATGTTCTCTACTTACGGAGAATGATTTTTGTTTGTTTCTTTGTTTATTGCTAAAGGCATTCTCTTCTAGAAGTTATCCTAGTTGAGTAACACAGAACTTCTCATGTGTCTACTGCTTTGGGCTACCTTCTCCAGAACATGCTAGCATGACTCACTACATGGCAAGGGCTCCTCTAGCCTCGCTCCCACGCAGTACTACTGAGATGCTACAGTCTAACATTCATTAGCTTACATTTCACAGAACCTGAAGCTGTGTTTGGACTGTGTTGCACTGTGCTAAAGCAGTAAATTTGGAGTATAAATCAGGGCTGTGTGCTCTGCACTAGAGGGACTAGCATAATTAGTATTTAAGGGAGAAGTTTTGCTAGAAAATCATGGAATAACTGCATAAAGTAGAGCAATAATAATATCTCTATCTCTTGATAAAGAGAATAACGGGATAAAATGCAAAATCTACTTAATTGCTGCAACACAGCTTGTTATGTTGTGTGTGGTAACTTGTAGCAGTAAAAGCAGAATCATCACAAGCATGTGATGTAAAAGATAGATTATTGGAGCTATAACCTCTATCAATCAGTTGCTATAAGCATGTTCATTGGCTCAAATGAAGTTCTGTCTGTCTTTTCCTCTAGCATAAGCTGATTCTGTATTTTTATCCTGGAAGAGACTGGATTCTGAATCTCAGAATCATAGAATGGTTGAGATTGGAAGAGACCTCTAGAGATCATATAGTCCAACCCCCTTGTTCATGAAAGGACACCTAGAATATGTGGCATGGGGTCCCATCCAGGAGAGTTTTGAAGATCTCCAAAGAAGGAGACTCCACAACCTCTCTGGGAACTCTGTTCCACTGCTCTGTCACCTTCACAGTGAAGAAGTTCTTCCTCACATGAGGAACATCAAACTTCCCCCATTTTTTTTTTTAGTTATACCCAACACTCCTTGTCCTGTCACTAACCACCACCATGAAGACTTTGGCCCCATCCTCTTTACCTTCTCCCCTCAGATATTTGAACATATTGATAAGATCTCTTCTCAACCTTCTCTTCTCCAGGCTAAGCAGGTCCAGCTCCCTTAGTCTTTCCTTATAAGAGAGATGCTCCCGTTCTTTAATCATATTTGTCGCTCTATCCTGGACCCTTTCTAGAATTTCCATACCCCTCTTACACTGGGAAGTGCAGAACTGCATCAAATATTTAAAGTGTGGCCTCATCAGAGCTGGGTAGACTGTGCCTCTACTTTTGGCTATGAAAAGTGACATTATTGTGGATTCTCTTCTTGCAAATGATTTATGCTCTCACTCTAATCACACTGTTCTCAGTGTGAACTCAACCTTATCCCTAGGTGAGGAACCTGGGCATAGATCAAGGTCAGAGACCAGTATTATCTTGCAAATCTTTTATCTTATTTTCTGTAGGCAGACACAGAGAATCTCTGCCTGTCACACTTACACTAGACCTGCTAGATTGCTGGATATATGATTTGTTGAAGATTGTTCTTCGACACATCTTCAACTTGAGCATCTAACAACTTTTACTCCATTAATCAAAGTGGCAGCATCTGTATGCCTTCTTCCCTATCAATTTTGTCATATTTTTCTTTCTTCATCCACTGCTTTGCATCAGCTGCCTCTCCTGCCAGCCTCCCTGCTCGTTCTGGCAGTTGCCGCAGCAGACAATGATGCAGAGTTCTGTTGTGTGACATTGTCTCCAGAAAAAAAACCTAAGTGTTTCATTCTAAACTGCTGAAGCAAAAGCCATGACTACCCCTGCAGTTACCTGAGCACTGCTGCTTTGCTCTTAAATTTTCTTTGGACTTCAGAATCATCAATGCAAATCACATACTGCAGAAACCAAATCAGCTAAAAGAGCTGGCAACGGGCCATCATGCTGCTGTCTTGGGAGAAGCATGGAAGGAAGAAAATCCAATACAGGTGGGACAGATCCCTGCATACGTGCCACCCTGCAGATACAGAAATAGATCTGCAGATACAGAAATACAGCAGCAGCAAACATTAAGATTTTAAAAATATATATATTTCAAAGACATTGCTGAAAGGAAAGGGAGCATTAGCATCTTTTGCTGTATGCTTAGCTCAGGTTAAGAGAGAGAAGATGAAATCTATGATCTGGAAATAAAACTGCACAGCAATAGCTTCTCAATAATAACTTCCAGTGAGTTTCTCATTAAAATTGCACTACTGCATTGCACATATACCCAGAGCACTGCTTGATGGTGTAGCCAACTGCACTGTTCTTCCCTGTAACTCGCTCCAGTTTGATTGTGATGGGTAAAACATGCTTTCTTTTTACTAACACTCTGACTGCAGAAAAGACAGAAGCTGCATGTTTAAACCCATTTCTGTGAGAACTGCTGATATGAACAACGCACTTTCCAATATCAGGCAACCATGCTTCATAAGTAGGAATTGTCTGGCTGGAATTTAAATGGCATGCAAGAACTCCAAAGGAACTGAACACTTAGCCACAGGGATAGCATTAGCATAGGCAGGACAGGTAGTCCCTGGAGTGCAACTCTTGAAAACGTGCAGCAGGACTTTCCAATGCTCTTGGAGCTTGTCCCAAAATGAGCCCCAGTAAATAGGATGAGACAGTAGCAAAGGGGAAGTGTGATGGAGAAGCAAACCATAAATAGAGAACAAAGTGGAATCTGATGTTACAGTAACTGAAAATAAAGTAGGAAGATGTAAATGTTGATTCCTGGGATCATCATCAGCTGTTGTCTTGAAAAGAATGATAGGAGAGGTTGATTAAAGGACAAGCTTATTTCCCCAGACCCTTTGTTTTAACTCCAACTATCTCCTCTGTGATCTATTTCAGAAAGGGAGAAGTGAGGCATATTCTCTGCATTTCACAAATAAATAATGGATGACAACAAAAGATGAGATCACTACAGTATAATATGGACTTTTAGAAATTAAGTGTTTTCACTGTGTTTGAGCCTGCATAAGTCTTTGGGTAACCAAATTTCCTCATATACGATGAAAGCAATAATATGTAGCTACTAAAAACAAACTCTAAGGCAGATACGTTTTATGAAATAGTCCTTTCTTACATACACTTTACCCTGCACTATCCCTTCCAAGGTCACTCAGGCTGTCAGAACAGGGGAGATAGATTGAAAATGTCTGATCAGACTACACTGAGTACTGCCTTGAAGTCATGACTTACCTTTCTTTCTACTCCCTGAATATATCTCTTGTGTTGTGCGACATTATGGAAAATGATGACTGAGAAAATGAGTTTCTACTTTAAATGATACCTGCTGTCTTAAATTGGCAGAACATCATGTGATGGACTCACCTTGACTTGACCTTTCATTATTGCATATTCACTGCTTAATCAGATGAAAAAAATGCACTACTACCTCTTGAAAATGTACCAGGAACAGTGGCTAATTATCATATATTTGCATATATTCAGGCAGCTGTCACATTGTGCCAGCATTTATCTAATAGCATAGTAGCTGGTTCTTTCTTCTTTAATGAAAAGGTCTTAGAAACTTTTGAATTACTAAAAAGCATCTCCTAGTATTAATTGGGAATGATATACTCCAAAATTAAATCTTACAGTGTAGAATAAGCTATATATTTCAGATGAAGACAAAGGTACTATATTAAAGTCAGGTGGTACACTGGATATTTGTTTGATACCTGTTCTGAATGATAGCTATCTGTATTCATAAAGCAGGACCAGGCAATCAAGTTTTACCACCTCCTTTGTGTATTTTGTCTCAAACTATAATTGGAAGAAAGTAATTAATGAATGATGAAAGTTGCTTTCCCTTGAAAGAGGTTTTCCATTGAGGTTTCTAGCATCATGAGCCTTGAAAGAAAGCTCCGTCATAAGGGTTCAGTCCTTCACATGGCATCACATTAGCAACTCTTTTCCACAGTGCTCAGGAGCACAAGATAGGAATCAACATACCTTACAGAAAAGCTTTCTGAGAGAACCAGAGATGAATTTTTAAGAGCTGCCAAAAACATACTTATGAGTGAGTGGTGTTGCTGTAAGTGCAGTTCTACTGATTTTTTTATCTCAACCTTCATTCTTGACCCAGATGAAATATGTTTACAATTATAGATTACTAGCATAGATAACTAGATAGCTGATAGTAAGGTCATATTCGGAATGAATGCACTGGTTTAACATAGAACTAGTAATAACAGAAATGATCTCAGTTCAGTGAGTTCACACGCTCAATTTCTACCAGCCCCATTCCTCTTGTATACAAAAAAATTTTTAAGAGAATTACCTTCTTGTCCACAGTTGCAATTAAAACATCGGTATGTACATTTTCAAAGGTTCCTTACTTATGAATATTTTGTATCGTGTCTGTGCACTTATGTATAAATTTAACAGCAAAAGCCATAGAATTTTATTGAACTCTGTAGTATTTTAATAAGAAGATATATTTCATATTAATTAAGAACAGAGAGATTTTCAGTCAGAATCCTTTTTGCATTATAATAAGGGAACATCAAAACAGGACAAAATCAAAGTAAAATCTTTACCTAATTTTCAGCTGTGTAAGCTGAAAGCAAAATTATTGAATCTTCATGTGGCAAAATACAGAGGCCAGAAATTCAGATACAGAAATTAAGGTCTAGAAAATAATGATGGAACATGTCACACATTCCTATAGTTGTAAAGTTGTGTAAGGTATTTGCAGATGGCAAAGGCAGAAAAGATTATTAAAATCTGAATACTTCCATTAAAAAGAAAATATGAGTTTCCATATTAACCTCTGCTTGTACCAAAAGCTAGCCATTTTAAAATTCCCACTGATAGAAAAACTACAGCTCTTGCTAAACTGTACCAATGATTAATGACTGTTGCTGTTAATAGTGTGTACTCTACTT
>JAUBOD010000001.1:5795083-5816413 GCA_032353885.1 Nothura maculosa
CTACTCAGAGCATGCATGATTGCAATACATGTAAACCTCTACTTGGCACAGTGATGCCACTCTGATCAGTGTACCTCTTTTCATTGCTACATCCTGGTTTGAAACTGCAAGAAGGTCGTTAGAACTGGAATATGTTAAAAGAAGTGATTGCTATTCAGAAAGCTAAAATCTGTTCACAAGAGCACTTTGTGCTGTATGATTTGGAAATTCTCTCTGCAGTATCAGTTGTTCTTCATACATCAAAGGGTGTAGTTAAAAGGTCTGCATTTGCATTGGTAGATAACCAACTTAAAATATTTTAATCCCTTTTTAAAAGTAACATTGTTTTTTGAAATGTTTAAAAAATAACAAAAATGCAGAACGCATACATATTTCACTTTTTAGAGACTTCATATTTTAGATAGCTCTTACAACTTTCCATTCAAAATTAGCCACTTCTCATGCTTTTTTAATGTACTCTGAGACCAAAAATGCTCTAATGTTTTGGCTTAAGTTTCATCAATTTATTATCTGAATTCTTGGCATTTTCTTTTCAACGATAAGGATGGTTCTTTTCAAATTAACATGTTTCTCACCAGATTAGAACAAAAGAAGTGCTGGCTCCAGTGAAAGTTAAATATATCATAGAAATAATATGGTCCTTTTAATTAAATAGTAAGTCCAAGCACCAGAAATGTTGTATTCTTCACAAAACTATAAATATTTAATCATCCATTATCACTGCCAAGTGCAACTTTTCTTCTAGCTTTCTCTTTACAGTGTGACATGACAAACTACTCTTGCCATTATGTTCTCATTTAATAATGTCATCATGAAGCAGTATCTTGTCTTCTTCATAATGAGATCAATGCATGGAAAAAACAAAACAGAGTGATCAAATAGCATATTTATCGTAAGAGACATGCTAGCACAAGAATAATTCTGGTATAATGGATCAGCAGCATCTAATACTGCACAAGAAAGCTCCAGAAGCTATGAAAAACAAGATAATATTCTCATAAGAAAAGAAAGCATTTTGCACAAGGTCAGGAAATCCCAGCCTGGGATCAGTTCTGTAGCACATGTAAATTAACGTAATTCAGCTGAAGTGAATGGAGCTACACTAGTTTAATCAAACTGACAGTATAGTGCATGATACTGAAGACGACCAGTAAAAGAAAGGACATGACAAGTGGAAAAAAAAATGTTCATACTCATTGGGAACTAACTTCTCTGGAAGCCTTCTTAATACAAGGACTGAAAACCAGAGCTGCTACTGCTTTACTTTTTCCTACAGAAGTCAATAAAGGAGTGAATGAAACTTAAAATAATGGAGTTGAGCAAGCAAAGCAAACTTTAACTACAAACTTAACATGAATCGGGAGCTGGAGAAAAAGACATGACTAATACTGACTGAAGTAATTTATATCAACCCTTGATATAAATTTGCAGATATTCCCATTCCTTTGTATCTGGTAACGTGTGCAGGTGTGCAGGTTACAGTTGTATGTATATGTTCTGCCATTCCTGCTTCTGGATGGTATGCCATTTTCTCAGAGCATTTAGAAGTGAGTAAAGCTTTGTGACTTTTCATCTTTTAGGGTTCCTCTGTGTGAATGGTGCTGTGCTGCATGGTCTACAGTTTAGGGTAGTACATAAGTGGTGAAAAAATGATAATAAATGTAAATTCCAAAAATTTTATAACGAACGTGTTCCTAGGGCTTCTTCACATTGTTTATATGTCAGTCTAATTGGATCGTCTCTCTTTGAATCTTCTCCAAAATGTTGGAGGGCCCAAAATATTCACTGAGGTCTCCAAGTCGTTGAGAGGAGATAGAAGAAAACCCCACACTCCACATTCTGGCAGTAGATAAAAATTTGCTTTTTGTCTCCTAGTAGATATTGGCAATAGACATCGTAACAGTGGCATAGGGGAGCAATGACGCTCACAATGCCTCTACAGAATTATGTCTAAACTGTGAAAGAGACAAATAGGCCTAGACATGAGGTGTATGGGGAATCAATGAGCTTTTGCTGAACCCTTTTACATAGTTCTAGCAGTCAAGCAATCCTTTTTTCATGTCTAGAAAAAAAGGAAACCATATGCTTAAGGTGATTGCTTTTTCCTGCTCCGGAAAAGGCCTCCAAAACTTGAAGTTACAGGTAGGTGGGAGTTAATAATTTTTTTTTGTGTGTGTGTGTGTGTGTGTGTGTGTGTGTAAAATGTAGTTGTGCACAGCTATCTGCACAACATTGATTATTTTTTCATTATGTGTGAATTACTGATATTGTTGATAAGAATTAGAATATTGTTAATGACATCAGTAATAACAACATCCAAATAAAAAAATTTAGTTTCCTGTCAGTGGAGAAAACAAATTGAGAAGGATGTCATTTTGCACAAAATGTAGTAAAAAAAATGAACATATAAGCAAAGCTTGGTAAGAAATTAGACCATAAAGGATGGCTGGTTGAGATGGACATCATTTACATTTCAAGAAGCTTTCCCATGATTTACTCTGAATACATGGTGAGATCACAACTATCAAATAACTCCAGTTCAGATTCACATATCTTTGTGACTGAAAGGAAAATTGAAGGACAAATTTATTATCAAAAGGTCATTTGAATGTTTAAATGTTTTAAGATATCACAGAAGTGAGTAACGTCTTCTATCCAGGACAATTTTCCAAATCATTGTCTAGAGAAAACATTTTATCCATCATTGACTTTGCAAAGATATTTGATATGGAAAGATGAAACTGGAGATGAGGTTTCTGTAACATATAGTTGGATTTTCATGCAAGGTGTCTTTTAGTGAAAGTACTTGTAGAAGTTGAAGGCACAGCACTAGAGAGCTTTCTGATTATAAAAACATAGAATGAGGGCATATATTATGGTTCTTGAGTCTCATGGCATTTTTGCAACAGATAGGAAAAACCCTACAGCAGATTAAATAAGAAATGATATGAAATTCCAATATTCACTGAATTTTATTAATAACATATTAATACATAGATTTTCTATCCTTGATTCCAAAATAGATTCAACTCAACAATTGCCTATTTATTATTAATATTTTAAATAAATGACAAATGTTCATTTCTACTAATTCTTCTGTATCTTTTCTCCATTTTCTTCCAAGACACACTCTCATTTTTTTCTATACATACTTAAATAATTGGTTTTTATAGACAGTTTCCTTCAAGTCTAACTATGTGTAGAAAACATGTTGCCTTCCTTCTTTTAATTATTTCAATACTTGCACACCTGTTTTTACTAATCGCTGGATTTTCAATGAACATATAGTTCCAATTTATTTTTTGTTTTTAAAAAATATTTTCCAATATTTTATTTTGAGAAAGCAATAGAATTGTTAGTATAAATCTTCTTGAGAGTGAAACATAAGTAACAAAATGGGTCTGTTGTCTGCACAATTTCCTCCAGATTTTTGACTATAAGCCAATTGTTTTCTTTTCTCTTTGGTGTGTCTAATTTCCTTCAGATAACTTGTTCATTTGGAGTAAGCTTTATTCTTTTTCTCTTATATTTAGATTTTTCCATTCTACTGGAATCTTCAGGCTTTCCTATCTTTTCTTTTGGCTAATGATTTTATCTGAGAGATACTAACTAACTGATGAACTTTTCCACTGATATATCTTTCCTATTATATGCCATCAACGACCCACATTCCTCAGGCAATAAAGTAGTGAAAATTATATTGCCTGCAAACCCCAAAGTTCTGAAGAAGCTGTTTCCTGCCTTAGGTCTCCTCTAAAATCTCCTAGGGCTTTGCTCATCATCTCCATTAAAATGCAAGTTTAGGATGACTGTCAATATTGAAAGAAAACTGAAATTCAAACAGTTGGTAAGAGTGTGAAATAATTCTAATGATGGTAACTGAAAATTTGTTGAGAAAGAAGAAGAAAGGGTCAAGGAGCAAGAGGAACTCCCAAGAGATTACTTGCTGAAATGACTGAAGATTACAAAAAGAAAGAAGCCTAGCAGATGGAAGCTGAGCTCTATCAGAGTTTTGCATACCATGAAAGAATTTGATCTCCTTAATAATCATAGAGCCAAGATTTACTTTTTGTAACATGTCTAAAATATGATAGTTCTGCTTCAATGGTATGCTGCTTTATGGTTTATTATCAGTGCCAGGTAAAAAGGAAAATACTATTCTCTTAATTACCAAAATGATATATTGAAGCACGATGACCTGCCTGAGTGCTGTATGAACACATAGTGCGAGGTGCTAGAAGATCATAGCTCTAAGACTTTTACTGAAATCTTAAAAAGTAATAAATAAAGTGGTATTTTACGCACATATATGAAAAATGGGATCTGAATTTTGAAGAAAGCAAGAACTATCTTGGAGTTGAAAAAAATTCAAATATGTTCATGTTTGTCATAGCTCCATTTGCTGTTCTTAAGATCTCCAGGCTTTCTGCCTGAGATAAATACAAGAGCTATAATAGAATTAAAGTGGACAATTAAGTCTCATTCAATTGCCATAGTCATTACATATTTGGAGTAGCCACTCAACCTATTAAGACTAGGGTTTCATTAATCTCAATTTTTGTAATGGATGAAGTAAAGCTTTATTATGGTTATTGCAAATGACATTACTCCTTGTACTTTCCAATTACATATAAAATATTTTAGCTAGACTGAAGCTTTTTACTTTGAGTGTATTAATAAAGAACAACAGTTGGACTGATCTTCTGGCTGTTATTCATATCCACACACCTAATTCATAATCACATATATATCTACCCACCTGCACATCTATAATCTCTTTCTGAACACTCCTGCTAGACAAGCACACACAAGAGGTACGTGCTCATGGACATATTTTTTAAAGGTATTGCACCCAGTCATACAAGCACATAGGCGTTCAGGTTCATTTTTCCATGAAGAAGGCAGAAAAGCAGCTCAGCCTCTTTCAGTCTGGCATTCTTGGAATTCATTCCTGACCGCCAAAACTGCTCAGGAGAACATTCCTGGTGCAAGATTGTGGTATTTGGGATAAAATAATTCATGACGAAGAACATGACAGCTTTCCTGGCTGTTTACCAACGGCTAGACTCCCAAGCTAAAACACACTGCTTGTAGACCTCTCCTGGTATCTACATCAACAGTAGTTGCTGCATTTGTACCTACAAGGGTGCAAAATGCCTTGTTGGTAAATCCACTACGGGACATTTCCATTTTCATTTCTTTACCTGGGTTTAATCAACACACCTGCTGAAAAAGTAATACCATATTCTATCCATAACTACAATTCAGTAATATATGTTTCCTACTCTCTTCTGATTTCATTTGCTAATTACAATTAAGTAAGTGCTTCTAACCCTTCGATGTAATGTGATGACATTAAGATTACTTCTGTTCAACAACTATAGAATCTTCTATTTTTCTATGTTTTTCTATTTTAGCAGAATTGAAATATGAAAAGCCCTTCCTTCAGTAAACACCATAATATTAAGTTTTCCTAATATGCTGCAATACATAAGTAAATGTTGTATTGAAAAACAACTGTATTAATTCTAAACATTTATATTGGATTTCCTACATTGAATTATTAAAATATTGTATTAATTATTTACTGGTGTAATCTGTAATAAGAAAATAAATGAAGTAGAATAGTCAACATGAAAGAAGGGGAAAAAAGTTTATATTTCCAACAAAGGACTTTCTACCCATTCCATGCTAAAAAAATTAGTCAATGCCTTATCCACTGCAGCTTGCCATAAAATGTTTTTAACAAAGAAATCTACCCATAGGGACATGCAGATGACTACTGGCCTTCCACATTCAAAGTCCTGGGGGATAAAATGCATATTAAATTCAAAGGAATTCATTGAAACTTTCTATTTTGCTAGCAAAGTGACTGAATATCTTGAGGGATGAAATAGCACACAGGTAGAATGAGCTACAGAGACAAAATTTTTAGCAAAAAAATGTTTGTGTAGTGGACATTTTAGAAGAAATGATACATTGATTTTTCTCCCTCAATAATATTGTTATTTAAAACATAGATGAAACAACTGAAGAAATTCCAAAACAAGAACACATTGTATTATACTTCACATCTCACTACACTACTACGGAATTCATTATACTTCTGCCATTAATAGTAGATCAAATAGAAAAATCATGACAAGGATCACAACTATCCCAATGCACTAGATTATAATCATATAATGAGAGTAATAGGTTAAGAAACACTACCCTTCTCCCATTTGTATCATGACAAACTCACAACTCAGGCCAGATGATTATAAATCACACAAAATTATGACCATAGGGCTGGCAAAGAGGAGAAAGTAGGCTATGCCAGTCCAACCTACCTAAAGGTCCCATTTGGTGGTGCTCATAAGGCAGTCAAGCAGGATGCTGCCATTTGTTTACAGCTTGTGGAATATTTTAGATATCAAATCTTTGAGGAAATTGAAGGAAGGAATCCTGGAAAGTCAATTTGATTGCTTTGTTGCCCTGGTTTCCTGTAGAAATGAGGCATAATTCGTGTTTGTTCCTCTGTCCCACCTGGGCATGGACTTTTGGTAACTCTTGGCAACTTCAGTTAAGGATAAAAATAAATAGTAACTTCAAAGACCTGTTAGCTTCTTACAAGTTTTACAAAAAATAGATGGAACAAGCTGTGACATGCCATTAGAGCAATATCTAGGAATCTTTCGTATATTGAGATTAGTTGCTCTGGACTCAAGATATCATCATTTGTTAAGTGTGAGAATTTATTAAAGATGTTATAACAAAGCTAGTAAAGCTAGAAATAGAACAGAATAGATATAAACATATCACATAACGGCTAATATAAACTGACTAAAGTTAAGGAGAGGGTGCTCTTGTCCTTTCCTTGAGGGACTCCCAGTATAATTTTCCCTAGTTTCTTCTCACCATCCTGACATGAGAGGCAACACCACTGCAGGGCAGTTGATGGTGAGTCCAGGTCCACACTAGAATTATATGGCTTTGTTTTATACTTGGAACAAAGTGGTATGCCCACAGGCATACTAAGGCCACAGAATTCTGGTCCATGCCAATGTGCATATCAGAAGGTGACCTGGTCCTCAGTCCACAGCCCTGGACCTGGGTAACAATGTGCCTGTTAGCAGGTCTTTATGTGGCTCCACAGCCCACAGAGGTCTGCTATGTATATCTCCTGTGTCACTTCTCCTTTACTGGGACTTGTCAGTCATGGCGTTATGCAAAACTCAGGATTTTTCTTTTGGTGGGCATAATAATGAATCAATTTTATAATTAAGCATTTACAAGTTTATTTATAAAGCTAACATTTTACTTTATCTTAAATATTTTAAAAATGTTTTCAGAATGATTCAATTCATGCTCATTTTTCTCTTTCATCTGAAAGAGTATATTCTACTAGGATTTTTAATAAAAGATTATATCCTTTTTTCTGCTTAGTTTCTGATTTCTGTTCTTTGTGTGTGACTGATTAGATGCTACATTTTTTCTTTGGGGTTTTCTATAACTCTGGTGTAGTTCTTAGGAAGGTTTCCCAGTGCAAACTAATCTATTAATACAAAAGTAGATAAGACTCAGACTAAACCACACTCTCTATTACATAAGCAGAATACGGTGGAATGGAGAAAATGCATTCTTTGGTTTCAATACACGTTTAATGGAATTACAGGTACATGAATGTCAGTCATGGTATGTATCTGTAATATTGAGCTGGTCCTGATTTTCCAAAAAGCTTTGCAAAGAACCCTTATATTTTCTACACAGCTTTCCTGGGGATGAAATATTTCATTTCACTCTAAAACGTTTTTATCAACTACACAAAAAGAGTCCAATCTCAGAGCAATTTTGTGGTTCAACAGTAGTTTAAACAGTGGGGAAAAGGAGAGGAGGAATCTGAAACCTGAGACATCCCAAGCAGCTACAATGAGCACCAAGATGGAATCTTTCTTCCTGTTGGGAATGTTGGACACTTTTAAGCTGTTTTATCTTATTTTGTCTATGAAGTATTTTCAAATACATTGATCTCATCCATACAGATAAAATTAAGAGAATGGTTTTTTCAGCCTCCCTTGCCCCTCTGTTTTACTCCAAGCTAATAATTTTGGAAGACAAAATTGTAGTTTGGGTAGTATTAGTAGTACTGGGAATTTTGTAAGAAATATAACCCACAAACATCTTTTCCATGTCTTATGCTGTTGTGACTGCTTAATGCTGTAGCACTACTAACTAACTGGAAGTTTTTCTGAAGATTCCTATTTCTTATGCTTTGGGCTACACAAAAACATTCAAAGATGCATATTCTGTCTGAAAACCTACTGTTTCTTATGAATGTAAAATGACAGGAACAAAAAATAAAGTCCTCAGAAGCTGAACTCCAGAATATTTTTACAGTTTCAGATTTGTGCAGTAATGGACAAGGGATTTCTTAAATGGGGAAGAAATGTTTAAATTTGGTACATCAGTACTGAACATTTTAGTGAGGCAGCTACATGCTTATATTTTAGAACAGGAAAGGTCAGTTCCCTTCAGAGCTCAGATCTCACAATCCATTTCATCATCTGAGCTACTATAACTTTTCTTTCAAATTTAGGGACATGCTCTAAAACTTTGGGCCACAAATATATCACAAGATGCTAGAATGAGCAGAAAAAGCAGATAATTTTAGGCAACTTCTGTGGCTCAGTGGGTTCTAACAGCCTTTGGATTCTTTTTTTAAGATCCTAGTGCTTATCTTCCCTGAGGCTTATCATTTCATCCTGTCTCATTTTTCCTCTTATCAACTGTTGAGTGGATTTCTAATGTGACCACACATAAATCACTTAAAATTCCAACATCTCTATAAAAGTTCTGGTGACTAAGACCCTGGAAACAAGCTTTACTGGCAACAAAGAGAGCAATGTAGAGCAAAACAGCTCATACTCTGCATGGCTGGCAAAAGAGACTGGAGTCCAGAGAGGACAGAAACTTGAACTGCACTTATCTTGCACATTGGTTCTAGCTAGTAAATGCCAAATTTCTCTCTCTTTTCTCTCTTCTTCTTCTTTTTTTTTATCTTTCTTTTTCTTCTTTCTTTTTTTGACCTCTTTTTCTCTTTCTTTTCCATGTGTCTCTAATCTATTTTTTAGTTTTGGAAAAAAAAAATAGTATTAGTTTTAGTATTTTGATCTATAGGGCATAGCTCTGAAAGATTAAATAAAGAAGATGTTTGTGGGCAATTCTACACCATTTTAATATACATGATTAATTTTTTTCTATCTTTCAGCTTATCAGATTTAATTTTTTAATTTTTTAATCTTTAGTAAATATACATTGACACACTGGAAAGGCACAGAAAAACAGTAAAAACATCTATCTATCTCAGTAAGGTACTGCAAAAAAAGGCTTTTCCGCAGCACTCTTCCTTCTCACTCCTGGCACACAAAAGGGTAATTGGCCATTTAACCACTTATTCTTGGAAATTTTCATGTCTTGTTCTTTTGCCATGTGACATGTTCAGTAAATGATTACTAAAACGACTGCTGTGGTTTTTTTGCTGTGGAGAAATAGGACATTATTAAGAATCAAATCAATAAGGATGATTGCAATGTGAAACTAACAATTTTCTTGACATAAATACTGGAAATGAAAAATCATGGCAAAGAAGCAAAATGAAGCTTGATTATTAGACATCCTCCCACCATTCCCAGAGAATTTAGCTGATTAATTTACATAACCCACTTACTGCATTCCTGACTTTTCTCTTACTTCTTTCCTAAAACTTGCTACATTAACTGAAAAGGTTTTTATAACTCCAGCAAAATCTGAACTTGGCTTTTGCTTATCCATGAAATTACTAAAGAACATCTTTGCATTATCATTTCATCGACATTTATGAAAACCATAGCTTCCCAAGAAAACCAGTAGGCTTTTATCTTCTTGGAAAAGGGATATCATTTGGTGAAGAAACAGTGTAGTAGCAGTCTTGAAAAAGAATAGATATCAAATCACACAAGTAATAGTACCAGAAGCACAATCAATAGCTACTGGTTTTGCTAGAAACTCTTTAATCAATAAGAGTCTGTTTCAGAGTAGGATCAGCAAAACCATGGTCACCATTACAGAGTGCATAATACTGCCACAACAGGTCCTGTTGTAGGTCCTATATGCAGATCCTGACCAGCAACTTATTAAAACACATAATAAAAACTGTCTCTAGCGGGAAGATATTATAGTTTAAGTAGGCAAGCTAGTGAAGTGACTGACAAGCTGGGGTAGGCAAGCAGTTAAGGGTAGTGAAAGAGCTAGAATTAGAACTGAAACTCTCCTAACACTCAGCCAAGGGATTTAAAATCTGCTGGATGTAGCTAAGTTGTATGTGACTTTAATGATGTTTTTATTGTAAAGGAGGTATTTATGCATGAATAATATCTCACATTGTAGTCTGCCTGAAGTCATATACACTTTTCTTCATGGAAAAAAAACAAAAGGAATTTTGATATAGAGCTTGAAATAATTATCTGCTGTTCCAGGAGATTTTGCTGATGTAGGGCTAAGAAAAATAAAAAAATGCAGAAAAATAAATAAAGATAATTAACCTGGCTTGATTGTACCATACTCCTCTATAACAATATAAAAGAACTGACTTCATAGAGAGGAATAGGAGAGACAAAGATTCAGAAACAGGAATATAATAACTTTCCTTTAATGATGGAATTAATATAATAACTTTCCTTTAATGATGTCTTGACAGGTGCTTTCTATGCCACAACTTTGCTCTGCTTTTTTCTTAACCTTTCCTTGTCCCAAAGGCCACATTAGATGGAACTATATCCCATACATGTAATACGTAAAACATACTATTCAATATCAGAATTCTACTTTCAAATCTAGTTATATCTTATTGATTATTTCTTTAGGGATTATTTGTTAGGATATGAATTCTTTGTCAGAGGCAACCTATAGGTCAAGCAATTAAGCATTACAAGACCACTTTCAAGAAATCACAACTCCCCCATCACGAGGCTATGAGCATAAACTTGAATGATTACAAAATGTTGTAATTGAGAACAGCAATAAAAGTACGGACTGAAGGAGAACCACATCTCTGAGATGCTGTTTCAGCCACTCCAATAGAAGAGGCAGCAGCAAATGCTGGTGACAGCAGTTTCTCATACACATAGTAAAAGTGTGAGTGGGCGTATGTTTGCTTCTTTGAGAATTTATCGTCAAAGTTGCCAGAATTCATGTAGGAAGGTGTACCTGGAAGGCATAAGAATGGTTTTTTACTACAGTGCCTTGTGAAATGCAGTAAGGAGAGCCAATTATTCTTCCAAATTTAGATGTGACTCTCTAATACAGTTCCAAGAGCATCTGTTAATATTATTTCCTTTCATCTACTTTTTTTTTTAACTCTTAGGATTTCGACATTTCTAGACAATGAGCCAAACTCTTTAACAAAAAAATTAACAATAAAAATAAAAACAGGACAAGAAAACTGCAATATTTCAGATATTAGAAACCATATCATTTTCTGAAGGGTCTCCGACAAACATTAAAAACACATATGGAAGGAGTAGAATGAGCCCAGTGCAGTTCTATATAACTCCAGGTGAGGACATTGGCTCTTACGTACAAAGCAAAATGAATAACTGTTAAGGCATAAATGCACTATTCTAAGTGAAAATATATTTGCTTTACTCAGTGGCAATGAAGCTTCTGCTTCTTGAATTATTTGTGATTAATTTAAAGAGAGATCTTATTTGCCTAGTGTACAGCTTCAGTAAGGATAAGTTTAGGAAAATAAATAGTTGTAGAAAGGTGAAGATTCATTCTACTTAACTTTAGATCTCTGAAATATTTAAATATGACCAAGTCAGCTGCAGCTCCCTAAACAGTCAATGGTGAGAAATGGATATGTTGAATAGCTATTTGGGACAAGTACTTTAGGAAGGGATGAATCATGACATAGAAACATTTATTTTTCTTAATCCTTCCCATCTGAATATATCTTAAGAAAAAGTTTTTGCATATGGCATTTTTTTTGACACTATTAATTTCAGTGAACAAATACCAAGTAGGATCAAAATAAGGGTTAGGGGAATTCTGCGCATCAGCCTAGAAGTGGGTTAGCAATGCTGGTAGGATGGTGTGACAGCTTTACAGACAATTGACTTTTCTAACTCTGATCAAAGTACCCATGTGTTAAGGACTGATTGAATAAATCCGCACAACTACGTGTAGTCTTTGTTGTAGGATGAAAATACCTATACAAATCTTCATAACCTTCTGCACACTTTAAACTTTATACATCTGCAATAAATTATTAGCTACTGCTGACAATGTTTTCCAGTTAATATAATGGAGATGAGGAACAGCATTACCAACCTTGAGTAAGTTTATACCAGAACTAAAATCTAACACAGGCTTCTTACCAAATTAATGCCAGAAGGATTACTGCAGTCTATCTTTTTCACTGAATTCTGCTAATACTCTGCAATCTTTAAACTCTAGTTGTTCACACATTCACAAAAACAGTTTGCTTTGATGAAGTGACCTCTTGTATTGTTTATTAAGAACATATAGTAAAGGAATTTGAATCTTTTTCTTCCTTATTCTTCCAACAGGACTACATATACTAACAGCCTGCTTGAGCCTCCAGTGACTTTAACAGAAAGACTCTGATTGATTTTAATGAAGGCTGACTCAATCCTCTCATTTTATGAAATTAACTATAAATTGGTCTCCTGTTTTTTTTTTTTTAATAAATTCCATATTACTACCAGGTATGTATCAGGTCATAATTTATTTCTCTTACCTATGATTGGGCATCTTTTCTCATTCCCACCACATATATGGTTAAAGTGAAGAGTAAAATGTAATCTGCATTGCCATATTTAGGGGATAGAGATAGTGAGATATGGTGTTTCACAAGGCAATATGGTTGGCTATTGTTCCTGTCCTAGAGAACTAGAATAATGTTCAAAGGTGACACCAGTCATCAGTCATAACTCAGTCTCACCTAGAGGTGAGTGGTGTGATACACTTTGGTGCCATACGTCCAATCCAAAAGAATTCTTAGAGCAAAACCAAATATCCATTGCTGAAATAAAGAGTAATGCCAGAAATAATCTTTCAGCTAGACACTTAGCTGAGATAAACTGACCTAGTTCCACTGAAGTCAATGGACATCACATCAATCCATACCAGCTGAAGACATGGCCTACTGTCTGTATATATACTCTGTTGGCTCAGGTTGCGCCAGCTGTTACACTAGTGCAATCACTACTTGCTTTACAACTCCACCTCACCCTCTGTCTTCCAATTAATACCACCACAAGAATTCATAAAAAGCTGGTCAACTTCACTACAGATATGATTTTACCATATATTTATTACCTTAGAAACTATTAATCTTTCAGTAATTTATTCAACAAAGAATATGGAAAGGATTTCAAACATACACACAGGTGTGATCACTAAACACACATTGATTAAAGGCATGATTGCCTCTGTGCCACAGGCTTATAGCACTGGACAGCATGTAGCATGAGGGAAGTCTTTCTTCACTCAACTCCCCTTTACAGTCAGTATAGAAGCAACAAAGGTAGCAGTATCCTAACTCTACTTCATATTTTTTTGATAGATTGGAAAATGTGAGGAATTTTGAGGTGTGAGATTAATTCTCAGGGTAGCTTTCTTTTTCATATCTTTACTATCATTACTGTGTAAAACCAGCTGCTGAGCTTTGTTCACCTCTCAGAGCTAACATTTTCTTCCTCATTTTCTGAATTTCTCCAACTTATACATTAGATTAAAAATGAACAAGTAGAGAATCTCAGATACTACTAGGAGTAGTTGCTCTGGGTTGTTGCTTTGCAGGCTTAAGGATTTTTTAACACCTTATATTTCAAGGCAGAATTTTAAGGCTGAACTTTACATGCAACGATTACTTGAGAAAGAAGCTCTCCTACATTAGTGCCTCTCATTTGGAGTTAGAATGACTGTAGAATCATTTCATTTGCAGCTATATCTTCTAGTATCTTGTGAAGTCAGTAGAAAGCTGAGAGTAGTTTCAGAGGGTGTGAGTTTGAGCTTACTGAGTCAGTAAGAAAGAGCTGTCTTGGCTGACCAGCACTTTCCTAGAATAACAATCCTGCTTACTGATAAGAGTCATTGTTTGAGATGCAAAAATAATGAAAAACACAACTTCTGGTAAGAAGTATCACATCTTTTGGCTTCAGTCATATTGCAGATAATTCTAATTCTTGTTAGCAATATTCTCATGTTTTAATAATGTTCTTTTACTATAATAATCTGTTCCTGCAAAGATGCTCAGGTGTGTGTGATTCATTATAACCATAGAAACAGTGTTTTTATCTTAATACTGCAATAGATATGGATGACAAACGTATTGATATTGTGTAAGAACCCAGCAGTATTACCAAGCTGCATGAGAAAGATAGGGATATATGATTAAAAGTGCCTCATCATCAAGCTGATATTTGTATTCATCAGCTCAAATCTTATAGAAGTCCTTTGACCATCTATAGTCAGTGCCTTTCTTCAAGTTGTATGGAGAAAGGACAAGTCTCAGAATTCATCTTGCAGAACTTTAAGCATCCAGTCTAACTTGTGCAACTCCCCATCTATCTGAATTAGTCCTGAAAAAAATCTTATTTTTAAAATTTTATTTTTTTATTCCCTGGAAAGCCTTGCAGAATTAAGGAAACAGTGTTTATATGCATAAATACATATAATAGAAGCAGGCTGGGAATATTTACTATGCAATTTTAACTTTTGGGTAGAGTAGGCAAGCATATCACTTTCCCCTTGATGGGGTTCCAACTTCATTACTTTGTATTTCTGTTTACAATACATTAGCTCCAAAAGAAATTATGTCTCACAAGAAATGATGGGGTTAACATGAATTGTGAGATACTGAGGTTAGACATAATAAGAATGTTTAAATCCAAAATAACCAAAGTACTCATCTTTAAATAGGTTATGGAAGCTCCATTGCTGGATATCACTCAGGATAGATTCAGTTAATGGGAGAGAATCAATCCCACTTGGATGCAAACATACAAAAGACCAGTTGGCCTATTTCTCTCCATTAGTTGTAAAGGAAACCTATGTGACTATCTAGATGCTTGTGAAGGTTAATATTTGCAGGTGTCTAGAGGAGAAAAAAATGAGTTCAGCAAAGACTCAACAGTTTAATAGCTTCTGTCTATGTAAAAATATGTTTGTGTGAGGGTTTTCTGTGCTATAACAGTGTGGGTTTCCAGTTCATTATAGGTATTGACTGCAGCATCAAATTCACATGAATGATAGGGCTTGAAAGCCGACTGTGTCTTATGGTATATCTGCATGAAGCTTACAGTAGTTTGCTTAACTATTTGTTGCAGCCAAAGGATTCTGCTTCTCTCTCCTTAGAAAAAGCTCTAAATCACCGTGAAATATTACACATTATTATTTATTTAAAATTTTTTACCTTAAATGTATCCTCATGACTAATAGCTAGGAAGAGATCTGCATGCCAGCATGTTGCTTTTGACAAGTCCCTAGTGGAAATTTACATCAAAAAATATGATGAAAAGGCCACTGCTAGAAAAATAATCAATTTGGTTGTTAATAATAAATATGTCTGTGTAGCAATTAATTCATGATTACATATTATTAAAACATTTTATAAATCTAGAGTCGAGAAAAAAATGGAGTATTTATGATTAATGAGTTCCTCTTCTGAAGTCCAAATCAACAGAAAAAAACATTTAAATTTCTATGTCTAATGCACAACATGCTGGTCAGCAGTAATTACTGCTTTCTTAATCTGGAGACTGTTGCCCACAGTCTGGGGTTGATCCATCTGGAAAGTGCCTGTCTTAGGCAGGCACTGAAGTAGCACTGAATCTTAATCCTTCCTGTTTTTCTGAGGCAATGCAACAGAAGAACTAGAAGCAGAAAGATCAAGGGGAATATGTTTAATTTGAATATGTCCTCCTTAAGTTCACATACTTTCATTTCTTTTGCATAGTGTTCAATGTTCAATGTGGCTGTATGTTCAAAACTTGCTATTTCTGTTTCCGGTCCAGATCTTTCTTCAGAGACAGAAATCCTATTAACTTTCATAGAAAAAGTGCCATGACCTATGTGATCACTTACTGGTGTCTCCTCCTCCCACTAGATGACTAGAAGGCTTGGAAAAAAAAAAAGGAAAAAACAAACAAACAAACAAAAAATCCCACACCACTACTTCTAGCCTACAGTTTATTCTTTCCTTCAGGAACAAGGGGAACATATTGTTCCTTCCATCTTTCAGAAAATATCACTTATTTAAACTTTACACATTTAAAGAGTGTTACCAAATCTCTTTTATCTTCTTTTTTTCTGTGTCTCTATTGTTTCTTCATTAGGTTCATCAGCTCCATCCTGTTCAGCTTTTCCTTGTGGCTGGACATTTCCTGGATCTACGATACACCCTCAGCAGTTATATGCCCTTTCTAACTCACAAATTGTTTTCTGATAAACTATGAATGTAGGAGACAAGAGTAATGAATAAAGAAGAATTAATGATTTATTTAAATTAATTTAAATTATCAATTAATTTAAATTATTACCAAAAATACCAGTGAGTTTCCACTGAGTCTAATATTGTTTACAGTACTTTTCAGGAAACTAGAAGAGTGTCAGAGAAACGAATTTAAAATAGCATATGAAAGAGATTATTTGTGATAATGATGTCTCTGGTCAGGCTTCCCTCCTGTAGAACATAACAACGTGAACAGTACTGTGAACAATACTTATTCTTTTAATCTCTTTCTGGGTCAGTTTTTCATGATCACTGTCCATATTTTCTCCCTCTAAAGCTCTCTATAATATCCCTTATCAGTTACAGTGTTTAGCAGTCACCAGTAGGAACATCCTTTGTGAATTCAGCCAATCCATTTGGGCCTCTATAGTGTCAATATGTTCCACAGTTCAGTGATGTACCACTCTCTCAAAAAGGCTTTCCTTTTATCATTTTAAACCTATTACATGTTATTTTCTTGGCTGTTCCACCACTGTTGGATTGTGAGAAACAGTGAATAATCAATTCCTATTCACTTCAGGAATCTATAGACTTTTATCCAAACTGCCTAAATCATCTCTTTTCCAATCTAATTGTTCTGGTCTATTAATCCTCTTCTTTTATGGAAGTGGTTTTAAATGTTTGATCAGCCTTTCTGTTCTACTAAATCTCTTCTGAGATAGAGTGACCAGAAGCCCACGAAGTGTTTGGGGCCTCACATGATTTTTGTTGACAAAGTTTTACTTGGCTTCTACTTGGTTAGGGATGTTCTGCAGAAAAGACAGTTTTCTTACGTGATCCTTTATTTTTCCAAGTGAAATTAACTAAATGATAAATACCGCTTTGCTTTTTTTTCATTTCCAGAGCTTTAAAGACAAAAACTAAAATAATAGTTCATGAAATTTTAATTGTGGAATCTCTCATTTAATGCCTTACAGCTCAAATATTACTCTAGCAATTGCAAACATACCATAAGTATAAATATTCTATTCTGCTTGCCTTTTTTTCTCTGTACAAGATACATATTTCAGCATTAAAATTCTAATCACAAATTTATCCTGTGCAAGCCTGTGTTGTGCTTATTAATTTGAATGAGATAAAACTGACATATATCAAAACTTCACAAAGCTAACAAAAGATACTTACAGAAGTTACAGTCTACTGAGTATGTTGGCACCTTCTAAATCAGTGCCTTGAACACAGCTGCAGGATCCCAGTGTCTAGTTAACCAGAGCTCCATCATGTCTACATGAATTTTTTCCCTTGATCTCCACAAAACTGTTCTGCTGTTAATTCAATCATGTAGCTAATTTCATTTTACATGATAAATATTGCTTTTCCTATATCTGCCAGTCAGATCTAGGGTAATCCCTCAAGAAACTGAATTCAACTAATACCATAAATGCAGTTTATTCAACTCTAGGCCATTCAGCTAAACTCATAAATGGTATTATCTTTAAAAGCCACTGCTCTATTTGATTACCGTCCTGGCTTGGCGGGTATGTATCATCATTATCATTATGCAAGTTCACTATCTATTCTTTGTGAGACTTCTATAACCTTTATTAAATGTCCTCTCATTTTTATGAGTGCATATCAATTGTTCTGCTTCACTATCTTTATTATATGTCACATATAATAGCACTGGGCCTTTTGTTTGAGTATTTTGATGAACTGCCAGTAAAATTCTGAAGTTTTCTTCCATTTTTTTTTGTTCAGAAAATTTTGATTAAATTCAAAAAATATCATGAATGTTAAAATCAGCCCTGAGGCTATGACTTTGCATTTCTGTCTGTATTGAGTTTCCTAGCAGCAAAACTAAATCCTGAAATTATTTGACAGATATTTCTTTAATACAATACTTATGTTGGATATAATGTCACCTTTTCTAATAGTCTCAATAATCCTTTCTCTTCTAAAATCCATAGATAGACCTATTTTTCCCTAAGAAACTTTTCAAAAATAAGGTAAAATTTTATCTTCAAATAATTCAACTCAAAGACCACATTTAATATAACTTAAACAAAATTGTTTTTTATTTGTAAAAATGTAAAAAGCTCAAAGCACACATTATACCTGCTGATGAATAAAATTCTAAAGTAATCAGCAATGAAATCTCATCTTCATCTTCTTTGGGAAAGACAGTGAATACTATATTATTTATTGATTAGTTAGGTCACCATCCTGGGTGAGAAGTTCTGTGTCGGCATTTTAGGATAAGTTTATGTGAGGGTGAGCTGTAAGTGTATCATAAATACTTTTATCTTCTAATGTGATGATCTTAATAAGAGTCTTTTTTTGTCAAAGGAAAAACAGAGTCTCCGCACCTGCTTGAGTATAATTTCTATTAAAACCTGCAGCATTAATGGAGAAAAAAATGTATTTCATCTTAATGAATCCTAGAAGTGCTATTTGATGACAAATGTACAAGTAGTTTTATCTTTTGGGGCATAGTAGCTAAATTTGACTTGACATGTAAAGAACCAAGATCTGCTGCTATCCAAGGTGTTTTAAATGACATCTGGCAATAACATGGGGGAACATAATTTGGGGTTGTCAACCGAAGCAGAAAATTCTAAGATTTCTTTACTATACCTAGTAGACGGAGATGTCTTATTTACTTTTAAAAACTTCCTACCTTTTCTTTCTTTTCCTTTCTTCCTTTCTTCCTATATCTCTCTCTCTCTCTCTTCTCCTTTTCTCTTTTGGAGGACTTGCACAGTACAGTAAATGGAATAAAACTGGCAATTTATAAGGGTGTTTCAAGGAAACAATGAAAAGGTCTAAGCTACATACCACTGAACTACATACAGTGTTTTCCTAATATGGACGACAAACCAATCACATCAAATGGGTTCTCGTAAATTTTTTTCAAACATCAACCTTGATGTAGATTCTTTAAATTTGATTAAGGATAAATATTGCATATTCCACATCTCATAAATTGTGTCTATTTGTTATTCTATGATTTTAAAAGCTAGAGATCTATTTTAGTTATAACGTTACTTTGAATGATTGTTTTGCTTTAGATGGTTTGCTCTTGAGATATAGTTTGTAGATTGTTGTGTTTATTTGTCTAAAACACAGACTAATTTCTATTTATATAGACATTGTGTTGATTTGTTTGAGTTTTCATTTTTTTCCTAGTGTGTCCTATTCCAATTTACATACATTTGCCATTAAGTGCCACTGCAAGTGATGCTACTGAGGTTTTACGCTCAGAAAACTACATGCAATCATGGATTCTCTTTTCTAGATTGAAGCATTTATGCAGATCATCAGAAAGCTCGGTCCTGCAGTTGTTCATAGAACCATTTAATGCATACAGCCCCTAGTATACACAATCTAAATTTAGAATAGGCCGAATTTATTTTTTTACTATGTCAGATAATATATTTTGCTCTTTTGTAACACCACATTTAACAAACAGAATTAACCTTTGTAACAAGGAGGTGCTTTGCCCTAATCCAGAAATGCAGGCGGACGTGGGCAATCTGTCTCCTCCATGCCATGGTGATTACAAAGGCAGCATGTGGTGCCATCTATGACTCCACTTTCTCCCTAGGAGGGACTAAGGTAACCACAAAGCATCAAGGAATGGCTGTGAACCAAGAAATCTAACTGCAGGTTGACACAGTGACTCGAGTTCAGAAGGGCGCAGGCTGTGACCTCTCACAGCTGCAGGAAAATGTCTTCAACCTGCAAAGGCATTTCAGAGGAGAGGATATTTTTAAGATAAATGCCATGATGCATGTGGAGATGCAGTGCTGCCAACTCGTGCTTCTGCAGTAAACTAGGGATCTATTTTTTATGTTTTCTGTAAAAGTCAGACTGAGATCTGCTGACTTGATGGGAGAGAACAAGTTGAAACTTGCACCACTGGTAGAACACTTAGAGATATGTAGAACTGGACACAAATATGGTGACCTGCCTTTTTGCATTTACAATCAAAACCTGGTCTGTATTTACCATTTTCCTGGTATATATGAGAAGTATGTGGCTGCTGAAACATTCCCTATAAGAACTCCACTGCTCACCAGTTCACTCTCTTCCTTGGCTCAACTTGAACCTGATGACCTGCAGAACTGCAAAGCTTACTTTCTTTCCTATGATATTTTAAATGTGGGATGGAATCATAAAGATTGGGAAATATTGGAAGATGAAATATATTTGAGTTCCTGAATTGTTGAGCTTGCGGGTAGGAGAATAAATTGTGTGGAACTTCTCCTATGTTCTGGTATATCTTTTTGTGTGGTTTTAGAAATATCATGGATTTTACTGGTTTTGGAATATGGGTTTTTGCATATATGTGTGTATGAGAAATAATGAAAAAAAAAGAAACCTTCAGTTTTATATTATTTTCAACTTGGATATGGTTTATGTAACTTTTCCTAGCTGATATACAGCATGAAGCATGTAAGTAAAGAATAACAATGTTTTTCTGCCTATCTGTTTTACAATATACAATTTTATATTTTTATCTCTTGAGATATATTTGCAGTCATGATACCATTAACATACAGTCCTGGGGAGGCAGAACAGTACTTACATACTGTTAGCAAACTCTATTTAAGTTAATATAAAATCATTCTTCCTTGAGATTACATTGGAAGAAGTTATATTGTAAATGCAAAGGGATGGAGCTACTATTGTGATGGGCAAAAAGCAACATATGTAGTTATTTCTAGATAAACAGGCAGCTATCCTAGTGTATAATCTTGTTAAAACATCAAAGCAAGTTCACTGATGCTCTTAAGAAATAACATCACGATGCCATCAAAATGTAAGTTTAT
>JAUBOD010000001.1:5821091-5832357 GCA_032353885.1 Nothura maculosa
CCACCTGCTCTAGGTGTGCCCGCTGGAGCGGGAAGGTTGGACCAGATGATCTCTAGAGGTCCCTTCCAACCTTGAAGGTTCTGTGATTCTGTGATTCTGTGAAGATAAGCCATGAAATATAGAAGGAACAGAGAAGAAACAAGGATGCTTACAAAGGACAGTAAAGACAGATGAAGATATTTTGGGGCAAGGGACAGAGTGTAGAGAAAAGGAAATGATGAGATCTCCTTATTCATACCAAACTAAGCATACATTTAATAATTTTCTCTGAAAAATAATTTAAAAAGATGTAGTATTTTCACAAATAGAAATATGTCCTGCTATTTCACTATTCTGCCAGAGGACTACAGAAGGCTGCTAGCATTCCATTTCTCTGTGCAAGCTCATTCTCAATTCAAAAATAAGTGTATAAGATTAGCAATATACAAGGTGTATTACTTGAGATACACCTCATATATTTATGGGTCTACTTATTTATGGGATTTATTAGGTACTGCTAAGGTTATGATCCAGCCTTTTATCATTAAAACAATACTAGTAATATCTGCAGTATTTGCTGGTATGTGGTAAAACACCCCTGTTGACACAAATATTGTTTCTCTCAGAGCTCCAAATCACCATGTAAATGTGTTTTCTAGGAATTCTGCTTCACAAACATGGCATTCCTGCAGACAAGGCATTTGTCTCTGCAACAACATGAGAAGTTGCAGGACAGTAAATGTTTCCCAAGCTTCCAAAAAATATATAACTACTACAAAAGTAAATGCTTCCCAAGTAAATCTAAGTTTATTAAAGAACTGATAATGTATGTAAAACTGGAGATTATTGCAATAATCTCCAAATCGGAGTAATTCAATACTCACTAGAGGGACTTTTCTCTGAACTCTAATTTCAAGCATTTTCAACAATAGAAAACAATGACAGAAATACATTTACCAGCTCCAAATTATAAAGAGAGATTACAATATTGAGATTTAGCTTCAAGTACAGTTCAAATACTAATAGCCTGTATTAAGACCCAAATGTTACTATATCACTCTACTTGTCCATGTGATATAACTATAGCAAACAGGAGGAGTTTTAAGGAGAAAGAGTGGTCCAGCTTATCTCTTAAATATGTGTGTAATCCTAAAGTCCATGTGTCACTGTGTTATCTCGTTAGATAAATATGTATTAAATAAATATATACATCACTGTATTGGGTTGTGGCTTTAGGAAAGTTTCTGCAGCCTTTATTTTTCTTCTTTATCTGCCATATAAATCTCATAAGATTTTCAAGGCGAGGATTGCCTCACTGCATGTTTTATTTTCTAATCTGTTAGTGTAAAAGACTAACTGAGAGTCTGTACTCACTACTGCATTATAAAGCAATGTCAAGAAAGAGTTCAACATTGTAGGAGGATTTTTTTTATTTTTTGTGGGTTTTTTTTTCACTTTTTTCCTTCTCTGTACAACTCTACACAGCTCTGCTGAGTGTTGTCCTGAGCACACCTTCCCCGCCCTGAAAGTCTACTCCCATCAAATATTTATAGATTGAATTAATATTTCATCACTTCTTAACTAAAACATACAGATTTCACTTTCTAGATCCATCTTCAAAAATCCTATCTCCCCTAGTGTCTTTGTTTCTTTTTGTGGTTCACCTTTGGCCATTCAGTATTTCATGCAAAGATACCCTTCTTCCCACAGACAGCACAAACAAAATGTCACCAAGATAACTGATGGCCCAGAAAAGTAGCTTTACAAAGGACTAAAATAGTAAAGTGTTCCTATTTGTCCTGAATGTACCATACTAGAGAAAAGTAACATGGTTCCCCAGTGACAGGCCGTAAAACATGTTTCTATTAGTTTTAATACGTTCCCCAGAAGAGCAGCTTCCAGGTGTAATGTTCAAAATAACTACTTGATATTTAAAGTGAAAGTTTCCTCTTGCCCTTCCGATGCTTAGCCAGTTGTAAGGAACTTCTTGGCCAGAACCAGCATCCGGCTCTCATGCTGACGATGCCACAACCGATTACACTTTATAGAAACATGAGAAGTGCTCACAGCAGGTTCAGGAAGGCTTAGCCTACCCACCTTTGAAAAGCTCTGATTCAAAATGTTATTCACAGCTCTTAAGTGCCTTTTCCATTAAGACATGCATCTGAAGTGCTATGCCAAGCAAAATATGTTTGCTTTGCTTTTTGCGAGTATGAATACAGCACATATTTTTCAAGTAAAATATCCCATGATATCCAAATGATGGAGTTTTCCCATATAGAACAATTTTCTCAAGGTCAATTCTTGATCCCAGTGAAATCCAAAGGAGATTCACAATTGATTGCCATGAGATCAGGATATTGCACTTAAGGTCAGACTCTTCTTAGGGCTTAGCTCTTGTGTATGCAACAAAATAAGTGGTTAGATTTGCAGAAGAGCTCAGCAGAAACTGGTTGTCCTTGGAAAAACGTGACTCTGATTGCTCATAACACACACTGTATATCTGACCAAATTTCTGTATATCTGAATAAAAAAATTTCTTATATCTCTTAGTGTTATTTCTATAACTCCAAGTTAGATCTGGAAGAGCAGGAACAATCCAAACATTAATTCTAGTGGAATACATAGAATGGCATCCTAGTGGAATACATGTAATACATGTAATCATACAATCATCATGGTTTGGAATAGACCTTCAAGAATATCCAGTCCAAGTGTAAACCCTTCAACACCATGTCTGCCAAATCATGTCCTCACCTCCAAGTGCCTCACCTACGCCTTTCTTGAATACTGACAGGAAAGGTGACTTCACCACTTCCCTGTGCAGTCTGTTCCAGGGCTTGGCTACTCTTTCTGTGTAGAATTTCTTTGTAATGTCTAACCTGAACCTCCACTGGTGCAACTTGAGGCCATTTTTCTCTTATCCCGTGCTTAGTTATTTTGGAAAAGGGATCAGCTCCCGCCTCACTACAACCTCCTTGCAGGTAGTTGTAGAGAGCAAAAAGGTCTCCCTTGACCCTCCTTTTCTCCACACTAAATAATCTCAGCTCCCTCAGCTACTCCTCATTAAATCCATGCTTCAGCCCCTTTACCTCATTGCTCTTTGGATACAATCCAGCACCTCCATGTCTTTTTTGTAATGAGGGGTTCAAAACTGAACACAGGATTTCAGCACCAACTACAGGGAAAAAATCACTTCTAGTGAAAACATTTAGCGAACAACCTAAAAGGCAAAACCAGAGGAAAAGCAGCTTCATTATTATTTTAGTCATTTTTAGTCACTTTTGCCCCATTCTATTTTTTCTTTTTTTCCTTCTTCCTTCTCATTCCACCTCTTCCTTTTTTTCTCTCTCTCTCACTTCCTTTCTTCAATCTGAAAGATCTAAATAATTTTTACCCTTGAGAAGATACAAAGATAGCTTTTATCTTCAAAGGCACAGTTCTGTTGAATAATATACAGATTCTATATCAAAATAATACAGTTCAGCAAAAACTTTTCAGATGTATTTTCCCTGAGATTCCTAGAGACTCCATCTCTGAACAGTTTTCCTTGGATAATCTCTATCATCTCATAAAATTGGTTCTTGACCAGGAAGGTTGTAAGAGCAGAACAGCTAATCTCAGTGGTATTCAGTTGCCTAAATATAGATGCTAAGTGATAAGAAACCCAGGTATCCATCTAGAGCTACATATAATAGGAACCCTGCACTCTTCTACCTGTTCTTGGACAACAGAATCAAGAGTTAGGTATTTTCAGAAGAAAAAAAAAACAAAAAAAACAAACCTACAATCACTGCTGAAGTGGTTCAGCATACCCCAATTTATGGATAGTCAGTTTATAAATGTACAGCCAAAATGATGATAAGTTAGGTAATATATGGGAATCAGCTGGAAATTTCAGCCTACTATGCTGAAATCTATAAAGGGGGGTGATCCTTATCTAGAGCTGCAGGGAAGCCAGAGCATGAATTCAGAAGAATTCTGTGCATTAGGAGAGATAATCCAGTGTTTATTAATAAAATCATTGCTATTATGCTTGTGCTTAATATGTGGAAGCTGCAACATGTATGGAATTATTGCCTGACTCAGTCTGAGACAGAAGTGTAGATGGTCTTTTCAAAAATAAGTTTTAATGATTTCAGTACAAAAACAATTGACTAGCTTTAATGAACGCTAATTCAAAAATTTGGTTCCATAAACCAATTACAGCATAGCAGAGCTTGTTTGGAAACATTATGTTTTGTCAATAAAACAGTGCTGGATGAAAATCAATACTTTAACTGATGTTATTTTTGAGACAAGAAGGATGTATTTTATCTACAACATGCTGGAGATCAGCTAGCTATACACTTTAATAGAAACCAAACAAGAAGCCCTTAACATACAGCAAAATAAACTCATGATTCAATCTCACACTTCTCTCACTTAACAGACTCAAACCATTGCAGATTCCAAAAGGGTCTTTACGTAGAAAACACTGCTATGATTTCTTACAGTGTGGCTATTTCTGACTTTTCATGTTGGAATCAGCTGCTCATGTTCCTGGTCCTACAAATTGCTGAGAAATCTCAAATTATGTTTAATCAAAGGCAGGTAGGAATACTTAGAGTTTCATCTGCTTTCAATTTTCTGCACAAAGCTCTGGAAGAAAGTCTATAATATAAGTGCTGGCCATACTGATGTCTGAGTAACATCTTCTCTGGGGAAGCAGAAACACATGGCACTTTTATATAATAGAAAAAAAATGGCTTTTCTGTTGACATAAATCTCTGCATACAATATTGTACATTGGCAGCTACTTTGCTTCAATCTCCTAAATTCCTCAAGACTGAAATTATAGAACAGAATTCAATTTCATGTCCAGAAAACATATCTATTTAGAATCTAGGGTTTGTAGAGTTGCTACCTCCCCTCAAGTCAGCAGTCTTTGACATCGTTCAAAATTTTACTTACACAGCTTTGGGTTATTTCAATAAATAAAACGAACGTGCGCGTTATTTGGGACACAATTGTTCAGAATGCATTTAGGAAGAAAATGCTTCGGAGATTATGTGATCTTGATTGTGTTGGCTGTCTGTAGTGGAGTATTTCAGAGAGGAACTGAAATGGGATGTATAATAAATGATTCCTGAATATTACATGAAATATGTTTTTTTGATGGAGAAAACTGTTTTATTTGAGACTCCATCTGTTCTGACACTACATATGTTGAAAACAACTTTAATTCAATCAGTGAAGCTTTCATTTGTGTAAAGCTAACATTAAAAATGGCTTAAAATTGATCCTATCATCTTGATTAAATCATTTTTTAAGTCACTTTTAATTTTATTGTATCCATCTCTATGGTGCTAGTACATAGCCAGCTTTTCTGAGTCTTAATTTCATCAATAAGTTAGCATTGATCAAAAGTCTACTTTGATTTAAAAGAAAAATCATATTCTGAAACCAAGAATATATGAGAAGATGCCATGTGCAAATTCCACTTACAGAAATCACTATAGCTAAATCCTCCACTAACACAACAATTAAAATATAATGTGTTGTTCTTTTAGGCTTTCATGAAATAGAAGTTGTTATCAGTATTTCTTAGATTTTATCAGGCAATTTACAGGAAAGAAAAGGAAATGAGTTAATAATATGAAAAATGCAATAATGTATTCAAAGCACTAGAGCATTTTAAAACCACAATTTCTGTAAAAAAACTCTTAGTCATCTCTTCCCTCTTTCAATAAACTTGTGAATGCAGAATCACTGAACCCACTGAGGTTTCAAACTGCTGTCTCAGCAGACAAGGAGAAGCAAAGCTAGGCTAGTACTCTGCTGCTCCTGTACAACCACAGCCAATGCACAACCAAGCCTGGTGTGTAGCATCTGCTACAAAATCTGTGTTCAATAAAATTGTATATATCACCCTATATAGATGATGGCAGTGAGGCCTCTTGCAAAAAGGATGCAATCTGAGTCTATTTGACTTTGTGGTCCTCCTTGGAAAGAAGAGTCTAAAACCATCATTGATATGATTTTAGACCTTTGGGTGATACCATTTTGTTACTTCAATGCAGGTAACAGGCAATAACTTTGCAATCTTTATCTCACATGGTCACCTTGAAATGAAACTATTGAAACTAAGAACAAGATGGGACTTCATCACATTTACCATAATGCTGGGAAAACTACAGTAACTACAGCAAGGGTTTCAACTTCAGTTCTGCAAGCTTTTGCTTAACCAAATTTCTCCTAGATACCTCAGGGTCTTCAAGATTCAAAATGCATTCAATCTGTGGAGCTCTCAGCCATGCGTTTCTCAATAGTCTGGAACACAACTATTTGATTAACACTTTATTTCCCTTGTGTGCTTACAGACTAGCTAAGGAACTTAGCTGATTTTCAGGACATCACCAGAAGCGCATTTTCCACGAATCATGAAACTGTCAATGTGCAGAGGTGCTGTGAGATCTTCCCACATACACAAAAAAATATTGATCTCTCAGCTCTGGGCAAATGCTTGCAGTTACGTTCAGAGATAGCAGCTAAGCAGAGTTTCTTCTGTTGTTTCTTTTTATTAGCTAGATGAATGATGCCCTCATTTGTACTTGTTTTTCTGTATGTTTGTTTGTTTCTGTGTATACAAAAACTGTAATTACAGGTCTATTAAGTTAAAGCCCATGGAGTTTTTGTATCAATATTTTTATTGTGATTCAAATCAAAATAATTGCAGATACATGTAATTTTTTCAGCTCTACAGTTAGGCGTGAATTTCAGTTAAGTTCTCATAATGGCTTCTTATATTTTCTGTAATACAGCAGGGCTACAGAGGTGAGAATCAAAGGAAGAACAATGCAGAGAAAGACATGGAGGTTTTTTAAACTCAACAATGTACCCCACAGCAAAATTTTAAACATGAATTGTAAGATTTAAAGGCAGAATGCTTGATTCATCTTAGTTTTCAGTTCATAATGAACAGAAACATAAAGTTCTATTTCTGTAAGGTCAAATATACACATCATGTTTGATGCCCTTGTGGATAAAAAAGCACATTCGATCATTTATTAAACAGACTCAACTTCCCTGCTTCCTTAGCTAGCTGGATAAGTATCACAGATCTCTAGAAAATTTGCTATAGCATCGATTTACTTGTCCTGATTTCCTAAAATTATTATTCTTTAAGGGCTTACTATGCTCTTTGTAGCATCCAAAATATTTCAGAGGAGGAGAAGGGCTTTTATAAGTCAATATGAATAAATTGACTCAATATGAATAAGTAATCTTTCACAATTGCGTTGATCAAGTGATGATGTTCTATAGCTTAAATCTTGCTGTCTCTGTGTTTCACAGTTTCCTTTGTTGTGACAGGGAAGCTTTAACTTTCAAATGGAAGGTTCTAATGTGCTAGTCACATCATCCCATTTGGTTAGTTATTTTATAAAACTATTTTGATGACTAATCACTTTTATTTTGTCAAAATGAATCCCACTCAGTTTGAAAGGTACTGTACAAGTGTAATAGTAATGGAATATAATTACATATAGATAATGATTTAAAAAAATTAAAATGCAGAAAGGAAGATTAGTACTCTGCACAGTATGTAAACCACACATATGCCTATGCATAACAATAAGGGAACACAAGACTGGCTCCTAAAGTCTAGTCTTTGATCTCACATATTGTATTACACTCCTCATAAACCAATATGGCTCTGTCTTAAAGTCAATTAGGTTTTAAATTCTTTCTTCTCTAATTGCAAGTCTGTTCCAGAATTCTGCCTCTCTCATGGTTAAAAATCTCGTCATCTCCAGCCTAATTGCATTCATAGCTGGTTTATATGCGTTTATTCTTGTGTCAGCACTGTCCTTTACCATAAATAGTTTTTCCTTTCCTGATACTCATCCATCAAGAATCTTTATAGAGCAGTAATATCCTTTCTGAGACTTCATCTGACAGAATAAACAAGTAAAGCTCTTTCAGTAAGTTTCTGTGATGCTTCTCATTCAATAAGAACTTCTTAAAATATAACCAGAAAAAAATATAATATTTTATGTGCATTTGCTCCAAAATCTTGAAGAGTAACTAATACCTTTAGGTTCCATCACCTACATCCCATCATTGCATTTGACTTCTTGTTTATTGCTGTTTGTGGCTTATGTAAGTCACTGTCTTTCCCAGCAAATTCTTCTTCCGTTATTTCTTTTATGTCAATCTATATTTTTCCTGAAGTCACTACCATTTTTTTTTCTGTGTTTAATCATGTACATAAAAGTATACTAAGTGTCTGTTGCAAACCCCTCTGCAATACTAGTTTTACAGATACTCTAATTCTGTGCTAATCTTAACAAAAGAGCCCAAAGTTATAATATTTCATGCTTTTGTTCCAGAGGTCCCAAATTCAAAGTTTCTGACCAAAATTTAACAATTAATATTCTATTACCAATAATTAAATCCATATCCATCTTGATATCCAACATCTCAGAAACTCTTGCATTATCAATCCTAAACTCAAAAATACGACTACTGATCCTGTAGATGAACTGCAACAAAGTCTAATTCAGGCAGTCTAAGTAGTGTGTGAACATGAAGTTTAAAGTGCAAAATCCATCTGGTTACCTTTGGTAAGCAGAAAGGCATACTGCTGAAATGTTAGCCTCAGTCCTGGTGAATGCAGATGAAAAAAAACATGTATGAAATGAAAGTAATGTAGAAATACACTTAGGTACTTAGTTTCCATTAAAATTCAGAGATATGAGCACCCGGACACCTTAGATACATTGCAAAATTCTAACATCAAAGCCTAGGCAGATGGACTGACTAAAAAGAGAGAAAAATCATTTACAGTTCTTACATGAACTTTTTTTTTTCTTAAATGTTAAAAAATATATATTGCCAACAGAAAAATCATCTTACCTGAAGATATTTTGGCTGAAAAAAACAGTATAGATTTGAAATACCTAAACTGTAATGTGCCCTTGATTAAAAGTAATCTGACTTGATGCAAAACAAAATCATGATGCACCAAAATTCTTACAATTAAAGTGATTGCTTTCTTAGCTAATCTCTTCACCACAATGCATGCAGGCAGTTACTTCAAGAGCTTTGTCAGTCTGAATGATTTCACAAGCAGCTGTCACAGATCTTTAGCCAATTTTTTCTCTGTCACATAGAAAGAGCTCTGTCACCAGAACTCAAGTGAATGTCATTAGTAGTTATGTAAACCACATGGATTTCTTGTAATGTTTTTATGTGATATTTGCGAAGTATTTCTTGTTCTTATGGAAGATGGCAGCATGGCACTATAGAACAGTCTGTATGAACAGGACATATAAGGCATAAATGAATTTCACACAGCCCCACAAAGCAGCACAGCTGTGTGTTAGTATGGCACAAGAACCTCAGGGAGGAAAGAAGGGTTTAGGCAGCAACAGAGGATTTGACATAAAAAGAACAAATCTCTATTAATAGTTTGGCCATAAATACCCTATGTTAGTTACAGTGGTCAAAAATAGTCCATGTATAGTATTGCTGTCTATCAAACAGATGAAAATGAATGATTAAGTTTCAGTACTAAGCTATGGACACACATGAATGAATGACAGTGAGATGCTTATGTGTAAGATGCACTCATATAGGGAAAGTTTTGCTTGTGGCTCGATGCAAGTCAACTTGGCATAAAAGGCATTTAGCCATGGTGACAAGGGAAGCTACCTTGGGATAAACCCACACTAATGTATCTCTCCAGCTTGGAGATGGCTCTTTTCCAGCTACCTGAGAACACAGGTAATAGAGTTAATAGCTGTCCAGACTTATCTATCAGGCAGAAAGTCATATAAACTACATGCTCAAGTGTATCTCTACCTTAATTTTCTATGGGAGTCTGTCCAATGTTAAAATATTTGTAAAATTATTCTGATATATTTTATATGGTAAAACTTCTTCCTACAACAGATAAGTTACTGCAAAAGAATGGCTTTTTCTGATTTGGTTTAACATTTCTGGCAGAAAACGTCTTCTGATGGCATTAGAATGTACATAATAGCTCATTCACTGAAACAAAGATATTTTAGAGACCATACATTCCATCATAAAATTTAAATCCTCCACTATCTCTTTCTCTCTGTGTTGTAAAAGGGGATTCCCTGAAGCTTTTTCTGAGTCTTTCCTTTGCCTTCACTTCTTTTCATTTTAGGGTAGAAGGGAATGGTCTGGGCTGACAAGGTACACAGATATCAACATTTCAAAGATTGTTTTGTTCTGCTTCTGGAAACACAAATGATGTATTTTTGCACATCACAATATGTCTGCATAGATGTTGTAATTACAGCTGGATATATTGTACTATTCAAAATCAAAATGATCTTTGGCAAATTATTTTATTTAGAGTCATCATAAACTTCAGCCTCCAAGCAGGATAAAGCTCTAGGAATTAGTTTATTTGGGGCAAACGTCTCTCTTGTGTTTTAATTAAAAATAAGTAATTAGGTTTATGATACATCATTATTTGTGCCTCGAATTCAAAATCACATCAGTATCCTCTTCACTGGTCTTTGATCTTCTCTTTTGCTACTCTAACTACAATAGAGAGGATAAAATCTCCCCATCACTCAGTGAGGGATTATATACTCAGTGGGACATCCTCACATTTACTATTACAATGAAATAAAATAGTGACTGAGTTGGACAAATAAATAAATAAATAAATAAATAAATCTACTTTTGGCTCACTCTCTAAGACTCTCCAAAGAACAGATGGGAATAGGGCATTTGATCTTCATGTGACAGAGGCATGTCTGGGGCACATGTCTTTATTTCAGAAGTGCATGTTTATTGGCTATATGTAGGAGTAATTTCTCCCTGATTTCCAATATTTTCACAAAGGAATAAGATAGAAGCTGCACTAATTAACTGGTAAAGTGCAAAATAACCTTATATAACCTACATTCTTACAGCTCTGGAGTAGCAGACACCAACTAATGATGGAATTAGACCTCTTTGTCTAATTCCATGGGCAGTCTCATACTGCCCATCACTTTTATTACTGCATTATTCTAAGACAGTCACTTCACCTTTGATCATATTTTGTCTTTATATCATCAAGTGTTGTAATAATTCTTATAATATATATGTTCTATCATGCAGATATAGAAGGTATATCTGGACTACTTGGGAGTCCTGGTTGACACCAAGTTAACCATGAGTCAGCAGTGCCCTCGTGGCCAAGGAGGCCAATGGGATCCTGGCCTGCATCAGGAGCAGTGTTGCCAGCAGGTCGAGGGAGGTGATTCTGCCCCTCTACTCA
>JAUBOD010000001.1:5832457-5860909 GCA_032353885.1 Nothura maculosa
TGCCTGCTGGAGCAGGAAGGTTGGACTAGATGATCTCTAGAGGTCCCTTCCAACCTTGAAGATTCTGTGATTCTATGATTCTATATATTTCACCATACTTTCTCCACAGTTTGTGATGAAAATTCTCTCACCCTTCCTTTTGGTGTTTTCTTGCAATGTTTTACTTTACTGAGGCAATTTTACAGAGTAAGTATGCAGATAGAATTTGACACATGTTTCCTGATGAGACCTTTGAAAAATCTCATCCTTAATCACTTCTATCAGTTCATTAAATGTTTAGGGTGGTATTTCATACCATCCACATGATTCTCATGTCATGAAACTGAGTCCATTCAAAGCACCATGCAGATTGTAGACTCCAAGATTGAGTCAAAAGACCTTAAATCTCAGTGTCTGGCTGATGCTCTATGGAAAGATAACACACAGTCCTACTCTTGAGAAACCATCTGTAGTCTTCCTAAGCATACTGCACATTCTTGTTCATAAGTTACAGAGAGCAGAACATCTTTTCTTTGAGAAAGCCTGTTAAAATATAGAGAAGTGCTCTGCAAGAATTGCTTGCATAGCATTTTGTTGCTCTTCAAGGTCTCCTAAGTGGAACTGATATATGTGTCACCTGTATCAAAATAGAAATAAAAATTTCAGCCCTTCAGATGACCAAAATAAAATAAAGTGCTCCTCTGGTTAAAGCATCAGACTGCACAGTGCAAGGCAAGCCATAGTCTATCTCCTTCCAGCGGTTAGAGAGGTGGGTGGTTAGTGGGATCTGTGAAACTGCACATCCCTTTTCTCAGAACCAAGAAGTCTTTCCACATCTTTGCTGACATAATCGTAAATTCATGAATGCCATAAAAACTCAGGCCTATTAGCTTTAATAACCAACACATGACACCATGGAAATCATGAGGGAACAATCTTAACATCTCATTTCACTTTCTTTCATGAAGCCAAGAGCTCATCTCACATTCAAATTCATTTCAGCTTGACTTGTCTGCTTCAGCAGAAAACAATCCCCCATGCACATTTTTGGTCCACTAAAAACATGAGATATTTATCTATGCTGATTTTCACGGCATATCTAAGGTATCTAAGGGCAACATTTTACAGTTCAGCACACAGAGAAATGCATCACACTGAGGAAAAAATATATAAATAGTGCTATGTATGAGTTATTGTATTGAATAACCCTTGAAAAGAGTAAAGAACCTCATAGAGCTTCTCAGTAGTTAGTACATTTTAAATAATAAGGATTCAGTAAGCCTTCTTTCTTTCTCTCTGTTTCTGAGACACCATAGGGAGTGAAACAAAATATAAAGGTTAAGCCACTCAAAAAGCAGGCTAAAAACAGAGGAATTAAAGGATAGAGGCTGGAGCAAAACTTTATAAAAAAAATTATTTGATTTTAGAATTCTTTCTTTCATTTGGTAAGTCACGTTTGCTATTTTATTTCCCTGAGCTGCAGTTTGTTGGCACGCAAGCACTGGAGAAGCAAATGTGAACTTGGGTAAGTTAAAGTGCATTAAACTCGTGTATGTAGTTTAATTCACTTGCAAGATGAAATAAAGTGAAAGCAAATTGAGGCCCACTTTAATCCTGAATAAGAATGCCCAGTGAAGGATATAATCACATTCATCTTTAAATTAATATTCCCATTTAATTCATGTTAATGGCTGTGAGTAGTGCACACACAAAGTCCCTGGTCTTGTGCAGCTCACTGAAAATTCAATTCCAAAGAGAGTAACTGTGGTAGAAATGATCCTTAAAGGGTGATATTAGAAACCTCTTGAATATTTGAAGTTTGTATGGGTAGACTCATTTTAGTAGACAATAATAAAGTAACTGCACTTGAGCTCAGCAGAAGCTTTCCACATTGAAGAGTGTCAGATTGGGTCAATAAATGTTAACATTTTTACTGACAGAAAAGTCACCTTCAGACCAGCAACAGGGAAACTTGAAGAAAAAATTGATCAGGTAAAGCAGCACTGTTATCATTGAGGAGAATGATTTTTTTGCTGAGGACTTTTAGCTCTGTTACATAAGAGAAGTAGTGATGTGTTTTGCTCTTGGTTTTGCTTCTCTTCAAGCAAGGTAGTGCAGAACAAGTTTCTTATTCCAGATGGTTTAATGCTTTAAGGAGTCTCTGGCCTCTTGTAGTGTTACACAGGAAGAATTTCTGCCCCCACGTCTCCTGAGCGCAGTGCTGGTGCATGAACACACCAGGAGATGGGTCCTCACCTCATCTGAACTCATCTTCCCTTCAACTCATCTTCTGGTTCTCAGACATGCTCAGACCAGTAGCTAGCTCAGTGACTCTTTCAGGAGATTTAACGGGGTATCTGGGATTCTCCCAGACTGCTAGAAGAAGGAATAGCTACAAGCTCACTTGCATTCCACATGGGGTTAGACCAGTCTGCTATACCCTGTATCACAAGTGCTTTGTCTCTACCAAGAGTGCCCTGTTCTCCATATAGTGCTTATCAGTCATGAAAAGCTTAGTTTTCTTCTTTTCCCTTTTCCCTTTCCTTTCCCTTTCCCTTTCCCTTTCTCTTTTTCTTTCCCTTCCCTTCCCTTGTTTGTTTTGCTTGTTTTTTTTTTTTTTTCCTTTCTTTCATCTAGGTAGGACAAAATCTCTATGAAATATTTGCATATGAAGACAGGCAATCATTTAGGCATGCAGTGGGAAGAGAGGGAAGTGCCTACACAAACACAACCTGGAATGTGGCAGGTGTTTTAGAAACATGCAGATGTCCAGAAATTTCAGATCTATGCACATGTACAGTCTATTTGCAATGTCCAGGGGAAAATATTTATTTGTGAAGATTTGACAACAGATTGGCAAGGATATCAGTAAATTTTTAGACAAGTAAGTCAGAAGTGAGAAGTCATTTATGCTCAAAGCCAGTCTTGCCTTCTCTTTTTAAAAAATAATATTAAGATAGAATAAACTTAATATCAAATTATCAAAAACTTTTTTTCTGATGTGAATTTTCTGTTTCTTAATGTAAAATTTATGAATATTCATTGCATCAATATCTAGGGAAAACACAATGTCACATGTATATTTACAAGCAGTGAATACACGAAATACATCCAGATCTCAAAGAATCGAACACCAAGCTTTTATTCATAACCTGTTCTAAACGGTATAACCCAGCCATGTCTGGAGCAAAGCACTACCATTGTGTTTCAGCAGCACTGATCTCTCTGTACTGCTCTGCAGCACATATTGCAAATATGCCCTTGACTTTTTTTATGCAAGACATCTATCCCTTTGTTCATCTTAGGCCTCTCTAAACAGCTCTCCTTGCCATAGAAAACTTAAATTGAAAAGAATGCACCATCAGGTTTAAAGATCATCACATTTCTGACTCGATTCTGCATAAATTAATTGTTTCAGTGAAAGCATTGGGTCCTTTGCTTTACAAACACATATTCTTAACAGATCTATAGTCTAACCCCATACGGTCATAAGTATTTAAATGTTTTCAGTGAATATCAAAGTACCTTGTCTAACTCAATAGGAGAGCAAATGAAGATACATTAAATTACTTACCCATATTGTCATCTATTGACAAGAGATTTCAAGCTAATCTCCTTTATACCACAGAACTATTTTAATGGATGAATGCTTCAGCTGATGTTTCTGCTGGATAGTAATCATGCTTTCTCTTCCATAATTTCTTTCTCCTGTCTGCATTTGTAACACTGAATTTTCTGTGTACGATTGAGAGAAGAACTTCAGGGTTTTTTAAAGAAAAATGCATTTATTAATAACAAACACAAGGATCTACATTCAGGACTGGAATTCCACATTTCAGGCAGTAAATAGGCTTCTGTGGTACCAAGCCTTGATTTCAGTACCTTGCCTATGTGACAGATCCAATTTCAGGCATATTCACTTGGTACAAGACCTCATTAAAAATTCTCCAAGCTGGAGAATCTGTCATCTGGTTTATGTCCAAGATGTTGTATATGTGTCAGGATACTATCTTGATACTTATCTGACCAAGTCTGTCAAAATTTTCAAGGGTCGTGTATATACCAGGACAAGTTCAGAACTTCAGAAGAAACTGAGGCTTCTCCTGAATATCAAGCCCTTGAAAAAGGGCCCAAGTACAGGGTGGAGTTTGCCTTTATAGTGGTTCATTTCCAGAACACACCAAGCAGAATTTGTCTAAATCAAATTATCCAAGACACAAATGATTTTGTTAGCACGGAAGTAGGTTCTTAGTAAGTCTCATTTGCCACGCTAGTTCAAAAATGTCATCACAACAGACCTCGTCCAGGTTTTATCAGGTCAATACATAAGTTAAATTGGCAGGATTATCTGCAAAAGGTATAAGCAGAACACTGAAAGCTATAATCCTGGCATGGACTTTACAAAACATATAATTTGATTTTGGAAATTCAAGGTTGCATATGTAATTCATGCATATGTAATTCAAACGAACATAATAACCCATTGAGTAAGTCACAGGATGGAGATAAACAGGTTCATGATCATCAAAATACTACCCTAATATTTAATTCACTATAGTATTCTAATAGATAATAAAACAATACATTCTTCAGTACCAACAGATAATATTTGATGAATATTATCATCCTGCTATCCCAGGATCAGATGAAGTGTTTTCAGTGCTTTAACTGTTATAACTTTGGTTTATGTTTACTTTCTCAGTAGCACTGAAAGTGTACTAAGAATAATAATGCACCTCTATGATCAAAAGTACTGCTAACTTCATGGTAAATGTCTTGATAAGGTGGATATTCTCTTTTAAAGACAGGAATTCCTCAAAGCTGTTCAAAGAAGATACGTCTGAAATTCTTCAAGTGATATAATTCAGGCAGTATCTCTCTATGGTGGCATGACTGTGTATACGTTCCTATCTGCATCATGTGTGCTGACAAGATAGTCAAATACTACAGATCTTTGTGATTTGTAAACAGCTGAATCAAGGGCACTGCTACATCTCCTGTTTGTTCATGCAGTTAAATGCAGCAAAATGGAACAAAAAAGCTCTTTGGAGCTCTGACTGCAATACTTAGGGCTTGATATATTAGCCAAATCTGGGAGAAGGTTAAAAGAGGCAAGATGTTTTGAGTCTAGTTGTAATTATTTTGCTTGTATAATTTCTGGCATTCTCAAAGCTTGTTTATGCCTTAGAAAGACATATATTTCCTCAAGCTTCCTGGAGGAAATTATTACTATGCTTATGACCTTGTCAGGCAGCCACAATGAACATTTCATTGTCTTTGGGATATCTCTTCTCTAATTCATCCAACTAATTGTTATAGCAGTAATGCAGTGAAAAAAAAATATACATATACACCCATATATATATATATATATACACTTATATATATAACCTGGGACAGACTGCATTGCACAAATCTTTTCAGTAGTTTGAAAGAATTACAAAGTGGATGTAAGCTAGCCTTAAAGCAAAATAGTAGTGATTTCTGTTCATGCAAATGATAAAACAAAAGCTTATGGTAACAGGGCTTATACACATTGGTAATATAATCATGAGATTATATTCTGTGTCTCGAAAGAGACATCTGAATTGCTAATAAAGAATAGATTGCAGTTCTTGTCACTGTGTGACAAGACTGATAAGGCATTTATTAGAGCCACAATTTGTCTTTCCACTTGTGGACTCTTGCTTGAAGAGGAAGAAATAACATGCATCATTAGGAGCTTTTTGCGTCCTCTGTTCACTTCCCTCCCTTCTATTTTGACAGAGCAATCATAATGCCCCAGGATCCCCAGCTTGTTTGAGATATTTTTTGGACCAACATCATAGTGTTTCTGTTTGGATTCATTACCTCCAGAGAAAATAAAAATACTTGAGATTCACCAGTTTCCCTTGAATTTTCTTTAAAATTCTAGGCAAAAATACATAGCAAACAAAGTTTTCTTAGCAAATCAAAAGGTTCAACTCCTGATTATAAAACTATAAAATTAAAAGGAAGAATGAAACCACAACAACAGAATATATCAGACACAAAGATATAATTTGAGAAGTAATTCAATTGGCTAAGTATTGATATCTGGCCAATGTCCTACGGCATCCCACTTAACTTCGATTGATCTACCTGGAAGGATTTAGGTCTCACATAAGTCCTGTGCTATCTTATGTTTGCCAACCAATATGGATAGTCTGGTAACCTAAAGAATGTATCTGATTGATAAGAAAATCCCCTTAGAGTTTCTTCTCAGCTGAAACAAAGAGTCAAGCTGTGATTTCACCTGCGTAACCTCAACAGCTCCCTTACTCTAGGGGTCTGGGTTCTATCAAGCCCCATTATATAAAAGCAGAGCCTCAAAGCATTTGTCAAAACTCTCTAATTTCTCCACTGCTTTTGAGGTCTGTTTCATGTGGTTGGTTGACCTGCTCAACATCTAGGAATGCTAATAAAGTGTTTTTTAAGCTTATCTGAGAAGATCATCTTTGGTGTGGAAAGAGGAACTTCAGCCCACATTCCTCTGCTTCAGTTTACCTTTTCTCTTGGGAAGTCAGTTGAACTGCTGTTATAAGTTTCTAGCATTCCACCATAAAATCATTACAGAATTTTTTTAAAGTTTTTCAAGACGAATTTTAGGTTAAGTTTGTAAGTTTAGGTTAAGGATTTTTTTTTATTTCTCTTTCTCTCTTTCCATTTCTTTCTTTCTTTCTTTCCCTCTCTCTCTCTCTCTCTTCCTTTTTCTAGAGAGCGACCATAAATGATACTTTGATCCAGCATATATGAGACCTGGAGCAAATACTTTTCTTCTGTGCACATATAAACCCTATGAGCTTTCAGAGTCTTTGTATTGCACACATCCAAGCTGCACTTAACTCAGCAAGCTCAGTTGAATCAAGCAGCTACAGAAGAGGGTTCAGGGCACTTGGCAAATCCTGCAAGGGTAATTACTGACCAGGCTAGGCCAGACTGAGCTCTGTGTTGCTACAGATATATGACTGCTAACACCCAAGCTGTTACTTTAAAGATAATTCCTGTAGGCCTACATGACCTGCTGTTACACCTTTGAACTGTGGAACAAATATAATTGTGAGGGTGTAAAGTAGAAAATCAAGCTATGAATAGGAAAGATTACACCAAAATCCGACTCATAAAACCCTATACCAGTATGTCCACTACTGCAAGGTATGTAAAAATGTCTTTGGAGACCTGACAACCCTGCACAGGACTTACTGCTGAGAAAAAAATTAGAATGCTTTGATTCAACTCAAAAGTAGTATAGAATAGTCCCTCTAAAATAACAGTTCTGTCCCAAGAATCTTAGGGTTAGAAGAATACATTAAGTAGGGCAAAAAAAATTGTATTAGATGTTCTTTTTAGGTTCATTTCATTTTAATTTTTATTTCTGGGTTTCAAAATTAAATGCTTATTCTTCTTTATGAATATTTATATTCTACTGTAAAATTGATAACATATATTTCTTCAAAAGATCTAAATGCATCATGTGTAATTTCATTCTCCTGGCTTAGGAAAAAAATTGTATTTTTAAATAGAGCTTATCCAGCTCAGCTTCAGTCATTTACTAATGTTAGTATGTTTGTAATTTATAGAAAAAAATCAGTCTAAATTTATACTATTGATCCTAAGTCATTAGCTTTAAGCAGCAAATTTTTCTTTTAATAATAAAGTAAACCTTCAAGTTACATTTCTTCCCAGCAGGTTTTAAGACCTGGAAGAAAGGTAATTCAGATGCTAGAGAGAACCTACTAGTTAAGAATTCTTCATAGAAAGTGCCTCTTTACATTCTGGATCTCCTATTGATGGAAAAATCTCGTAAAGGCAAACATTTAAAGAAAGCAAAAAACCAAGTGGTATATTTTAAATCTTCTTGCAGCTAGGTATTTCCAGTGTTTTCATCTGTTCAAATATGCTTTTCTTGTAGACCAATGAGGTCATCCTTTATTTGGTTAAGTAAACTTGAATAAAGTTAACAGCTATGTAATAAAAATTTATACACACATGAGAGATTTTGTGGCTTTTTAAACTTCAGATTAAGCCTCAAATGATTTTATTGCTGACTAGAATTTCATGCCAGAAATTTCATGTATTGTTGTTTGCCCAAAGATGTTTTTTCTCTCATTTAGCACCTTCTGAATGGAAGATTTTCAAGGAAGGCATGCTGCAAATTGCTGATGGCATTACAAGAAAAACTATGGGAAGGCTCATTGTCCTGAGGATCATAAAGTAAAACAATGCAAGATATATCTTTTGCCCCCAAAATAATTCCATCTGAAATAAAACACAAAAATATGAAATTAAATGTCACTAGATAACAATATACCATCCAAAGTCCTGAAGCCTGCACTGTCGTACAAATAAAGCTCTAGTCAGTAGTGGAATCTGCTTGCAAAAACAGATCTCATTCTTGACAATTACTAATTAAAAATAATAACCTTCTTGTATTTATATTGGTGAATATGATTTGGATTCCATTTCTTCCTTGTTATCTGCACTTTGCAAATGGTATTTGTAACCTGGAAAAAGATTAGAGGAGGGTCATAAATGATAAAAAGCTATACATTATTTAAAAGATTTTGAGCAGAATAAACGCAGGAAAGATGTCCCATAAAGGAATTGATGACAGGGTAAAAGAAAAATTGTTTACCATTTGTGCTCCTCAGCTATGCAAGGGTTTGTGGACCTTGCACTAAAGAAGTCAAAAAATAACTAAGAAAAAGAGAATCTATCAACAAAAAAAATCAAGGTACTATGCAAGATTGGTACATTCACTGGCAAATCTTTAGGAGGCACAAACTGAAAAAGGCTGAAAATCACCAGGAAAAAAAAAAAAAAAAAGACTGAAAGGAGACATGATAACAGCCTTATAGTATGCAGCAGGCTCTAAGTAGCAGACTGTTAGAAATAGGAAGGTGATTCATCATCTGTTCTCTTTGGCCACTAAGAAGATGCCAAGAACAAATCAGCTTAATTGGCAATGAAGAATGTTAGGTTGGGAGATTAAGAAAAGCTTTCAAACAACCAGAAGAGTGAAGCAGATTCTACAACTTCTCCAGACAGACTGGGAAATCAATGCAAGTGCAGGTCTCAGCAGTCCTGAGGTCTTTTAAATCTCCAGGAATGCCAGAGCTAATCTACTCCTTTTTGAAACGCATGGCTCTTCCAGAAGACCTTTTTTTTCTCCCAGATTTACAATGCAACTGTTGTCCATGAAGCTTTTGCCTCCCAGAAAATCTCTGAGCCTTCATTTTCTACGTGAATGCCATTCTTTTCTCAATGCACATAATAAAATTTTAACATATTTTCAACTTAACATCTAGGAAAAAGGCAGTTAGAAAGAAGGAAATTCCAGACTAGAAAAAATGAAAAATTTATATTTTCCACATTGACTTATGACTTTGAGAGCTTGGATTTAAACTTACTGGCTGACATATCTTGCAGATTGTACTTTTAAAGTAAAAACCAGATGAAAAAGTTCATTTACTATGTTTGCGAGATGAGCTTGGAAATGTATTTCTACAGAGTAAAGGTCAGAGTTTTGAAGGCCTGAGGAAATGCAAGAGTCACAGGGAACAAGCAACATAGCTGGAAACATTATGAAATCAGAAGAAATAATATAGTATTGTTTCTTGCTGTAGTTTGTTTCAGCATAATCTGCATGGTGAACATCTAGGTGTCATGAAAAATGATCATGATTTCTTTACATTCTCTATTTTCTGCTCAGTTGTAGCTATTTCCTCTATTAGTGTAGTTATGATTTTCCTGACTTCTTGACACTCTTTAAGAATAGATTATGCTGTGGTTTTGAGGCTAAATTCTTTAGTCATTCTATCATGGATTTGAAGAATCTTTGGTAAGCACCAGAATCTTTTAGAGTATCTATGCCACTGTGGAAATCCTAGTCCTTTTCTCCTGTAAGGTGCCTGCTGACTGGTATGCTTGACCTAGCATGGATGTCCATGCTCTGAGGTCTGTTATTGCATATCCTACAACCACATGTCCTCTCTCAGTGCCTCTGTGCCACCTTGCATAGTGTGCTACAGCAAAGACTTGTGAGTTCAAGTTTAAGATGTCAGCAGAGGTCCTTGAGAACATAAGCACAATACAATACAAAAATGAAAGGTGGGCAGCTTATGGTCCCTCAGGAAATGCTGCCTTGAGAGCTGAGTATCACAGAATCACAGAATCACAGAATCTTCAAGGCTGGAAGGGACCTCTAGAGATCATCTGGTCCAACCTTCCCGCTCCAGCAGGCACACCTAGAGCAGGTGGCACAGGGCGGCATCCAGGCAGACTTTGAAGACCTCCAAGAAAGGAGACTCCACAACTTCCCTGGGCTGCCTGTTCCACTGCTCTGTTACCCTCACTGTAAAGAAGTTCCTCCTCACCTGGAGATGGAACTTCCTGTGTTTCAGCTTGCACCCATGGTTCAGCTTTCACCCATTACCCCTTGTCCTATCACTGGCCACCACTGAGAAGAGCTTGACCCCCTCCTCCCTACAATCCTCCTTCATATATTTATACATGTTAATAAGATCCTCTATCAGCCTTCTCTTCTCCAAGCTGAATAGACCCAGAGTAGAACCAGTTTTAGAATACAGCAAAGAGAAGAAGGATATATTTCCAGCAGGAAATTAATTCCATATTTGATGAAGAAACAGACGGTTTCAAGGTGATATAGGGCAGCCATACCATCCATAAGAATAAGAAGAAAGACTAGAAAGACATTGAGTACTCCAGCCCTGTCTCCCCCAGTTAAAGTTGCTGCACTTGACCATTGCCACTGCTTATGTGCAGTAAGTCATCTATCACTTCCAGTAAAGAAAGAATATTGTTATTTGATCTGTCATTTGCCACATTCTGCCACTCAACTCACCAATGATTTGCAAAGTGTTATCTTGTGCTATGTCACTTGATCAAAGAAATGAGTGTTTTAAATGATTGTGTGGGGTTTCTGCTCCATCCTTCCCACATGACAAGGCAATTGATATGAAACCACCAAATATGAGTAAGTAAGGGTACAATGATTCCTCTTAAAAATCTCCACAAAACTGGCCTGTGCTGTCTGGCAGAGAAGTGCCTGGTTGTAAGAACAGAGAGAAGATTACACACAGCCTTTTCCAGAGAAGAGTCAACCTCACTTTCTTGGTTATGAAGACAGAATTAGAGAAGCAGACTGGCACACAGCAACATCTATGAGGCCCCTGTCTATCTTTTAGGAGCAGAAAGTTATCACTTCCTGATGCTCTCCACACATATCCCCTGTTTGACATGGCCAGCCAATTGACACAGGACAACCTAGCAAGAACTCTAGGAGAGTCTCATTGGCTTTAGTGCACTCCAATGTCAGAAAATTCCTATCAAGACCTTACTTGGCATAGTTTGCTGTCTTTCTTTGCATGCCTTTGCTGCCTTTGCATGAAGCAAAAATTGTATGTCTGCCATACACCAATAATCCTATATTTAATCCCATTGTTGGCCTAGATGTATCACACATAGTAAAAGTGAGAGAGGACACAATGTTTCTTTCTGGTCACATCTTTTAAAACTTATTGGATTTCTGGATATACTTGCACATCCTAACTCAGGAAATGTCTTTGAAGTGAACTCAAATGTCAGAATGCTTCCAATTCTGTGATTTTTGTGGAGCTGTACAGATCAATAGAATTTCAAATTAGATTCATTCAATAATTTTTAATTTTATGTAAATGAAAACATGTTAAATGTCACTTACTGGGTGCTCAGAACAGAACTTAGAACATTTGGTTATTCAATTTCTGCCTTGGCTTGATTCATCACAGCCATGGTGTTTCTGAGACTTCACAGGGATTATAGAATATGAGAGATAAAAGGTCTGTGGAAACACCACTTTTTTTATAATTCCTTATCTTGTCAACTTGACAACTTTTCCAGTTGAAAGAGATGACACAAACTTTAAAAAACATGTTCTAATTGAGGGAACAGACATCATTAGGGTCCTGACAAAAGACATGAGCACTGCAGTGAGTATTGTTGTCTTTAAAGGATGGACAAGAAAGAGTTAGAGATTGCAATGTGCACTGAAGATTAAAAACATTTCCTGTAGGGAGAACCATATTTGACATCAATTTAAAGATAATGATACCAGACTATTAAAGACAGGTGAAACAAAAGGACAAGGGAAAAAGTGTCTAAATAAAAAATAATGGTCTTGGAACTTAAAGAACTTAAAAATAAACACAGATCAATGGCATCAGGCAGTAACATCTTAAGTGCCATTTATCACAGAACCAAACAAATATGTTTAAAAAGAATAATGCTCTTTACCTCAAATCATAATTCAAAGTATGTTTGAAGTTGGAACAACCTAAAAAAGGGAAGGAGAGAAACTCTTCTGATTCACACTTGACATTTGGAAAATAATGGCATCACCTCTCAAGACAGTAAAGGCTAACTCAGTAGTCCCATATTTAGGACTTTTTGATTTAGTTAAAGATGATTGAAAGGAATATAGAGAATTTGAGGAGTAACTTATGCTGTGAGTAGAGTGAAGACTCCATCCAGATGAACTGATATGTCTTATATGATCTAAAAAGCTATAAAAAACACTCAATTGGTTCCAACCACGCTAGTCACCATAATGAGTCAGACTGTCATGAGTTTTTTCACTTCCCCGCATTCAAGCTGCACTAAAAAGATAAGAAGATCCAAATACAGATTCTTGCCAGGCTCTAGTTCATAAAGTGGATTCTTAGCTTTCGAAAATGGGTATATCTAGGTAAACTCCATGGAGACATGCAGATTCAGTGAAGTTGGATATCTTGTTCATTGAACAAGTAATTCTATGGTAGTCATGGATGGGAACAATTTATTTTAGGACTAGAGGAAAAAAGAAGGATTTTATGCAAGAATTGATACACTAGAGTTTAATGACAGAATTTGAAAGGCTTGCAGACTTTGGTATGTCACAAAATTTACTGGATTTGGTTCAGTTAATTAGAACATGTAAATAGGATCTTGAACAAGTCTGAACTAATTCCCTCAACAAGTAGCAGAAGAACTTATCTATCTTAAATATCTTCTGGGGTCTTCTATGTCCCCATAGAAGGCATAGAAGAGACTTAAACATGCTGGATATATGATTCATACCAAGACAATTTAGGATTTGAAACTTTCAGACCTTAATGCTAAAGTGAAGTGATTATTTGCTTGTTATAATAAATGTTGATATGTTGATGAATGTTGATATGAATGTGGGTAGTTTTGATGTCACTCAGTGGACAGCAATGGCATGCATGCACTGTCCTATGTATGTTGGCACCTATATGCACCCATAATATCAGCCAATTCTTTACAGCTCTTAAGAATAATATTTTGTGTGTGAACTTTCTAAAATCCCATGTATATGGTTGCAGCCCAATTGGCAAATTAAAATGAAAAGCAGAAGACTGAGTGTTTGTGCTGGTGCTCAAATAGGCCTGGCTTACTGGAACATGTATTGCCAGTAAACTGTTCAGGATCTCTCATGAGAACTTAATATGCAATTACAGTAACTTGACTTGTCCGGTAATGTCTCTGGAAAGCTCGTCATAATCTTGATCTTAATTAAAAGATGTCCAAAATTAGACTGACAGAACCATGAGTCTAAGTATGTCTTGTGTCTGAGTTGGTCTAATATGTTCTGAAATTGTCCTATGTCCTGTATCCTATCTTGATGGTTATGTGGATATTACAGAAGATATTTTTCTTTACATTAAGAAGTACTAGATAAGAAATGTTCAGATATAGTAAATACTGCTTGCAAAGAGATATTTTTAAGTCCTTAATGTTTTAAAGATTTTTTTCTACACAGATAATATATGCAAACCACTTATGAAACTAGTTACATTAATGTCTGCTTTCAAGTCAGTTGCATGACTTTGATAAGGACATTTTCAAGGTAAAAAATAACTTCTAGAGAATAGTCTTTCAGCTATAGAAACAGATCATTGGAGAAACTGTGACTTTTGCTCCAGGAAAAAAAAAAAAGACAACTGTTGGACTGAAATTCTGAAATTGTTTCAGAATTGGGACACTAAAAAATACGGCTAATGTCCTCTTTTTCAAATCTTCAGTATGTAAATTAGGATAAAATTCACTAAAGCTGAAAATATGTAACTGCTAAAAAAATGATGCAAGTAAGAGTTGACTCAAGGCACTCTGTGTACAATCTTTCTGTCTGATTTCAAATTCTGATGATTTTATGTTGTTCCTATCTCCATAACACCCAACCATTTCAAAGCATTGAGCCCATAGGACAAAGCATCATGCTGTTTCTTAGACTCCCTGTGCCTCTGTCTCCATCCACCCAGGACAGACAGACTAGCAGAGTCTAGCCTATGCAATGCTGTGGTTATGAGCATGTTCTGCAAAAAGGAAAAAGATCATTACCAAAAGCTTTTACATCTGTATGGAGCACACAGTGATATCTAGAAATGCACTGCAGAGGTGGTCCTATGTGGAAAATTCCAATTCCCTCATTGCTGAGGCATCCAGCCATGTTCCAGAAGGAGGACTTATGCATTTTAATTTGGATATGCACCACCAGCTTTTGTTTTGTGTACACAGAAAGCCTAAATCACTCGGGTTCCAACATGACTTAGGTACTTAGATATGTTTGAAAAGATTTCCTGTTATGAACCAAGTCAGATATTTCCTGAACATTTTGAGCTCCTCTAGAATGGATGAACATTGAAATTCCTTTGATATTATCATTATCTCTCAGAGTAATAATTATAATTAGCTCTTTTCTAATATCCTCCTTTGGCTTTAGTACAGCTAAGGCTATAAAATAGACTTGAAATTTATCCCAGATACTGTTGAGAACTCTTTGGTATTCTAAGTCAACTCCTACATATAACCTTTTTTTTTTAATATGAATGACAAGCCCATACGAAGTCAAAGGGCACCTCTAATATTCTACAAATATATCAGATCCTTACTGCTGAAAAATAACCTAGACTTGGTGCCCAACACTCTGGTGAGGGGTAATTCTTTTTCTTGCTTTTTACCTCCTGGTTTTATCCCTTTATCTTACTCATAGTTCTTTCCATCTGCACAAAGGTTTCCCTTGTAAGTGATCTCAGCCTTTTCCACATTCTTGTCCCTTCTTTTTCTCCCTTTAATTTTAAATGCATCATTTACAGCCACTGTGTTTCACACTGCAGTCAGAAAATATTTCAAAGCACAGTTACTCCAGTACCCTAATAAAAGAATCTAATTTCAAAGTATCTAACAGCTAAAAACTGCTTCCCATTTCAAAGTATCTGATAGCTAAAAACTGCTTCCCAACCTTCCACCTTTCTTCATGGAGACTATCATGACATTTTTGAACTGCTGCCATAACTCACCTTTCAAGATTAACTTTTTCTTACGTATGTTAAAGACCTTTCTCATCAAACTGTGTAGGAAAGGTCATTGCAGTCACTGTCCTTATATTTAAACTCTGCCTATTTTCACTGACCAATGTAATTTAGAGTATTTTCATTCTTACGTGTCTCCATTTTACTTCTGTTTGTAGCTTTCGTCTCTGGTACAAATGCAAATCTCAACCTGTGCTTCTACCACATCCTTATCAAAATCACAGAATAATTCTGGTAAGAAAGAAATCAGGAAGTCTACAGTACAAATTACTGCTCAAAGAAGTTATGTTTTGAGGTTTAGATTGGTTTCTCAGAGATTTATTTAGTTGCATCTCAATAACTTACAAGACTGGAGACTGTGCTACCTTTCAGGGTAACTTTTTCTAGTGCATGACTGTCCTTGTTACTGTCAGTCTCAACATCTCCCAAAGTACCTTGACAGAGAGCTTTATTTTCTCACGTATTATGAGAAAGCTATCAGCATTTTTTTTGTCACTGAATACCATTACCTTGGCACTAGTGTTGCACAGATGTAGACAGAATTTTTGTGTAGAAGGAAAATTTTATTGGGATATTGGAAAGGGAAACACTCATGGGGAATCAAATCCCTTTGATAGAACAGTTGGTTGGTTGCTGACTTGTGGTAAAAATAATCTTCATTACAAGACCACTCATAGTGGTGTCTTCAGGTGGAGCAAAAGAGTGTCCTTGATTTACTGTCCTGCTCAATTCTTATAAGCTACCTGTCTTATTTTACCACTTCACCATAGGCATAAAAAAGGCATTTATTTTTTTAACTACATACAAACCATCTCTTAAATATCTTACCTTATGTGGCCATTTCTGCTTCTGCAATTTTCTATTTACTATTTTTACATGCCTTATTGATATACAACTTGATCAATTCTGCAGCAGGATTCTCTGTGACACAGCACCCAGGATGTTAATCTATACATTTAAGCAAATAAATTGGACTTGACACAGTTGGAGTAACCTAGGAGAATATCTAGTCTAAATCTTCGATCCAAAATTCCCACCCGGAGAACTCTTGCAGCAATCAATCAAATATTTAATTCTGAGGGTGACTGTGAGTTCAGACAATCCCTTACCTTCATGTTGGTTGATTGTCTCTAGCCAATTCATTATAAATACTGCTAACTGACCAAGTAGCTCTTGGATCTCCCAGGGAATTAAGGACTAAAGTGCATTGATTGTGCATACAGGCACATCCCTATTACCCAACTATGTCACAATAATAACTACAAGATTAATTTGATTTTCATACTTTTATTTTTTATTTGCGTCTTACAGCACTTGTCTCACTGGCTAGACGTTCTTTGCAAAACAAGTCTAAAGCTATTCTTCATAACACCTCTTCATAACATCTTTTTATTTCATCTGAATAATATAGTAAGTGGAATTTAGAAGAGTCTGTTTGCAAGTAACTTAGTATGATATGTGTAACTGAAAAATGCAAGGAAGGATTCTATTATTGGGGAGAAAAAGTAATATATTTATATTATTTCTGAATATTTGATTAAGATTTTTGCTGTAACATATGGAATCACTTTAACTTCATTTACTATCCTAATAAAACAATCCAAATCTTTAAATTCTCATCAAAGCTCTCATCATGACTCATATCAACTATCACAATCTGATGGCCCTCTTAATGGTTATCATGTCCTAATGGTTTTAATTTCTCAAAGTGTTTCTGAAACAGATTTGGTCTTGATATTTTCCTGTTTGCATAAAGAGTGTAGATTCCAGAGGAGTAGCAACCAGCAGTGCTTCTTAGAAAAGGCAACCAAGATCTTACAGAAATTTAATATTTGAAGAAAATGTGTGGCTATAATTTTTATTCATTTCTATTATATTTTGATTTTGGAATGTCAAAATATTTTTCCACCTCTGTCAGATATGGCTACCATTATTATTTTCCTCTGACTTGTTTCACTCCATATGCTACTTCTATAGACCCAGAATATCTGTGTAAAAGGCTTATTCTTGAATATATTTGCTGATACTGATTTCAAACTTAAATTGTTTTCAAGTTAAAGGACTGGAACAAGGAGAAGTGTGTTATTTTGTTTTCTGTAATGGAAGGAGGAGGCAAAAAACAACAGAGAGGACTTGTTTTCTATTTTGGAAAGAGGTGATGAAAATGAGCTTAATTAATAACTTTCCTTTCATACAGTTCTTGGAGTCTTTTGCTGTCCCTGGTAAGCATCTCAGTCATTTCAGAGATTCATATATTTCTGTAGGTACTAAGAAGATTCCTGCAGGGAATCAAATTAGCTTTCTATAGAAGCATCATACTGACATGCATGGAAATTAATTTATTTTATTTGGAGATTTTTTTGTTACTGTATTTAGTTGCGAGTAAGGAAATATGTTCATGTATTCACTACTCTAGCACAGTTAGAAAATTAGAAATTTTTTATGCAATATAAAACCTTTAGTTTTCTAGAGCTTAGATATCTGAGAAAAACAATGATAAAATAGTAATGAACATTATTTGTTCCTACATGATATTTCGACAATTTCCAGCACAGCTGCTGAAAAATCTTATCACATTATCATAGAATGGTTAAGGTTGGAAGGGACCTCTGGAGATCATCTAGTTCAACCTCATTTAGAGCATGGGGCACACGGTGGCATCCAGGCAGCTTTACAGGACCTCCAGAGAAGGAGATTTCACAACCACCATAGCCAGCCTGTTCCAGGGCTCTGTCACCCTCACAAAAAAGAAGTTCTTCCCTACATCCAGATGGAACTGCCTGGGTTTCAACTTGGATCCATTATCCCTTGTACTATTACTGGCCACCACTTGGAAAAGTTTGACCCCATCCTCCCTATATTCTCCCTTCAGGTATTTACATATTAATCAGACCTCCTCTCAGCCTTCTCTAGGCTAAAGAGGCCCACTTCACTTAGTCTTTCCTCATAAGACAGAGGTTCCAATCACTTAATCATTTTGTTGTTCTTCATTGAACCCTCTTTAGAAGCTCCCTCTTGTCCTGGGGAGCCCAGAGCTGCACCCAGTACTCCAGGTGCGGCCTCACCAGAGCTGAACAGGGCAGGATCACCTCCCTTGACCTGCTGGCAACATCCTCCTGATGCAGCCAGAAGCCCATTGTCCCCCCTTGGCCTTGAGGGCACTGCTGCCTCATGGGTAACTTGGTGTCAACCAGGACTTCCAGGTCCCTCTCTAGGGTGCTGCTCTCCAACAGGTCAACCCCTATTTTGTATTGATGCCCTGGGTTATTTCTCCCCAGGTGCAGAACCCTGCTCTTGTCCTTGTTGAACCTCATGAGGTTCCCCTCTGCTCAACTCTCCAACCTACCTAGGTCCCTCAAAATGGCAACACAACATGGCATTTGCTACACGAGAAAATAGTTTAGAAAACTAAATTTCTTCTAATTCATTTAACCAGTATGTAATCAACTAGCAAAAATGGTCCTGTTATTATAAATTGCACCTTTTCTAGGATTTCTTTTTTGTGAACCTTATTATTTTGAATTTACTGAATCTAATTTAAAAATTCTGAATCAGTATAAACCAGAGAGAAGCAAACCAATATAAAAAAGGACTTGAACACCTTCTCAAATATAGATTTCAGTGTTTCACATTTAATTGCATATCTTAGGTTAAACTGATGTAATTTTGGATCTTGGACTGCACATGATCACAGTCCATAGAACACTATTTTTTATGACAATATTTTTGTGCTGCATTTACTTCATCATTCATCTGCCCTTAAAAAATTAGCACTGAAATGGTATCCTTTTTTCATGATTAGCAACAGTAAAACTAATAGTTGGAGTGTACACATGTTTAGATCCAGAACCTGGTGAAATCAATGGGAATTCTTTGATTCTATCATTAGTCTTTAGCCACAGAATTCACTTAGTTTTCTTGGTGGCTATGTTTCCAGACTTCTTTACACAGTTTTGCAAGCTCCCTCTTCACAAACATAAGAGCCAGCTCTGAGTAGAACAGCCAAATGCAGAGAGTATTTTATGTATTCAGATACCTAATGTTCTTGCTCCACAGATGATTTTCTCACAGGCCTGTGAGAGCTCGTTAACACACTATTAAAGATTCTTGATTCTCGACTTTGCCTATCAATTTGACGTCATTGAGTCCATGGAGTTACTAGAGCAAAACTGGTGTAACAGAGCAAAATGACAATTTGTTCCTATCCTCCATATGTTATCTCTTTTAATAAAGAAAAGTATATTTTTCTTCTGTGTCTCCCTTTACAAATTTATATTTGCAGGGAATGAGATGGGACGCAGGATGTTCACTATTCTTTCTCCACGTTGTTTCCTTCCTAGCCCAGGTTAAGTTGAAATTTGATATTATATAGTTATGTCTCAACTGTAGAACTGAACTCTATTTTTCATATTTGATGCTTATCTGGGAATAGGGTCCTTGAATAGTGACACTCTTCCAGCATTGACAAAGTTAGTTCAGAGTCATTTTTGCACACTACAGTTGTGCTGTAGCATGCCCTGTACAACTATTCATTTTATTTCAGCACCTGTTTTGTTCTCTCTAGGTGATTAAGTGGTACAAACTGAATTAAAACATAAACCAGTTTTCTTCCTGATATAGCAAAGCTGTTACATCTTCTCATGGGAATCTTTCATTCCACAGCAGAATCAGATTGGTTGTACTTGTCCATAGAAACCTATATAGACTTGGGAAAGGAGATAAGCTATGACCATAATGCTTGCCTTTTCTCATTCTCTGGAATATCTGCTTGTATGAAAAGGAAAATATAGAGATCCTTTGGTTTTATTTATTTTCAATATCTATGTTAATTCAGTTATTTTAGCAGATTTCAACAGCTGTGAAACCTCACCAAAGAGTTTTTCCTGGAATAATTATCTCCTGCTGCAGTCTATTCAGAGTAGAGTATGTCACTAGGTCAAGGCTTTGGAGTTTGTTAAGATGAGATCTATGCAATGATAAATAATGTATGTGTCTGTCTAATGTGGTGCAACAAGATGTTAAAGAAAATTAATTCCAGAGGCAATTTCTATTATTCTCAGATCTGTAACCTGTCATCTTCACTGTGAGTCAAATGCCAAATTACAGCTGAAATCCTGTTCTGCAAATGAAATCCTTTAGTCATGCTAATTTTAATTTTAAATTTAATTGTTTGCACTTTACTACGTGTACTACTAACCTGGAAGCCAGCTCTACCTACTAATTTTTAAGACACATCAAGAGCTCTTTTCTTATTCTAGTGTTACAAGTAGAAATGATGATGCCATTACCTTATCTCAAATGCTTTTTACACAAGCTATGGATAATGAACCAAGGTGGAAATTGTAACTATTGTGAAGACTTCTACAAAATGATGAAAGGAAAGATCTAGGGAACTTTGATAAAAGATAGTAGGTAGGCTACAGAGGCACTGAAATCAGCCTTGATCAGTGTTATCATCTGAACAATTTTTTCCTACAGAAACATGTATTGACATAAATAAGCAATGAAGTCTGATTATTGCTCACATTCAGCAAGCCATTAGAGGACATTTATGTTGCCTTAAACTGGAAATATGACTGAGGACCAGTAGCTTTCAAACTTTGATGAGCTCATCTTAAACTCCAATTCCTGTTTTTGATTTGGTCCCATGTTAAGCTTCAAAACGACTTCAAGCACTTTACCAGCCAAAAACACTAAAAGATTCACCTTCTTCCTTAATTAAATTATTTTGGAGTGAAATACTGCTTTTTTAAAAGCATGAATCAATTCTAAACAGTATTTTATTATAGGAAATGAAACATGCCAGGTGGAACTGCAGTGTGAATTTTAAATTAGCAAAATTAATCAAATTACAAATTTGACAGGACAGTAAAGCTAATGTAACTAGTCTGTCAGAAAGTGCCATGGAGTCTTCTGTCCACTAGAAAATGTCATGAAAAACAGTTATCTTCCAAATGGAAGAAAAGGAATTCCATCATTTGGATACCATCTGCTACTTGTTATATCTCCTTGCACCCAAGGAGGTTACAGTAGTATATCCATAACGAGTCAATATTTAAAACTAGACATGTACAAATGGCATAGGTTAATCTTTGCTTAAAAAATCTGCTAGCTCCAGGCAGATGTCTGTGTGGAGTAACTGAGAAATGAAGATTTACATGACATGGATATAAACACCAACACCACCAAATGTGGAGATTACAATTTGAGAGTATATATCTAAATCTGAATTACTAAACCTAAGTGCTAGAGCCATATGTTCAATTGAAACATATTTGCAAAACAGCTTGGATAATATCTATATTTAACAGCAAAAGTTCTGCTAATTAACTGAGCTTTCAGACAACCTTTTCACATTGGCATAAATCTATAGACCAGCTTATGAGAAGAAAAGCTATGTGGAAAGGGAAAAATAACTGATATCATAGAACATAACACAACTATGGATATTGCAGATGATAGTTTTTAATCTCTGATATGACATTTCTAAAGACCTAAATAAACAACAGCTAAAAATCTTTATCAGAGAAATTAAACCAGAAGAAGAGAACACAAAGTTAATAATGCATTGGTGATGACGGAACATAACTCTGTAGCACTATGTTTTTTCCTCATAGGCTTACCTTAGGTCCACGTAGATTTAGAGGATCCCACATTCCAGGCATAGTGCTGCTTATTCTTGATGAAAGGCTTCACATTACTGAGCTAATGTCACTAGAGGCTCTGTACTCAGAGACCTGACATTTTTATCAAGAACTGCCATGCATCTAGAAATACACAGATGTCCATAGCTCATGAGTAGTGTTACTATTTAAAATGCGCTGCCTGGAAAACATCTGGCTCACTAATTCTCTACCACAATTCACAGAGTACAAGTGTCTGACACTGTGTAGCCACTCTGCATTCACAGTGTAGTAGCCCCAGAGTTTATTATTTTATGTGTTTGCTAAGATGGGTGTCTTTACTTTGATGGTGTGAATATCCCTCTGTTTCTCCAACCTTGCTTATGGAAAAGCTTCACAAAGCAAGAGATACAGACATCTCTAGAGATGCTTCTAACTGCTATCATAACAAAATAATAATAAACTAGTATAGTTTATCAGTGCATTTCTTCCATTGAGCATTAGGTAGTAAAAAGCCCACACGTTGCTCTTCATATCATGAAGTTCTACACCAATGAATTCCTTACAACAAAATATCCTGCTATTCTTATTGGTAGCTTGCATATGCATTACATTTATACAAGTCATAAAATAGTTCTTAATTCAATGGTCTAGTGTCATGATATTCAGAACAGGACATTTTCTGGAAGTAATGTTGCAGGACATTGCTATATTAAAATATGAGCCGCTTTTATGAGGTGACAGTACAGATCATTTAAATCTTTTTGCAAAATCTCTCCTGGCAAATGCTTCCTATCACATTGATTTCTGAGAAATGCTTTAGATGCTCCTGCTTTCATCATGGGTATTAACATACAGTAATTCCAAAAATACATCTATTTTTGAATTTTCTTTTCTATCAATATTGACTCCTGACTATGCTAGAATGACTGAGATAGAAGACAGCTTCATTTCACCTTCTGCTGGGAAACTTACACATACTCTTTGAGTTTCATATGTGTGTTTTTATGAAGGGAAAAGCTTGAAATTCTAGAGCATTTCTAAGCTCAAAACATAAACATGAAAGAAACATAAAGGTGTTGGAAATCATATTTTTAGGAGCAGGGAGACAGAAGAAAAATGGCATAAGCATCACTTCTTATGTATTTAAATTAATGTATTTAAACACTACCACTCATTCTTATCTACATCAAAAAGGAGTACAAATATGCAAGGTGAAAGGAAGACCTGCCAACAGATTTTCCTTGTCATTTGTAAATAGGGAGTTTAGTCCAACCTGTGTCCTTAAATACTCTGCTTCAGCAGGCACTCTAACACTTGGTCGTCATTAAAAACATGCTGTCAGCATCACCCTGAAGGCTTTTGCCCTTCAACTTGTTGAAATAAAAAGTACAGCAGGCAAAACAGGGCCAGCGACATTGTGTTTGACAGGCTGGAGTGCACTGGATACATATATCTTTTAACAGTCAATATGGAAAAACTGTAAAGTTCTTACTGAATTCTCTTGCGTACAGGTCATTCACCAGGAACAGCTACTTTCAGTGTGAGGGAAAGGTGCTGCTAAGCAATTAAAAGGAATGTTTAGACAAAAAATAAAGAAGAAGCCACCAGAGACAATCAAATTCAACACCTTACGGTACTAATGAATAGGTCCTTGTTTGACATCTTTTAGAGACTATACTGAGATTATACAACTTTCTCTAAAACCTTGTAATGATTACAACCTTACAATGATTAGGAAGTGTTTCCTAATGTTTAATTCAAATTCTTCTACACCAAAAGTTAATTTCCTCTCCTACTTACAAGAGGCAAGTAAAAATAATAGCTTATTCTTTTCTTTCTTATCATCTTTGACATCCACAATGCCATTATTATGATTTCCCCTTAACATCTCTTTTCCTTAGATGAAACAAAAGTAGTTTGGATGTGATAGTTCTCATATTACTGTAATTACCACTCTGAGTAATAATAAGTCTCTTTATTAAATCCTATCATTAGCAGTGGTGAGATTATTATTTTTGTCTCATTCACATTCCTTTTTATAATTTTTGGAAGAATGTGTTCTTGGTTTATAGCACCTTGCTCAGAAGAACAAAGATTTTTTTTTTGTTTTTTGCAATACCGAAAAGAAATCATCAGTTCTTCAGTAAAACATCCTCCTCACAAATCATGTAGATTTTTAATCATGTAGATTTCTAATCATGAAATCTACAAATCATGTAGATTTCTAATCTACATGATTTGTAGCTCTGATGAGACCTAAAATGGTAATAAAACTTCCTAAAATTAGTGATAATCATCATGAAGAAATTGTTCATTCTAGAATCAAATCAAGATCTTTCAGGTAACACAGTTTGAACTACTTCATCCTTCATTTATAAATAGCCTCATTCCAAAGGAAACTCCAAAATGTCTTACAAACTACAATTTTGAGGGCAATAAAAGTATTTGTTTATTACTGATTATTTTGTTTTAGCAAGTATGTCAACCCATTCTCCACTGCCGAGGTTAGACTTGACTTTTGAGGGACCTCTGTCATTTGTTGCTTACAAATATATCACGCTTTATCCTGCCAACACAAATTCATGCTAATTGGCAATTATCCATTGCCATTGTTTTTAGGATCATTAACATCTAAAAAGCAATATGGGAGTTCAAATTCAGAGTAATTTAGAATTATCTTTCTGTAGGTCAACATTTTAAATTGCTTGTGTCTGTTGAGAATTGAAAATTTGGGAAATTTAATGGAGGAAATAAGCAGATCAACTTTTGAAGTTTCTGTTCACTATTTCACTAATGGGTTGAGATTTTTTGGGTGATCGGTAGAGCACCATTTCCTTGAATACTTCACAGGGAATAAAATATTCTCAAACCACTCTGAGGCTTGTAGATATTAACATACAGTATCTGGTCTGGAAGTGCATATAACTTACTGTCTGGAAAACTGACAGAAAGAAAATGGGGATATTTGCATTTTTAAACTGAACGATCTGAGTCCAGGATAACCTTTAGGGAGAATCACAGTCATGGCAAGGGAGAAGATAACTTACCGATTCAGACTTCCTATGCTTCCTTGATTTGGACAAAAGCTTTCCATCATAATCCAATGGTTAGAGAGGCCTATTGCTAGGTTCTTGTTCAATTATTTCCTACTAAGGTTCATAGGCTTGTTTCTTATCTTCTTAAAAAATAAAGTGGAGCAGAAACACCTCTTGTGTTCAACAGATTAAATCAACATTAGTGAGATGCTCAGAAGTGGACAAGCTGAAAGTACAGTCTACTCATAGGCATTTTCTTACACTATCTAAAGATAAGAGTTTGTAAGGAAGTCAGAGGTGATGGGAGGGGGAAAATATTGTGGCCAATATCTTAAGCAATGGTGGGAGTCATGTTCCAGTATGCAAGGGGTAAAAACTACCAGAGATGGCAGGCAAATAAAGCCAATTCCATAGTCCAGAGAAAATTTAGCTCCACTTTCTCAGTGGAGAATAGTAAGCAGTAAGATTGCACAGGCAAGAAAAACAGCGTGAGTCTGTTAATTTTTTTCTTTAATATTAATTCTAATAGTATTTTATTTAAAAAAAGAGAGAGAAAATTGTTTTAGATTAATCCATATGAATCAGTCTACAATAAAAAGAATCTTATGATCCAGAAAAAAAAGTTGATACCTATCAATAATTTCACTCTGCCATTTTAAATTATATTTCTAACATCTGATGGATTTTTGTATTTAATAGATACCACAAAAGCTCCTTCCATGACATGATAATGGAAAAAAAAGGCATTTTCCTTCAGAGTTTGTACCACAGATTTTCTTATTTTGAGCTAGCACTTTCTATGACTTTAATTAGACATTGTAATTCAGTCTTTTAAATCTGTATAATGGCATTCAAAATCTTAGCAAACTTTGGGGACAAAACAGTATACAGACTCCAGGGATAATGTAGCTACTTTGTGTACCTTTAATATATGCTCTAATATGCCAGCTTCCTTTCTATGACGTAGGCTGAAGAAATATTATATGTTGTCTTATAAACTAGAAAGGTGAATGGATGATCTTTTCAAAGGTTCAGATGAATATTAGGGTCCAATTGCCTTTATATTTTTTCTCCACAAACCTGAAAAAGAATTCCTGTACTGATCAAATCAATTGGTTGACAGGTATATGTATTGTGCCCTTCAAATATAAGTTACTGGGTTTCATTCAAGAACTCTTGGGAGAAATTTTATGCCTTGTATTACGTGCGATATCAAACTACATATCATTGTGGTTTGATTTGTCCATAAAATTTATGGATCTGCGAATTTTATGGAGTGTAAGCTACAGGTATATTTCAGAGTAATTAAAATAAATATATGAATGAAAATAGTGAAAGAAAAATCTTAAAGTAAATAAGTTTTAGTTTTTTTTCCTGGAAAATATTATTTTCTATTTTCTCCAGAAAAAAATACCTGGGTGTGTTTACAATAAAAATATTCCTATCTTTTGTTGATGAAGCATAAGATCTTCCATCATTTGCATTCAGACTGCTAAGAAAATGGAAATATTTGAAAAATATGACAGAACAAAAGTCAAAAGGCAACTGAAGTTAATCAATAGTGTGATGACTGTCAGAAATTTTAAAAGTTTATTATAATCATGAAAGTTAATTATGACTGAAAGTGCTGCTAGAGTTTTCACTTTAGATTGAAAACAAGAAAAAAAAACTAAAATTTAAGAGAAATTTGAAAAAAATCATCTGGAAATGTATTAAATAGTAAAAGTTAGTATAGTAGTCTAGTTGGGCATCATGAAGTGTGCAAATACTACATTTGAGTGAATAAATATGTGCTGGGAAAAGACTGGGTTAATGACTAAGCAAAAGTAAATCTTTAAAACTAGAGGTCATAAATTGATAGTCTAAGAGAGATGATGTACCACCTATGCTAAACTTGGGAGCATAAAGATTTCCCAGTATGTACCATACCAAATACAATTCAGAATTCTTTTATGGCCCAGCTTGACTGAGCTGAAGCAAAATATTCCAATTCACCTGTACCAATCTGAAAGTACAGCCCATTCATAACAATTCTTTACATCATCTAAATTAGTAAAAACTTGTTGAATTGAAAAAAAATAAGGCAACCAAAATACAAAAACAGTATCAAGAAACCAGAAAGTGTTGAACTTATGCATTCAGAATAAACCTGTATGCATTGCAGGTGTTTACTAGAGCATAACTAAGCTGCTTATTGCAGTTGATTGAATGACAGCAGACAGAAAATTCCTATAAACATATCAAGGGACTTGATGCAAGATGTTATTTTAGAAACAAACACCTCCAAATAGTCTGGATAAACCAGCCTATAGAATGTCAAGGAAAAGGAAGAGAACTAGGAATACACTGAGCAGTTTCTTTCAAAAAATATAGTATGGCAAATAATATTTTCAATTCATCATATTTTCTAAAATTTGTTATTATATTAGTTAACATTAGCAAACTTTAAGAAATAAACTTTACTGGATGCAGATGACAACAAATCATTTAGAGCTCATCCACCACCAGTATAAATTCAATGAGAATAACTTCCGAAAGTATTAGTAAAATAGCAGCGATATTTCTATGTATAAAGTTCTGCAAGAGATTCTTCACAAATATCCTTTCTCTTTCCAAAGTCAATGTAACTGCTAAAAAAATGACATTCTGCTCACTATAAATAAAAGTAGTGTGATTAGTACACTTTCTTTTTCTGTAGAGTGATAATGGTACTTGATCACAGTCACAGGAGTTGATATAAATTCCCTCTGTGCAGCAGCTAAAGTATTGCTCACATCAGGGGGTCTGTCTTGAGTGTCTGGTCTAAAATACAGACATGCCCGCTCTTGTTTGCAATTAATTGACAGAACTAAAGGAGAAAAAAAAGAGTGCAGCCCCTAGCTAAATCAGTCATTGCAGCTGTCTTATTGGCTTCATAGCATAATGGGAATATAAATACCCTGTGTTCTTCCCCTTGTAAGAACAAAATGGCCCTTCATAATAGAGACTGTATCGAAAGAACTTGCCAGGCTTAAAGGACACAAAAGTTTTCCCTACTCAGAGAGACTATTGGTTACGTACTTAGATAATCAAGTGAGCACCACTGAAATATTTTTATATTCACATTAGAGGTTGGCGTCACAGGGGATTTTTTCCAGTTAGTTTGTTTGACTATTTCTTTGCAGATCACGGAACTAAAGCACCAGAGTTTCCTGGAGTAACTGACTGCCTGCCAGTCACATACTATTCCCCTAGGCATATTCTTCCCACTATATTAGAACAAATGCTTCCAGTTTGTCAGGTATTTCATAGACAAGAAGAACTTAATCTATGTTACCACTGTATAAAACAGAATGTTAGATGATCCAGGGAGAAACTCCCTAAATTATTCTCTAGTCACTTATTTCTTAACAGGGTAAAATATCAGAAAACAGAACAGAGTGGATA
>JAUBOD010000001.1:5875650-5888391 GCA_032353885.1 Nothura maculosa
CTCATTTGTACACTAGGCACTAGCTAAGAACCTCACACTTTAGTGGAGAATATCCAAATCCTACTTTTGAAATGTTGCATTTGAATAAATAGTGTTATTTGTTAAATCAATTCATTGTTTTGAAGACGATTGGACCTACAGTTAACAAGCTGCTTTTGAATCCAATACTGCCAGAGTCAGGCCTATAGTCACCACAGTATTTGGTATCCCTATTAAAAGAGGAGTCTAGCCATGCCCAGTTCCTCTAATCTTGGAGAATCAGCTGGAATACAAGGAGATTCATCTCTTACCATATTAATGGTAATGAGCAGGGGAGCCCCCTGCTCCTTCCCTACTTCAAACCACAGCAGCAAGTGAAATATTTTGTCAAATGAATGTTTGTTGTATACATTATTTATAGAATATTGAAATACAGTATCATCGTGTCAGGTGCATACTGCAGTTGATTTGCAGATGCAGTTTTCCCTGATATACACTTATTTCCTCTATATTGTATTTTTTTTAAAAAAAAGACAAATTTCTCCCTGCATACCTTTGTGGATTTAAGTACCAAACTTGGAATCACTGCTCCATAACTTTTTTACTACAATACATACAATAGGATAAAAAGAAAAAACACAATCTTGACAATCTTGTTGAGATTGCTTTCAGTTTCTCTATTTGCAAGATACAAACCACGGAATCTGAATGCAGGTAGACCATACACACACCTATATTCACATTTTGTAAGGATTACCAGATCATTGATGTTATTGCTTTTTGTACCATTTCAAATACAGTAGATCTATCTATGTTGCCAGTTAAGGACAGCTGAATTTCACTTTTAATGATTTTAAGATGATTCTTACATAGCAGATTAACATTAAAGTTACTCTTACTGTTATTCTATCCATTCTTAAAAAGTTGTATAAAATTGCCTAGTTGTTTGCAAATCATCAAATAATGATGCAATATGCAATAATAAAATTCATGAGATGCCAGCACATAGCATGTCAGTATTTTCAAGATGTTTCAATCAAGACTTAAATATTCCTTCTTATTTGAAACAACACAAAAGTAAAGAGGTCACTACTTTCTCCATAAATGCTATAGATATAATCTGACTTGATTCTTATAATGTTAAAAAAAAATGTTCCTTAACATTCTGCATATCTGTTCACATTTCACACTAGCTTACACTCCAAAACCAAAATTTGCCAGTGAAAATTGAGATCTGAATGATAAGCAAGACACTTTGATGAAAAAAATTAAATCTCTATTATTTCACAACAATCATTGAGGTTCATGATTTGCTGGTTCTTATGAAAATTTTCCAGAGGAAGAGCAACACTGCTGCATTTCAGTCCTCATCTTGTTCCTTTAGTCTGCAGTTCTGCAATACTGCAGTTCGTTCCACTGATATGAGCTGACAGTGATATTATTTTATACCTTCAAGAGCTCTTGCAGATTCAGTATTAAACAACACTGTCTTGTGCCTTTGGTAGTGTTTTGTTATCATTCCTGTGCATAGTCTCAGGCAGGATTTTCTGCAGCTGAAAAAGTTTCAAAATATCCTTCATATCTGCTTAACTGCTACAAATTGAGAGAAGAAATTGAGAGAAGCATTTCAGTGGTTGGTGTTTAATGTCATTCCCAGAACTGATGTATGAGATAACCTCATTCCATTTTCTGCATACAGATTGCATAGAATATTTTTAAAATATTTAATTCATATATTATCTTACAAAGAATATGTATGGAAGATTCTTATATGACACTTATTTTACATGAAATTATAAGAATTTATATGAGATAAGAAGTGTTTTGTTACTTAAAGAGAATATCTGTTAATTAAGTGGCTCATGCTTTAGATCTATCAGAGACAATGGGATATGGTAAACAGGGATAAATGGTACAGAATGAAGACTAAAATAGACAGGTATGTGGAAGAGCAGGGTTATACACTGAAGCAAGTTTATGACCAAACCTATTGAAAAATTAACTACTTCAGCAAATATAAGGGAGAGCGTTAGTGCATTGACAATATTTGATTACAAAATATCAACATGGCTTCTTCCAAGGGAAGCTCTACTTTACAAACATCTTAGAGTGCTGTCAAAGGGTCAGGAAGTAGTGTGGATAATGAAAATCTGATTCATTTAATTTACCTAGATTTCTAAAAATCTTTAAGGGAAATTAAGAATCAAGTGAAAAGGGAGATTCTGGCATGAATTAAAAAGAGAAAAATACAACAAACAAATTGGACCAAATAAGTAGTTCTCACAGATCAAGAAGGTCAGTAGTGAAACTCTCCATAGATTTTTGCTAAGATCTGTGCCGTTTAATATATTCATAAATGACCTAGAAAAGAAAGCCATAAGTGATAAGGTTTGCTGACAATACAAAATTATTTAAGGTAATAAAGAAGAGAGCCAACAGAGAAGAATTGTAGAAGAACTGACAAGACTGATTAGGCAATAAAATGGCAAATTAAATTCAGTGTAGATAAATGTAACGTGGAACACACGTGGGAAAATGGTCCTAGCTTCAGAAAGACTGGTAGTTTCTGAATCGACTGTTACATCCCTGGAGTGAGAATGCTAAGGTAGCTAGATCTACATCAGGTAACCCGTTCTATGATAACCTATGATGGTTACCATCATCATTAATTACTGATGACAGCTAGTTCAGTGAAAACAAGAGCTTCATGCTCAGCAGGAGAAAAAACACGGAGACAGAGGGAAGGAAAGGGAGGGAAGAGGAGGGGAGGGGAGGGGAAGGAAAAGGAGAAAATACCTCTTTGCCATTGAATAAAATCACAGCTCACTCGTGCTTTGAGTATTGGCTTGTCCTTTTAACCTGACTAACGCATGATGTGAGCAGTATGATAGAGGACTGCAAAATAACGCTGTAGGGAGGAAGATGGAGAAGGACAGGCTGCTCAGTATCTCCTCCAGTGAAAACCCTGAACACCATAAAATTAACCTTGTGGGGGCATTTTAAAAGCAAGAGGAGTTGCTGCTTTATTCTGAGCAGCTGTATAACTGCTTGCCAAAGGCTGTTCTGCCTGCAAAAAATTTACATGTTCAAGGCACGGTGAGACCAAGTTCTGGAAGACACATCTCCTGTGCAGTTATTAATTAGACCAACTGTAACAGATTCTGAAAGTTCACTGAGCTGAAAACTGTTACCTAAGACAGCATGAGGGAGAAGCTTGTACTCCCTAATACAATCTTATTTTTTTTCTTACTCTTTCCTGAAGGTGCCATTATGGCTTCTGTTGGAAAAAAAACAGCATCAGAACTTTCATCAGAACTGGAATGTTAGTACCTATGTAATCAGAATTAAATTTATTTGTAGCAAGCCACAGACCACAGAGATTAAGTTTCCCAATGTGGGTACCAGAAGTTAAGCACCCACAAACTCAGTGCTCCCTATACACACCCTTCAAATCAGCAGTCCTTCACAAGTGCCACAAACATTTAAACAGTGTTACAAGAGATTTGATATTTTGGCCAAAATAATTTTAGAATCATATTCTGCCCAGATGAAAGTCTTTTCAACAGGATATGAGATTCAATTCACTTAACTTTAGATGTCTGCCATGTAACTGTCTATATTTCATTTAGCTGTCTGGACTTCTTTTGCAGTCAGCTGAAAAAATATTTTAATGTGCCATTCCTACCATCATCTTGGACATATGCATTAATACAAGATGAATTGTATCCCCAAAGTGTCTATTTGCTTCCACGAAAGGAGTCTAGATCTCAGGTAAAGATAGCGACATCATAGTTTTCTCTCAGTAAGATGGGCATTTTAATACAGATGCCCATGTGTTGACTATTTCTTTTTTACCAGAACATAACTATAATGCTATATCAGTGTCAGAAATATGGCTGATTCCATAGAACTCATTGCCCTCCATAACCTCTCCCTCGTTTCCTCTATCTTCCAACACACAAATTCCCTTCCTACCAACTTCTATTTATTGCTACCATGTAATTGTATATAAGCATCTGTCTAATGTGTGCTTTTCCTGCATATTAAAGTTCTCCTCTCCTTTTCATATCCAGATTTTGTGGTACTCTCCTATCCTTCATGTCCCTTCGGCCACCCGAGCTTGTCTCCTCTTCAGTGATGTCTCACATTCTCCTTCCAGTGGACAAGGGTTCTGGAGGATAAAGTAAGCTATATAACACAAAATGAATATGATAATTTTGCTTTGATCAACTCACATTCAGGCAAAATTCTCAAAATATTATCAGGTGATCACATGAATTGTGTGAAGAGGCTACTTTTCAAGGAATGTAGTAGCTACTGAAAAAAATAGCTTTTAAAGTATACAACAACAGCATAAAGAGCTAATAATTATTTACATAGGTACACACAAACACCGCATGTACTGTGCTTGTATATTAGACAAATACAGAAAAAGGACTATTGTAAAATATGCATATACTTAAATATATTTGAAATATTAAATAAATATAATAAATAACAAATCTACTATTCATTAGTTTGAAGTCTAACACTACTTTAAATATTAAGAATCAGAGCACATGTATCTTCATAATAGCTTAGATAAATGAGTAGCAGTCATGTATCTTTCACCTAGCAAATATCCTCATTAAAACACCAGATAATTACAACAGACATTTTTAGATAATATTTCAATAAAAAGGACACAATAAATACTGCTTACATTAAAGCTTGTTGATTTAATAATACTTGAAATCAATATGATTTAGTTCATCCATCTTGGTGAATGTACTGCATATATGATCTTTTTTATATACGGGAACTGAAATCTGTTCCAGAACTGACTAAAATCTACTTTTTTTACTTTGTTAGCTATTGAGAATTTATATTTACAAGTCTGACAGTTGTCTGTCATCTATGTTCTGCAGATATATACCCTAAACCATTGTAAATTACAAATGCTGTCTACTCAGTCTGCTGGTGGAAGACCTTAGTTAAGAAATTGGAGCACAAGTAGCATTTTCACAGTTGTCATAAGGGTGGATAACAAATCTATATGGGAGATCACACAGGAGTGTGGCCATCTGCATTTTTGAACATTTGGAAGTGGTAGTTTGATATACAAATAATGCAAAAATACGGGTTTCCTAATGCATTTACAGGAAGTACAATGATGAAAGATGATGAACTACGGAACTGTAATACCCAGCTGCAGAAACTTAACAGGTTTGTGCAGTGCCTTCAAACTGCTCATATTTGTCACTTAGCATAAATTAAGATCTATGCTGCAGACTTTTAGCACATGATAGAAAGCCAAGGTTAATTCTGAAACAGTATTATGCACAAAAAATAAAGCATTGGAAAATTCACAAAATAAAAATGGAAAATTCACAAAATAAAACTTGAAAACTCACAGAATAAATCACACAAAATGGGACTGATATTTATTTATTAAAATAATTATATGTAGACAATCTCTTTTGAACTAATTTACCTTAGCCTCAGTAATCAGCTCTTGTGGAGCTGGAAGCAACAGTGATATACAAATTTGTCGAGTAAGCTGCCAGGCTGAGGGAGACTAATGTGGCAATCAAAAATGCTGCAATACCTGCCAAATGCACCCAAGGAAGATATGTCACTGACATAACAACAAATACATGCCAAATCATTTCTTCCTGCCTGCCTGTATTTGTCACAGGAAAATACTTTTTTTCTGAAATACTTCTTAAATCGAAATGCAAATAGTCACATCCCTAGCTAGTAGCAATTACTATCAAACAAAGATGACAATTTTTGGATATAAAATAGCATAGTGACATATAAGAGCAGATTTTCAGGGATTATGATTTGTAATTCTACTGAAATCTTTTGATAGCCATAGGGGATCACAGTATTCGCTTTTAATGATGGATTGTGAAGGTTAAATATGGCAGAGTATACATTAAATTCAACATTACTGTGGTTGCACATTACCTTAGAAAAATGCAGATGATTCAAAGAGGAGTTATATTTCCATTCTTTCTGTACTTTGTGCCTTATCAAAAGATAGTTATTTTTAACAGATAAATCTAAAATAAGTAAACAAGAAAACAAGACAGACCAAGAAAAATATTTCACAGAATATTTGTCTAAAATAGATGTATTCAATAAGCAGAGCCAGCAGTAACATTCTAGAGTACTTCCAAAGCTGCCTGGATGCCGCACTGTGCCCCGTGCTCTGGGTGTCCCTGCTGGAGCAGGGGGTTGACCAGATAATCTCTAGGGGTCCCTTCATAGAATCATAGAATCATAGAATGTGTAAGGTTGGAAGGGACCCTAGAGATCATCTAGTCCAACCCCCCTGCACACGCAGGGTCACCTAGAGCACATGGCTCAGGGCTGCATCCAGGCGGGTTTTAAAGATCTCCAAAAGATCTTTCAATCTCAGTCATTCTGTAATTCTGTGTAATTTATGAGTGTACAAAAACAATGAGTTGATAAACAACAGCCAACATGAGTTTGTTAAGAACATTCATATGAAAAAATTGTAGTTTCACTAAATAACCTATTATAAAGTAAGAAAAGAATATGTGATTTAGTTTGATTTTAGTATGGTTTCTGGTAGTACCAGACATAACATTCCTTAAACAGAGCAATGACATATGGAAAGAAGTAATAATACTAAGATGAGTGAATAAGTGGTTAAAATTTGTTTGCAAAGATCAGCTATCACTGGAAAGCTCTTAAAATACTGCATACGGTAAAAAAAAATTGATCTGAGTATAGCTCTACACAATATTTTAATTAATGCATTGCAAAAAGGAATATATATTCTAATATTAGGCTAGAAATGTAGTTGACTTTTTAACTTCCTTAGAAATTTCAAATGTGACACTGAAATCCAGGCAGAAGAAATCTACTCTATCTTCCTAGAAAGAAAAGCACCTTGTAGTATAAATAAGGCAAATTAGTATGGACTGATCTGATTAAATAAAATACTGCTGCAGTTAACCTAATTTTCCATTAATCTCTCTGTCTTTATAATGATTCTTGCCTTCCAAGTTTGTTCAAAAAAATGTTTGTAATACAAACATTTAGGTAAAACTCAGAGGTTTATATTTTCCAAGATTGCACTTTGCCTCCTCTCAGACATAGTTATTTCAGCACTACTTTTATTGCAGTATCACCATGTAGTATCATCATTTGTAGATTCAATAAAAATCTTTGCTGCCCCTTTTTGATATTTTATGTAGTAGTTTCTTTTTAGTTTTATGCAATATGCATTGTTTTTTCTTCTAATCTCAGCATAGGAACTTTGTTTCTACCTCAAATGGCTGGATACATTTATTACTTTTTTTTTTGTGGAACATGGGAGGTCATAGATGCTGCTGACCTTGTCTTTGAGGGAGTGTCTCCCCTACCAGCCTGTGCCCTAATAACCACAGACATAAACTTAGCTCTGCATTGAGAAGTAAACCGAGTTTTCTTTTGTTCAAGCAGTGCATCAAGAACTGTAGCAACAATTTCTCGCACACTAGACAACAACCAGCAACACGCAGCTCCCCAGAAAGTACAAATCCAGCTCTACGTACAACCAGGATAAGGCATGAATATGCTCATTTTGTTAAGCCTTGCTTTAAATGGTCAAGCCTCTCAATGCTATTAGTTTCAGACCCTTTTACATATGTGATCCCCTTTTCAGAATCTATCCTTCTCTGTCTGAAGAGGTGTTATCAAATACTTCACTAACAGATACCTAAGGTTAGATAGATCAAACTTGCACCTGGTTATTTCTCTTGCTTTACAGAAATTTAATCTGAAGGAAATTTCATCCTATCCTAGATGCCTACTGCAGACAGTTAACATAACTAGTGTAGAAATTTTCCTCAAAGCAATCTAAACTAGAGAAATTCTATTTTATCTGTGTTATCATTTATCCCTTCATTTTGCCATATGATTAATATGGACTCCCTGCAGATCTATTATTTTTTCACCATTTGTTCCACATATTGGTTTTCGGTTGTACTTCTTTTTGGGTAGTCTTCACCTCATTATGAACCAGTATGTGCCATTGTTTGACACAGAGCTGAAGGTTCTGAAATGCCTATACAAACTATTTCCTCTCTTGATATTTTTATATCCTCCATTCTTTCTAAATACTGTCTATCTCTCTGCATTTACATTGCATGAGCTCCATAGCACGAGTTGTAGGTAGCAATCATCTGATTGGCACTCAGAGATAACACAATTTTCATTTTTGTCATTCACTCATCTTTGTTCTTTCATAACTATTTACATCACCTTCATCGGTAATATATATTACAGAGCTCATCTCTTTTATCACTTCCAAAATATTTTGACTTCATTTGCTTAGAAATTAACTTATCTAAGATTTCCTGACAAACTGTGGTTCATATATAATATTGAAAATACTCCTAAACCTGTATAAATTCAGAATAAATTTTCTTCGGGGAAGATCATGATTATTAAATACATAATGTTCTCTCACATGAAACCTGTAATCTTGGAATTAATTAGATTTCTTTTTGTCTAATTTCCTTCTTCTTGGTATTGTTCAGGACAAATTTTATTCTACTGAATAAAGCAAGCTGAATTTTTCCCAGTTCCTCATATACCTGATCTACCATTAACTTTCCTTTCCATACATGCTGAGTCAGGGTATTCTCTGTTTTGTCAAAAGTAGGATGTTGAACAGCCAGGTATAAGTCTATATAAGGCATTGAGAGTCAGGCTGTTTGTTCTCTTGGAAAGAAGGAAACCTATGATACCACTCTACAAACCTCTATTTTTTTTAATTCCATGGAGGTAGGATTTCAGATAGAAACAGTTCAATTTGTAGAGCCCCTATTGAGCCTGTAATACCTCACACTGGGAAACTCACATTGAGTGCACTAAAAAATATGTTGCTACACTACCAGTAACCAACTGAAGAATTAAAACTCTGACTTCAAAATGGAGAAGGGAAACCTTATTTCTACAGCGTCCAAGACCATATTATGTAAAAAGATTAAGAAGTTCCTTGGAAATAAAAACAGAAAATACTGGATTTGTTTAGGAGGCTTATCAGTGGTTTAGCAGCAGTGCCACTGCTAGTGGAATATTATATTGCTATACCCAGCTGAAGAATTGAAGGATTCTGAAATAGAGAGGATTCAGAGTAGCTGAAGGTATAGAAAATATTCCCTGCATTTCTGTTTAAGAAGAACTATGATCTGATTATGGTCTGTAAGTACCAATTTGGGCAACAGTCTGATAGTAGCTAGCTCATCAATCTTGTAGATAACGATAAAAGAAAATACGACTGCAAATTGAGGCAAGATAAGTCCATATTTTATGAAAAGTGAAAATTTTAGTAGGGATAATTAATCGCCTGAATGATTATTGTTATAATGTTGTGATCATCTAACATGATTATTGTTAGATAGAGTGTTGGGGGGGGTTGATAAAAGGAATGCTTAATTCAAGAAAGAATAAATTTGGGAAAATCTTATATTGTGTATTATTCAAGAGTCTAGAACACATGATGATGGTGGTAATGATAATAACAATACAGAGTGAATACATTTCCTGTGTGTGAATAAGCCTGCATTCATGTAATATAATGAATATTCTGCCACTAGATTTCATTGTGCTCTTTGATTTACATTCAAAATCCTGCCATCATCCCAGACTTAAGGGTAAACTAAGCATATACAAAACCCGGTGGCAATGAAGTATATTTTGTCTGAATAATGAAAATGAAAAAAGGAAACATTTGCTGAATATGACAGAAATTCTACCACCAGTTACTTGGGATTCAGGGCAGTGCAACACAGATGCACAAGGGCCATGGCCAGAGCCTATTGAAATTATCCAGGTTAAAGAAAGCACATCAAGAATAAAAAGTGCTTTTCAAGTCCAATTTCTGTGCACTTGTGCACAGTGCAGCACAATAAATGAGTAAATCGACAGAACTGAAAGCACAGCAAATTATACCAGAAAAAAATAGGGTAATTAGTCTAACTCGGTTTTGGAAGAGAGGCACAGGAAGCTTTAATGCTAGCTTCAGTACTAAAAACTTTGCCTCATCTAATTGTCTCCTAAACCAGAATACTGGACCGAAGTGAACAATAAATATACATAGCCCCTTTAATGTCAGGGTTTCTTAGAGTTTAGCACTACTGGCACAATAATGAGAGTTAGAAGAAGTTTTTAAATGTGCTTCTTACATTCATTTACGAAAGACTGAGGACTGAAATACTTTTTCACAACAGCTTTGACAGTAACTCTGCCTTACATTTGCTAGCAGCTACACTTCCCATTTCCAATTTATAAAGGAAATAATAGACAAGATTAATAGCATTTCTTCTATCTGTAGGTCAGCATCTCTGATGTGCTATGGGTTGCACCCAACAGTCATTACAGAGTGAAACAGGACTGTGTTTTGCTTAGTGTTGAGCAGTCGGTAAGTGCTGATTCAGACCCTCCTTGTTTGGACATGAGCCTCTCTCACACATTAGCCCTTTGTTTAGACCACAAGAGCCATTAAAGAGTATCTGGTTCTCTACACTGCAGTAAGAGTTTTGAGTGATATCCTCTAATCACTTCTACTCTGTTTCAAAATATCATCCACATACAACATATGTATTGAAAAAGCTCTGTTACTTCTGGAATAATCTTAAGAGCTATTCTAAGTAGAGACTGAGTTAAGGATTCTCCTAGATCATTTTTTTAAGTGTACATATTTCATTCTACATTTGACTTGCACTATGGAGAAGCATGAGTTAATGCAAAATTAATCCAGTATTTTCGTTTAGCAAATTTTGATGGACGTGTTATTTTTAGACCAGCTCAGTTATTTTCTCATCTAGCTGCTATATGCTGATCTGCAGCTAACAGGCCTTAAGCCAGCTTTAGCATGTCATGCCCTGGAAAAAAAATTAGAAAGAAGAGAGAAACAGAGGAAATAAATAGGTATCCTTTGCATCTAAACAACAGATAGAAGATGAAGAAACTTAGCCACAAATATCCATAAACCTCCAGGTACATGGTATGGTACTTAAGAAGTCATCTTCAAAAGCCTCTTGCTAAGCCTTAAGTGTTATATCACCTGCCAAAACAAGCAGTTCCAGGCAGCCCCATGACCATGGTGAGACTAACCTGCAGCTGGACTGGGGCTCTACATTTGCTGATCAGGTCAATGCTGGTGCTGGTTCAGAAAAATAGCATCTCAGGGGGAGGCAACTTACCTCTCTTCCCTCCCTCTCAAGTCTTCCTTGAGTCCTCTATAACCGTTCAAGCTGTTCAAGCTGCTGGGGCATTTCACATCCTTCCAGTGAGTATTAAATGCTATCTTACTGAGAAAGTAGGACACATCACTCTGTATGAGTTGATTCAGAATCACTAGCACCTACATCAATACAGACCATTTACCTGAATTTTAGATTGCCCTAGATTTAAAGCCAGACTTCCTTGGAAATTTTTCTTTTCCACGGAGCTGTCTTCAGCAGCTTCAAATACAGCATCTTCTCCTTCCATTGCCTTCTCACTGCTGCAACTTAGCCCTGTAGTACATTATTGCTATATTACCAGTAACAGGTTATAAGTTTTGCACTGAGCTTGCCAGGCCTCAGGACAGAGGCCTGTCAGGCCTCCTTGGCCTGAACTTTTCTCAACCTGCCCATAGCTTTGCTTCCCTTGGCTTAGCTGTGACATCAAGTTCTTCAGTTGTCCAGGTGTTGGTGATTAATTTGCTTTACTCTTGTTTTTCCTTGTGTGATACAACACAGTTTTACAAGAGATCACAGCAATATGCAGTTATTCCCTGCAGCAGCATGAGCCATATTGGACTCCAGCATAGGGGTGTGAGTGCAGCAATATGATGTGGAGCTGCAGAGCAGTGAAGAAAGGGAAAGGTGTAAATGTATATTAGCAAACATAGAAAAATGACCTGGGTGGATCCTGCAGTGACAAAGAAGAAAACTGTGATATAAAGATCATATACCTCCTAATAAAGGACTCCAGAGGCTGATGATTTATGGCATTATCCTCTCCTGCAGTCCAATGCTACTAGTCAGTAGACAAGACCTCACTGCTTCTTGTTCCTCAGTCATACTCGTTCAACTGTGGGTGGACAGCACCCGCAACAGCACACCAGCCCTCGTGATGGAATGGAGCCACAGTTCGAATAATCCTACCTCCCAAAAAAGGCCAACCAAAAGCAGTTGCTTGTTCCTCATCTGCCAGCAGCTCCTGCTCTGATCCACAGCATGCTCCACAAAATAACCCTGGCCTAATGATGGTTGATTGAAGAGAGGAAGTGGGTCGAGTTGAGCAATGCTGAGATCAGCTCTGCCACCTGAATAGAAACAGGACTCTCTGTTAGAGAAACCTGGCTAAATACGCTGCTACCATTTCTGAAAAACGCTGAAAAGACAATGTGCTTCCAGATGCTTCAGCAAAAAAACTGAAGATAAGATGCAAACAATTTAGTTATGTTAATCATGAAATAATATCTATATATCTCCTTTCTTTTTAAAAGAGAGACCTACTATGATGCAAATTATTCAGTTAAATTTTGCATATGTAAGACAAAATATGTGACAAAGATCAAACCTGGAGGTCCAAATATTGAAGATAAGGAACTTCCAAATCAATATGCATATATTATGCAATGAAACCACTAACACTGACTTGAGTTTAAATTTCCATCTAGCCTTGTTTTGCATTAAAACCAGTTCTCAGCTTGACAATGTTAGCTACACCACACTATAGTCAGAGAGATAGTTGACTCTCTGACTGAGA
>JAUBOD010000001.1:5890088-5911170 GCA_032353885.1 Nothura maculosa
GTCCCTCAGAGCCTGCTCTTTGGGCAGCCTCTGGAAAGGCTCTGTGGGGAAGAGGGGAGCCTTCCCCAGCCTGTTCAAGTAGGCCAGCTAGATTACTGGGGACTTGGCCTCCACATGCACCTCTCTGGCCAGGCCTGAAGCTCCCACCACTAGTGGCCTTTCTGCACCTCAGGAACCCTTCTGGTTTGCTTCTCCCGGCAGGATCTCCTGGCCATCCTGGACAGAAAGAGACCTGCCGCAGAGGGCATATTCCAGATTGCGGCAAGTGAAAAAGAGAGACGGGAGCTCAAGGAAGCCCTCAACGCAGGAGTCTGCGTGGACTTGGAGATCAAGCCAGTGAACCTCCTGGCCGCTCTCCTGAAGGTGACCTCTCCTGCTCTGAAGCTCATTCTTCCTCCTTATTCCTATCTGCCTCCTCTGGGAGGAAGGCTGTGAATTTGGGGTGGGATGGAAGCTGACAGGCACTAGGCTGTGTCTGCACTCTGCCAAATCTGTGCCGAAGGAGCAGGGACTTGCACAACCTTGTGCAGCTGGAGAGCAGGGAGCTCAAAGCTGCTTCCTGCAAGGCCCAAGATCATGGATGCTCCCCCTGGGCAGATCCAGACCCTCAACTCCATATCTTGGCCTTGCAGAACTTCCTGCACTATATCCCCTCCATGCTCCTGTCACTGTCCTTTATGACAGATGGATGCTCGCTCTGGACACGGCAAGCAAGGAGCAGTAGATTGCAGAGCTGAAAGGGTAGGTTCTGTAGGCAGTGCCAGCATTTTGGAGGGTCTAGGAGTGCTTGGGGCTCTGGTAATGGGCAGGTTCCTGCAAAGACCCATCGTTTCTGTCAGGGAGCTAGTGCTGAGAATACACAATACAGCCCCAGGCTTTCTTGGACCCTCGCAAAGCCTGCAGGGACATCTCCTGACAGGCTATCCTTTCCTCACACCGTCCTTGTTTTGGAAAGCGGGATCGGTGCCGAGACACCTGCCTTTTAGTCTAGATCTCACTTTTACAGAACTTGCACTTAAGCAGCTGTACGCTGACACTGGCAGGTTTTCCATAGAACATGTGTAAAGCAGGAACAGAAAGCCGGAACCTTGCTCTCTGTGGAGGAAACACCATCATTTGGGGCAGTTTACTGGAGATTTCGTGCTCAAGTGCAAGAAGCAGCGGCCACTGCCTCTTGAAGTCAGGGTGTCTTGTGTTTGTGTTCACACAGGATGGCTCAACAACTGCCCCGGGCAAACGGCCTCTTGCTCTGCACCTTGCTTGCCATGCTCCGCAAAATCAGCCAGAGCTCATGCACTAACAAGATGACTTCTAAAAATCTGGCCATCTGCATAGGGCCCAGCATGCTGGGGTCAGGCATGGATGGCATGTTGCCCGTGCAGATGCAGGTTGAGATCAACCAAAAGGTATGTAGTATCTGCCAGGAATCTTCCTGCATGGGGCCCCTTTGAACCAGGCCCACACATCCCACAGCCATTGCAAAAGCAGCAGCAGCTCCTGGGAGCCTGGGGTGCCCCTCTGCTTGGCAACCTACAAGCTGAAAGCTCTTATTGCAGCCACAGAGCTACAGCTCTGGGGACAGAAGGAGCAGTGGGGAGCAGCAAACATTGCTGATGCCTTTTCAGCCCTTTGGCTAATGCCCATGGTTTCTGTGTGCAGGTGGCCAGGTTAGTAGAGGTCCTCATCGAGAATTACCCCATCATATTCGGGGAGGACATGGCCTTCCCTGGCAGCTCCTCTGCTGAGGAGTCCTCTGAGAACACCGGCAGCTCTTCCGGTGTGTGTGCGGAGTGTTCAATGGCTCCTGGCAGGGTTTAGTCTGGCAGCTCTTGCCAGAAGTTGAGAAGGACCATGCTCACCTTACACAAGGCCTCCCTGATGTTAAAGCCTGGTAGAGCTCAGCTTTTTGCAGCATTCCTCACTATAGGCTAGAACTGCACTCTTCTCATGCAGGATACTGACCTCAGGGACTCTTGTGTCTCAGAAGCAACTAACAGGCTCTTTCCACCCACAGGACACCCCGGGGCTGCTCAGGAAGATGCTGCCACCAGCAGTAGCCCGGAGCTTGAAGCTGCAGCTGGCCTTGCAGCCTGGGACAGGCAGCTAGAGCCCCCTGGGCGAAGCCCCAGCGGCAGCAGGGCTATTCCAACTTGTGCCTCTGCCCCTCCACTGCTGCTGCCTCCCAGGGAAATCTAGCAAACCAGCATGGAGAAAAGCTCCTCAGTGCCAGCCCTGTCAATCCACGGGTGCCCAGAAGACAGCACAAGGCACCAAAAGAGCAGCAGCATTGCTGACAATGTTGCTGTTAGGCAGCAGGAGTCATGCCTGGAAGAGGCCCTGGAGTAACACCCTGCCCTGCTGCCTGTGCAATTCTTCGCAGTGCTCCACCCAGAACATCCTCCAGGTGCTCCCTGAACAGCACTGTGCCAATTTACCACTGCCCCTCCATGACATTCCTGAGGCTGGCTGCCATGCCCCCTGACTGCTTGTGGGCCACCAAAACAATCTGAACAGTCAACAGCAATGCTCTTGCGTGCCATACCTGTGCCAGGAGTCATTAGAGCCCAGGACACTGTGAGCCTGCACTGAGGAACTTGGGAGCACTGCAAGGGGCAAAAAACAGTTTACACATCCGGGCAGGCCAAGGTGAAACAAGAAGGAGGAGGAGCTTCAGGGGTGCTGCCAGGAGGCAAGGAGACATCAAAACTGCAAATGTCACCAAAAAAATGTAGTTTGGTGTTGGAAACAACTGTGTGTGGAAATTGTTCGGACTCACTGGAGTCCAAAAGGAAAGAAAAAAACAGAAAGGAAGAGCAAAGGAGAGGAAACCTGTGGGTAGCAGGTGGTTGCAGAGAGCTTAAGCTTCAGGGCAAAGAAAATAGCTCTGCTTAAGCACAGGCAGGTGCCCTTATGCTGAGGAGCCAGAAAATTCTTGATGGAAGCAACACGGCCTGCATGTCCTGTAACCTCTCACTTTGTGCAGTCAGCCCCTGCTTGAGCCAACACCATTTCCTCTCGGTTATTGTGAGAACAGAGGGCACAGGCTGTACAGAAAGCCAGCACCAAGCCTGTCTTGCACATGCACTTCCATTCTCTCTTTGCATGCAATCCTGCAGTGAGAGGTCTTGGACTAGTTTTTTTTCTCACAGAATCATAGAACAGTTAAAGGATCATGTAATTCAAATCCCCTGCATACGCAGGGTCACCTAGAGCACGGGGCACAAGATGGCATCCAAACAGGTTTGGAAGATCTTCAGAGAAGGAGAGTCCACAGCCTCCCTGGGCAGCCTGTGCCAGGGCTCTGTCACCCTCACAGCAAAGAAGTTCTTCATTACATGCAGATGGAACTGCCTGGGTTTCACTTTGGACCCATTACCCCTTGTCCTGTCACTCGCCACAGAACTGCCCCCAATACTCCAGGTGCAGCCTCCCCAGAGCTGAGCAGAGGGGCAGGATTCCCTCTCTCCCCCTGTTGGCAACATCCTCCTGATGCAGCCAAGAGCCCATTGGCCTTCTTGGCCACAAGGTCACTGCTGGCTCATGGGTAACTTGCTGTCAGCCATAACGCCCAAATCCATCACTGTGGAGCTACTTTCCAGCAAGTCAACCCCTAATCTGTCCTTGTACCTGGAGTTATTCCTCCCCAGGTGCAGGACCCTGCGCTTGTCTTTACTGAACCTCATGATGTTCTTCTCTGCCCAATTCTCCCACCTGTCCTGGCCCCTCTGGATGGTAGCACAGCCCTCTGGAGTGTCAGCCACTCCACCCATTTTGGTATGGTGCGCAAACTTAATCAGGGTGCCCTCTGTGCCTTTGTCCAAGTCATGGATGAACAAGTTGAACAGCACGGGGCCCAGTACTGACCCCTGTGGGACACTACTGGCCACAGGCCTCCAACTAGACTCAGCCCCATCTGTTACTGCTCTCTGAGCTCTGCTATCCAGCCAGTTCTTAATACACTTCACTGTCCACTTGTCCAACCCACACTTCCAGAGCTTCCCCATGAGGATGTTATAGGAGACTGTATTGAAAGCCTTGCTGAAGTCAAGGCACACAACATCCACGTCTCTCCCACTGTCCATCCACATAATCATCCCGTCATAGAAGGCTATCAGGTTCATTAAACATGACATCCCCTTGGTGAATCCATGCTGACTATTCCTGATCACCTTCTTTTCCTTCACACTCCTAGAGATGCTCTCTAGGATGAGCTGCTCCATCACCTTTCCAGGGATGGAGGTGGGGCTGACCAGCCTGTAGCTTCCTGGCTCCTCCCTCTTGCCCTTTTTGTAGACTGGAGTGAGGTTGGCTCTCTTCCACTCCTCCGTCACCTCATCCACTCTCCATCACCTCTTGAAGATGCCGGAGAACAGCTGAGCAATAACCCTCACCAGCTCCCTCAGCACTCTCAGGTGCATCCCATCCGGGTCCATACATTTATGAGTGTCCAGTCTGTCGAAATAATCCATAACCCAATCCTCCTTGACCAGTGGAAAGTCTTCCTGTCTCCTGGTTCTCTGTCTTATATCCAGGCTCTGTAGTTCTTGTGGACTAGTTTTAGCAGTAAAGACAGAATCAAAGATGATATTTAGTAACTCTGCCTTCTCTCCATCGTCCATCACCAAGGTAACCTCCTCATTCAGCAGCAGACTAATATTTTCCCTAGTTTTCCTCCTGCAACTTCCTTCCTGTTGTCCCTCACATCTCTTGCTAACTAATTCCAGACAGCCACTGGCCTTCCTTGTTGCATCCCTGCATTCTCTGACAATGTTCCCATATTCTTGCCATGCGGCCTGGCCCTTCTTCCACATTATGTATGCTTCTCTTTTTCTCATTAGATTTACCTAACAGCAACTTGCCCATCCAAACAGGTCTCATGCTCTCCTTGATTTCTTTCTTGTAGGGATGCACCAATCGTGAGCTTGGACAAAGTGGTGCTTGAATATTACTTACTCTCCTGGCCTAGGACCCTGACCCAAGGGACTGCTCCAAGGAGCTACCAGAAGAGGTCAAATTTGGCTCTTTTGAAGTCCAGGGCTGCAATCCTACTTCTTACCCAGCTTCCTCCATGCAGGTTCGGGTATTCCAACATCTCGTGGTCACTGCAGCCAAGACTGCCCCAACTCTCGCATTTCCCAGTGGCTTGTCTCTGTTAGTACCAGGTCTAGCAGCGCCCCTCCCCTTGTTGGCTCATCAACCACCTGCATCACAAAGTTATCTGCAATGCTCTGCAGGAACCTCCTGGTCTGTCTGTGCCTGGCTGTGTGGTTTTCTCAGCTGATATCAGGGCAGTTGAAGTCTCCCATGAAGACCAGGGCCTGTGATCCGGAGGCTTCTTGCAGCTGCCTGTAAGAGGCCTCATCCACTTCCTCTTCCTGGTCAGGAGGCCTGTAGTGAACTCCCACAACAGGGTCTCCCCTTTTGGCCTGCAACAGGGTGAGAAAGAAGAAAGAGGTGAGGAAAGGGAGAAGACATGAAAAAGAGGAAAGAGACAAAGATGAGGGAGAATTCCAATGTAAGGAGGACTTGAAAGCAAAGCAACTGAAGGAAGACCAAGGAATCCTGAAGAAAAACAAAGGAAGAACGCCACAAGGAAGGGAAAAATGATAGAGAAATGCAAAGAAAATGCAAAAGAAGTGTAAAAATAAGGAAAAGGAAAGAGGAAGGAAGAAAAAAATAACTAAAAAGAAAAAGGAATTGTGGAAAGGGAAGAAGAAAGCAAAAAATGAGGCATAAAGGGGGAAAAAATGGAAACAAGGGCAAGGGAAACCAACCCAAAGGGAAAGCAACCTAATAGCAAACTAACAAGCAGACAAGCAAGAGGAAAGCCATCAGGAAATAAGATAGTAAGAAAAAGGATACAGTAATGGAAATCAAAATGCATGGGAAAAGAAAAGGAGGAAAGGAAAAATAGCAAACAAAAATGAAAGTGAAAAGCAAAAAATAAAGGAGAGGAAGGAGGAAGATAGAACAAAAGAAAAAATAAGAAAAAGCGGAAATATACTTTATATCACCAGCGGAAAAAGCTGGTGATATAAAGTAAGGAGGGGGAAAAAGCAAAATGAGAAAAGCAAGAAATAGGAAAGGGGAGAAAATGTGGAAGAAAGAAGCAACAAAGTAAGAAAAGACAGAAAAGAAGCAGGAGAAGCATAAATGGAAAAGTAAGGAAAGGAAAGGCTATAAAAGATTGTAAGGAATTAAAAAAAAGAAGAAAGAAAAAAAGATATAAAAATATAAAGTGTAATGGAAAGATAAGAGAGGAAAAAGTAAATAGGATGTGGCCATGGGCCTGCATAAAGGAAGGTGAGCATGCAAGGAAGGGGCAAGTTTATAACTAAAAAAAAAAAAAAAAAAAAAAGCAACAACAACAAAAAACTCTGTGCTTTTTTTCTTTACTCCCACTACAGGTTTTCTCCTCTGGGTAGGCCAAGTTTCAGCTTTCAGGATGTTGCCCTAACTACCTTTCCTTAGGAAAGTTCCATCTCATTCTTATCATTCCAGGTTAGACCCCGGTTGAAACACTAAGCAGAGAAATCCTACTCGACTTTCTGCAAAGATGAAGGACCACTCAATAATGTGGCCATTCATTTTAGTGCAAAGCAAAGCACTGTGTAATTCTTTCTAGAAGTGGATGCTTCTTCCTTATGAAGCATCCTTCCTTGCTCCTACTGAGCAATTCTTAGTAGTGATAAATGAGAAGAAATAGCAGAAACTGAGAATTATCATTTTCTGTACTTGTAATTTTCAAGTTTTTAGAGTATTAGGTTGCTTACTGAGAAAGGATTTGAACAAGACGTGCAAGGAAATGCCATCTGAAAATGAGAGAAGCAAGTTAAGTGCCCAAATCCTTAAGTTGGGTAATTCCTTTGAGATAGAGCATCTAGCTTGTGCAGTCTATAACAGGATAACAACTAATGAACCTGCCAAATAGCCCATGATTGTAGATAAATGTGACCAGATCATTGTCAGTTCAAAATCTTTTCTTAGAAAGCTGAAGTCACAATCTTTGTGAGTCAAAAGGCATTAATGTTTTTATTCTAGTCAAATAGTTCTTTCCATATTCCAAATCATGTCTCCATTTTTATCACTACTCATCAACCAACTCCCAATACTGCTAAGACTGCTTGCCCTGTTGCAGGTGATAGCTCCATTGATGAATATGCACATGTGTTCTGGAATGCCAAATGATAAAGATCTCGGGGACTTATCTTGCAAGTTCAAATAGTAGTTCTTTTACTGGGTATCTGTGTTTTTAAAATTGACATAACTAATTCAAGAAAATTTTGTTAGAAATATATGTATTAAAGGTGAGAGATCTAAACCAAACCTCATGAATGTAGAGCTTTCTTCATTGGAGTTCAGTGATCTCTGGCCAAAGCTTCAGACTACTTGCTGTAAACCATAACGTTTTGTGAAGACAGCCTTTACACCACAAGTTTTTTTCAGTAGCAGAGCTAACTGCTATATCAATGCCTCAGGGCAGCTTCTCCAAACATCTCTACCACTAATCTCTCTGTGTGTAACAGTTCTGTTGTCACTCGCGTTTCCAGGATCATGGCTATACTATGGGACTGCCCAAAAACACAGTGCATGGGCAGGGACTGCAGGGACTGAGTATCCGTGGTGCAGATGTGTAAATAGGCTTGTGCAGGAGTCTTTGGCAAGCATCACAGAGAGGTCTGCAAACTAATGAAATTCACAGTTGTGCAATCTTGCATGGCCTTTTATGCAGAAAACTTGCCTAATTTGTTTACTTGTGACCAAATTGCTAATTGCCATACACAGTCCTTAAAAACATTATGGGCTGCTGCAAGGTAACCCTGGTGGCTGAAGTTACTAGTCTTGCTTCAAGGAATCAAAAACACCGCCTTTCCCCTCAGCATACACGCACATCTGGCAGCCTCCCTCATCTCTACTGGCTGTAGGAACTGCCTTTGAAGTAGCAGGTTGAGTTATTTGGAAAGAGTACAAGACTTCTCAAAATCTCACCTTTTGTCAGGTGAACTGCACAGTGGACTGGAGAGATTGTTAATGCTGATTAAATGTGGCAGGACTTACGCAGCCCAGGACTTACACACATAAGAAGTTTTGAAGCTTGTGTGCACCATGCTGGGTTGTTCAGTTCCATGCTCTCCGGGTTGTGTTACGCTTCCTAAAGTGAAGCTTGCTTCCTAGAAAAGGAGATAGGTAGACAGAATTCTCTATATAGATATTTTCTTTCCACTGCTCCTATCACAATCCTGCTTTGGTGTCTCAGTGCTCTAATGACTAGATGACTTTTAATTTTCATCTTAAAGTTATTAATGGTAAGTCTGTATCCATTAGTTCCTTTGCCAGTAATGTCATAAAACTCTCAAAACAGCCTGATTAAGTCTGTTGTCACTGAGATGAGTAAATTGTTTTTCTACAAATTGATGTTTATTAGTTCTGAAATCTCCATAATTATCAATTTAAAATAAGTATTTTTTTAATTATATTTGTATAATACCCTCGCAGACTGTAATTTTCCCGTCTTCAGATTTCATGACCTTGCATTGATTTCTGCATCCATTGTTGAAGCTTCTCCTAGACTAGTAGAAAACATCTGCTACAGTTCTCTTAAAGTCTTTAGTGTGCTAAGGGCTGCAAAATATTCCTGACTCCTGTTCAACTAGTTAATAGAACAAATATCTCGGTTTAATATGTGAATAGCCTTATTGAACTCAATTAATCAAGTTTAAACAATTTTTAAAAGCTTGGCTAAATTTGGTCTTACAGATTGTTTCATCTTTACGTGCAAGTTAAACAGTATACTCCTGTGTTAGTAAAACGATGTCCTCTTCACTCATTAGTCTGCTTCTTCTAAGAGGTGAATATTAGCACTTGATTCAGAAGTAGATCTCAGTACTTGAATTTGAACACCTGCTCATTCAAATAAGTGATGAGCATGGGACATTTCTCATGACATGGGATATTTCTTACCAGGGTTAAAAGGGGACTAGAGTTCTCATTCTGTCTCATTCCTCACCCTCCTCTGTCCCCACACACACAAAAAGAAAAAAATAGGTACTATTTATGCTCCTTGGCTCCCTATTCATGAGGAAAGTCAAAGTGGTGCCAATAACAAATGTCAGCCAAATGCTACTTAAAACTAATCCACAGGAGAGGGGTGTTGCAGTTTGAAGGGGTGGCAAATGTAAGATATGAATCCCCTTGCATTCCAAGTGATCCAGAGACTGGAACTCATCTCTTAATAAGGATATCAAATACTGAGGTAACTATAAGCCTAACTCTGACACTACTGGATTCACGAACAGTCTGTTGAGGGTAGGTCCAATTGCCTTCAAAACAAGTAGTCAAGTTCACGAATAGCATGATTTATTCAAATGCAACATTTAGAAAGCAGGTTTTAGATATTAGTACAGGAAATTCTCTCCTCCAGTGTGGGGTTCTTAGCTAGTGCCTACTGTACAAATGTGCAATCATCACTCACTCCAGGAACTGGGAGAGAGCTGTCAACCTCTGGGAGTCTCCTCAGGTGGCATCCTGACCTGGGGGACGGAAGGGAGTTCAGCCCATTGACTGATGCAGAAGTTACAGTGGAGTCTTCCTTCTCCCCTCTTCCTTCTTTCTTCTTCCTACTATTGCCCTTAATTCACCTTTTATATATTTTATGTTAAGGTGAAGCCAAGGTGAAGCTGGGCTGACTCTATTCACACTTACTTTCAATATTGATTGCTTTAAAAAATCTCAGGTCAATTGAAAATCTGGAGAGCATATTCAATAAGGAGAAGTCATTCCTTGGAAATGGGTACCTTTTGGGATGGGATTTTGCATTAGTATTATAATGAAATTAGAATAAGGAAAAGTTTAAGCAAAGTCTGTTGGAAGGGACTGATCTGCCACCATTGTTGACCCAGTAGCAGACACCTTATCATCCTGTGTGGCTTATCAGCTGCATGGTACGACCAGGATGCCACCCCTGCAGGGAGTACAACAGAGTTTAACCATGGTGTCTTCACTCTGCTCCACCCTCTATTCACTCATCGGCTGCAGGCACCATCAGTTACCACCTGTGCAGGGTGCTCGACAAAGTTTGGCCATGGTGTTTCCATCCCACTCCACTCTTCTTTTACTCTCATTTGTGTGTGCTGGAAGGGCAGATTGTGTTGCTGAGGGAGTTGTGGAGAAGTAGGTTCTGTACATACCAACCATCCTGGAAATGGGAACTGTCTCTCACCTTAAGCAAGCCTCTGTAATGCCATAACCTTTGTTAGGTTCTAGTTTTTCTCTAATTTCCCCTTTCTCAAGCAATTTTCCCACAAAAAAACAGAGTTACTCTCAATATAAGTGAGTAAGTGTTGGAAATTTCCTTCAGTATGGACTAGATTAGGCGACTGTAACAAAAAGCAGTGGATTTTTTTTGCCGACACTAGCCCTGCTCTGATGCATGTCCAAGAATTAAGTTTTGGACACTGCTGCAAATAATTGCGTTGTGATCTGTGATGCCTTTGTTTGAGTTGGTACTGCCATTCATGTTGTCTTTAGTACATTTGTACTAAAGCACAAATATTTTATTACAAAATACCTTACTACAAAATACCTTAGTACAAAATACTGAAGCATAAATGATGAAGCAGCTTTCCATGCTTTCCCTCCTTTGCAGGCAGGGCATCTCAACCCATGCCCTTAGCACAGCCTCGCTTGCCCTCTGCATGCTTTCCTGCAGCCTCAGGCCTGTGAAGGATGCTATGTGTTTGCACTGAGCACTGTGACAAAGTGCTGCTCCAGAAAAAGAAAGATTCATTTTCAATCAATTACACATGATAAAAGTAACTGTAGATCTTGCCACCAGACTAGAGAAGAGCCTAGTGCAAGTCCATCCATGCCCTGAGAGGAGTCACCCCTGTGAGCACTGGCACTTCAGAGGACAGCCCAAGTTCAAGGCTGCAGGCAGCCTGGTGTGGGGTGCTGTTTTTCTCTATCAATTGAAGCTGCATCAGGCTATTTCCTTTATGTGTCAGATTTACCAACCCTGACTTGACTTTTGAGCAACCAGACTCAAGGAAAGGAGAGATTTCTCTCAAGATCAATTCTGTCACCTCCATAAACTCCAGTCATTGGGAACAGATTGGTAAAACTTGATGGATGACTCATGTCAGCTCATTTCTCCTCTGCAGTACTCTTTTCTGCAGCTCTCACATGGCCATTTGAGTTCAAACTCACTTCACTTCTGAGAGTAATCCTTCTTAGAGGATCCCGAACAGAGATAAATCTTAAATCTCCACATGTATAATCTTGGTGCCTCCTAACTATGCACTTGTCTTCACTGTATCTTCTGTGTCTTCACTTAGAAGGATGGATATTAGTTGCTGTAGTCACAAGCAAGTACTTCAGCATTATCCATCTCTGTAGCTTTCTGAAGAAGATACACCTGTTAATCCACAAAAATTTGTACTAGAAAGAGAAATTTTACAAACTCAAAATATCTTTCCAGCAGAAATATTGTAGGGTATTTAAAATTTGACAACTATGAGTCTGGAGTATTAATTAAATTTTGTCTGTTTTAAGTACATAATTATTTATTTGGTATCTCTGGATCACAGTTAACTGCCATCAGTCTTGCTCCTAGACATAGTATATGAATCCTCTTTAAGTCAGATGGCATACAGGTCAAGGAGTAGCAGGTGTGATAAATGGTAATGGTAAATGTAAATGGTAAAAGTGACAAATGGGAAAATAGGATGCAGAGAATGTTTGCTAACTTATTAAACAATTTTTATAGTGTCTCAATACCACACAAAATGTATCAGTAGTACACAGATAAGAATACTGATTTCTTTTAGTACTGAAGACTAATGCAGTTGAAGTTCCTACACATTTTCACTGATCACTTGAGAATCAGTGAAATGATATCATTATTTTTTAAAAGATTCAAGAGCAGATTGATTTAGAATCATGGAGAGCTACCTATAAAGTAGCACTTGAAGATCTATGTTCTTTAATGTGCTCAATGAAATGAAAACATTTCCCTTTCTATCAAAAACACCCTTTCAGCAACTTTTAAACTAGACTCACTTAAAATGATTCTAAGAACCTCAATTTGAGATCAGCTTCTAAAAAAATACTTTTAAGAAGTGAGATATTTGCTTCTGTAATTCCTGAAGATGGTTTTTAATATTTAAGGCTATTATTATAACTATTCACTTTAATAATACAGCTCATATTCTATGAAGTAGGCTCTTGCTGAAGTGTCTAAATGAATCAAATGCACCCAAAGTAGTTGTATCTGCATTTCCCATATTTTATCAATGATATGATAAAATCATTTGAAAAAAAAAAGATAGTGAATATTATTTTGTATTTCTAAAATCCTTGTGTATAAATACATGAATGCACTGCAGAAATATTTGTATTTTATAGTGAAAATGATCCATTATTACTCATCCTTACTCATCGTTACTGGAGAAGCTTAACACATTGTCACATAAAAGATTATTTTCAGATGTGATTCCTAACTTCATGAAGAACTGAAGGTTGATTTTCAAGGCTGCTGAATGTCTCTAGCTTACAATGTATTTCTTTTTAACTCTTCTGCGAAATCAGAGTAGAAAGGATGAATATTTTTACCTAGATATCCTTAAGATTACCAGAGAATGTGGTGTGCTGATAATATAAACCAGATTTTCCACATCTATACTTATAATCAGCTATTATGAACTATAACAGATACAGCATTCATTTTCGATTGAGTTTTTCTTTTCAGAACATGTTTTCTTGCCTTTTATGGCATTTCTTCTAAGAATATTTCTGATCTGGAATCATAAACAAGGTTAATTTATTTTTATTTAATTACTTCTTTGCCTTATTTTAACATAGGTTTTGAAGCCTTTCCTCTCAAATTGCAGATCTCACTGTATGCACAAGGCCAATTTATTTCCTTTGTAACTGTCCTTTTAGCAAAGGAAAGATAATTGATACTAGCACAAAATCACTCATGCTCCACCACCACCTTTTAAAAAGTATGACAGATATATCAATAACTTTATGTTCTGACCATTATTACTAATTACTGCTCAATCAGTCATAGAAAACAAGGATCTTGAAACACCCTCAAGCAAAAGATGAATAAAAGCTTCTCCCAAAGTATGATTTACAGACATTATGTCTATTTTTATTGAGATTCCTGGAAAGTGATCGCTAGCAGACAAAGGCTATTGGTTGCTGTGACAGTGTTTTGTAGGCCACGATGCATTTCACTAAGTTGCAACCAATATTTGACACCTTAAACTGGGATAGGATCATTTATAACAGTGGCAGATTCCTTGTGCTCTAACTGTGGAGCCATTTACAATTAATGGCATAAAAATGCATTTTGTTGCTTTTTAGGTAGCTCAACATATGTGGATGAATGTTGTTAATTTTGCGCCTAATCTTTCTTTGTGTGATACATAACAATATTCAAAATCCACAGGAGTTATTTTTTCCTGCAATTTATTGTCCTATTATTAGTGATGAATATTAACAAATCTTCTACCTTATCCAGCAAAAAAAAAAAAAAAAAAAAAAAAAAAAAGACTGGACCCAGTGTGAAATGTTGCCGTTTGAAAGCTGTAGTGATGGTGGGGAGGGAAGGAGATACCAAATCAGGATCCAATTCACGAACAGTCCATGGACTGTAGGACCGATCATCTTCCTAGGTGTGAATTGAGTTCACAGTGTGATTTATTCAAATGCAACATTTACAAAGCAGGTTTTGGATATCAGTACAGGAAATTCTCTACTACCACGTGGGAATTTTTAGCTACCTCTGATGTACAAATGTTCAATCATCACTCACCCCAGAAGATGGGAGAGGGCTCTCAGTCTCAAGTCTCCTCAGGCAGCGTCCCAGTCTGAGGGGAGGGAAGGGGGATCAGCCCATCGACTGACCCAATGGAGTGACAATGGATTCTTCCCTCCATCCTCTTCATCCTTAGTTCACCTTTTATACTTTTCTTTATGTTCAAGTAGAGCTTGAGTGACTAGAATCATACTTAATATTGTTATTGAATGATGACAAAGTTTCTTGCTTTCATTTACAGTCAGTTGAAAATCTAGAGCACATGCTCAGTGCAGGGTGGTCGTACCTCAGAGGCAGGTAACTTTTGGAATGGAGGTGTGTTTTGGCATTATAATGAGTGTATAATGAGCAAAGTTCATCCGAAAGGAGTGATTTGCCACTTTTCTGGCTCAGCACCGGACTTTTTATCCTATATCTCCCATTGGACAGCTGCTGTGTGGCTTATCAGGGGCCTAGCACAGGGAGTGCAACAGAGTTTGACCGCGGGGTCTTCATCCCGCTCCATCCTTCGTTACTCCCCTTTGCAGCTGCGAGGAGGGCAGATTGTGTTGCCCAGGCAACCACGGAGGAGCTAAGTCCATGGGTACCAGCCATCTTGGATATGGCAACTGTGTCTCACCCCAAGCAAGGTTCTGTAATGCCAAAAGTTCTGTTAGGATCTAGTTTTCCTCTCAGTTCCCATTTTCAAACAGTTCTTCCACACAGAGTCTCTTATGCTGCTCTGTTGACAAACCTAGCATTAAGTTATGTTTGGACTCCTATTTGGTTAGTCAAATTCAGCCGAGTTTTCATTGTGGCAGTGGCTTTTGGTTGTGGAGGGAATACAACTATAAAAAGAAAAATCAATGGGATTTTTTTCCATTACCTTTGAATGAACTTTGTATGTTTTTATTACTACTATTATTTTCTGTGTTATGCTTGCACCCTTGCACCTGATCGTGGACCTGTTTTATCTTAGGCATTTGTAGAAGCATGAAGTGACAGACTGATCTTGTCTTGAGATATTTAGATGGCTAACAACTAAAATAAACTGAGTGCACGGACAGAATAAAAGGTCTTGTTCAAAAACATCTTTAGCACATACTATCAATTGCACTAACAGAAAATCAAGTTGCTGTACTGAATTAGTGCTTAGCTGATCCCAAAGACACACAGAAAATCTGTGCTGGAGTCAAAAGTTGACCTTATATCTCCCATGCACCACTGTTGCCTCAGCAACAAAATCCTTCTGCCTTCATAAAACGGATTTTCATCTCCTGTTGTGCTGTCAGGTGCTTTACACCACAACAGATTTAACCACAAACTTGAACACTGCCACTGTCACACCTTTTTTTTTCCTCCTCCATAAGGAACACTGCACAACCACAGAGCTTCACAAATGTCTGAAAAAAACACTGTTATCTTCACATGCAAGGTGCTCAGATGGTGGCTGTAAAAGTTCTGAAACTGTGTTGTTTTAACACCTCCTCTGTTGTTAAACCTCCCATCTTGACATTTTGCTCTTTGGGAAGTTCAGCTTGCACCAGGCATTTTTACTCCTGGAAGACCATGCTATAAAAACCTGTTCCCAGAATGCTGCCATCTTCAACATTTAAAACTGAAGTGGAACTCTTCTGTAGGAATAGCTTCAAAGCTTTTGCTCCTGCTGGTGGTGGAGATCAATTTATTCAACATGTCACAAATAACCTTGCATTCGAAGAACTGCTAGTCCTAGCATGCCTCAGGCTTTGGGATGGACAAAGTGCTATGCCCCTGATTGGAGTTGGCACTGCATGGTCACCACTGGAGCAAACAGGACCTACACAGATATGAACATAAGGCTGTAGCACAACCATTTGGTGAAAGTATCAGAAACTCCATTCTAAACATACCTTTAGCATGGTTTCCAACAATCACAGTATGCATATTATTTATTAAATAAAATTCAAAGAGTTCTGTAGAATTTCTCCTTGGGAAAAGAAAAGGACTGCACAGGACAGTTGATAGTCATTTTGTTCAGTTGCACTTCCCAACTGAATAGAATTGCTAAAAACAGAAATTCTGTTCATATGACAAAATCTGACTTCAGTTCTAGTAGAAAAAAATGAAGTATCATAAATGAAAACTCTATGACACTCCTAATGTGCGAGGAGTTCAGCTCTCAAGTTACAGCTGAGACAGAATTGGTCGTGAGACCCATGGTAGCAGAATCTGACCATTTCTTCTCCATCCAGAAGAAGAAACACTCTGGACAGATCACACTGCCTGTTGGAGTGCGAGAAAACTTTCCTCTCATAAAATCAAAATGTCAGGTCTATCCAGATGGGGCCACTGCATTGTTTGGAATACTGCTCAGCATGAGCAGACATGTAATTACAGCCAGCTGCAGCAATAGTGATCATAGCCATGTGCTGGAAGGCTTCTGATCAGCACCGTTACTGAGCAGTTGAGTACAGTGTAAGGGAGAAGAGCAGGAGTTGTTCTGGTCATAGGTGCTCTGTACCAGGCACTGGAAATGTGGTTTCACATGTAGAATAGCAATTTAATCAAGTATGATGTCTGGCAATATAACACATTCAGGTTCATTAGTTTCTCCTTTTGAGTCCTTATCAGAAACTGATACTATTTTACTCCATATTTATATCTCTACCTGGTCTTAAAGTATGTACTCACATACTCCTCACATACTACATTTGTATAACAGGCCAATGAAAGAAGTTTGTCTTCCCTGGTCTTCAAAGCAGCCTACTTGCTTTTTCTTTACTCTGACATGCTAGTTGTTATCTTCTACGCCTGTTGACTATTAAAAATAAGCCAATTAAATAACAATTCTTTAATAAAGTTAATCCCAGTAAACAGTCACAACAAGCTGTATTTTTTATGGGAATAATATATTTTTGCACAGCAGAAAAGAAACATGAAATATCTTGGAATGTAGGTCCCAGGCTCCCTGAAGTAAAGATCCTAAACCCAATTTCTTGGTGGACAAATTTTAATCATTAGATGGTCTTGCAGAAAATATAAAGGGAGCAGAGAACATCATTACCAGTTGCAATGCTGTCCATCCTTAACTTTGGCACTTTTTCTGGAAACTTTAGCAGAGATAGGCACCCATCTGACTTCACACACCCTAGACACCCTAGACAAGATAAACAGGAATTTATCTTGCTAGGCTCTTGTCTTTTTCAGTACCAATAAGCAGCTATATTTAGACATCTAGGAAGGAAAACAGAAGAGCACATTACGGATATAAGCTTTCCATTTCTAGGAACAGACAATGTTGCTATTGAGACTTTAAGGGATTTCAGATGCCCTAAATATAGCTACACTTGTAGGTAAGCCTTAAGTAGACTAAATCTCACTCAAGCTAAGACTTTAAAGATCAACCCCCTATAATGATTATTTCCTTTATATTCAGAACAGCATTGTCTGGATAGGAGCAATAGATGTCAAAGAACTTAAGTTAAAAAAGAGCTCCGGGAAAGCCTTTTTCAATCATACACGCTTTCATTGCAAGCTCTAGCTACCTGAGTATCTTTGCTTGATTCTTGAAATATCCTAATTTACGGCTCAGACATTACATTTACGTTATTTCAACATTGTTCACATCATTAGGGTCACAATATTGTCAGAGCCTAACTTGGCAAGTATCATTAAATGACTGGCATTGACACAGTGTGAATTCAGAAATGTCTTATCATCTGAAAAGTAAACTATACAAATACCATTCCATTCATATGGCCTTTATACTTATTAATAAAGCTATGCTTCCCTGAAGACTAATTGCTTTCTATTTATATAAACACTTTCTATATGTCTTAATATAGACAAAATCCTTTTCTCTTGAAGTCTGTTGCCACCTTCGTCGTGAGTGCTGTTAACTCATGATGCTGGCACAAAAGCATACAAGGACTAATTCTCTCCTGTCTTGTGGGAATTATTAATATATAGATATCAGGATTAATTACAGCTTTGCTATTAATTTCGAAAATATCCTTAAATAGTCTTTCAGGAATTTGATCATCACACATGATTCAGAAAGGTTTTTGTGTCTCTGTTTTTTCTTATTATCCATTATATACGTATATATACATATGTATATCTGCATAAAAAGCTAAAATGTACCAAAGAGCATGACACATCTGGGGTTCAGGTGAAAACAGATGCAGTCACTGTCATCCTTTGTTTCTGTGTAGGGCAAATGATGTTCTGATTATTTCCAAAGTGATTTCTGGGTCGTCTTGTTAAAAAGAGCTGAATCTGTCAGCTCACTCTTTTCACTGCCACAGAGGTATCCTCCAGAAGTATCAGTCAGACTTTGCTGAGGTTTTGCTGGGTATCCAAACCTTCACTGTCTTCTTGGTGGACATCATGTTCAAAGCAACATAACTGAAGCACACTTCCAAGAAGCAGAAGTTTAAATAAAATTGATGAGCCAAAACTTGAAAGTGTTATGTAACGTATTCCTTTTACTCAACTCGTTAGTCACAACATTAGTCACTCATTAGACCACTCCTATAGAGACCTTCAGTGTCAAAGAGAAGGAAGAAGAAAATGCAATATTGTGTCTTAAGTAGAAAATGAAGTACTGGGTGTGAAGAATTTTCTTCGTACTGCAGTTTAGTGCTCCTCTGCTCCTGAAGGCAGCTAAGAAGCTGAAGTGCTGTAGATATCAATTCATACAATTGAGGAGTCAATGTACTCCTCAATGTACTCCTACTACTATGAACTACTATGAATTGTAGTGTCAATTCATACAATGAGGAGCATTCCATCAGCCAGAAGATTCTAGTGTCTGCTTAACAGTACAGGAAAAGTCAAAGAAAGCTTTGGCAGCTGCCTAAGACCACATTTCATTATTCATAGCTAGGACCATGACACTGGGGTACAGCAAAAGAAAGGAAGCATATTCTTGTTATTAGTTGCATTTCTGTGTCATCTACAGATGTGGAACAATGGCCGGAGTGTGCTTGGCATATACTGAACAGAGAAAAGTTTAAAACATAGCCAAAACATGTTCAGAACATGCTTATGCTTAACATATTTCAAAACAGAGACCAAAGCAGTATTTTTGTGTTGAAATATTGGTAATATAATGGTAATTTAGTTACCATGTGATCACTTTTAGTGGGAATTAGAAACTTGCTTGTCCCTAATTCATTGAAATAATTTCTGCTGCTGCTGGTCTAAACAAATGTAAGAAAGAAAAGAACTAAATCGTAAACCAAGATTGCTGGTTTCTTTTCATTTTTAGCCTGTTTTCAAGTACAATTGGTGGCTCCATATAAAAAAATTCTATGACCATAATGAGATGATCCGTGCCATCACTGCGTCAGATCTTTACTATGAAATAAATATTCTTCCTAGTATTTAGTAATGAATACTCAATTATCAGCTTGAAAAGATGTTTGTGGTATGTCCTGTCAATACAGATTAAGTTGATATTGACTTCTGAATAGGCAACTACCCAGATTTATTGACTTAAGAGTTAAATATGAACTGAGGAGAAGCCAAGGTCAATATTCTCCTAGAGCAGTAATAAATCCTGATGTTCACTGCAGTAAAAGAGACTGACATAATCTCACATGTACTAAAATGTGTTGGCTGGATCCCCAATCTTTCTGCTAGTATTTTGTGTCTATGGGCAAATAATGGATCTTCATGACAGAGGGCAATTTTTGTCACAGAACAGAATAAACATGGAAAGGTCCAGCCAGCCAACCAGACCAGCTATCTGTTTTCTGTGAAAGCAAGTCAGCTGTCACTCTGAAATATGCTAGGAGATATTTCAATCTGTAATCAGTACAACATGGAGAAAATAAATCCTTTCCTTTACTGAACAGATCACTTTTACAGATTAATATATTCAGACTAAGACTTTCATCCGAACTAAGATAAAGTCCAAAGGAAAATTAATTTTCTCTCTCATATTGATGAGCTGGGTAATTCAATTCAGATTCTTTTGGGGATCATCTGAAATACTGGAAATTTCCTATTACAGACATTTGAAATCAGAATAGTGGAAAATGGAATTAGATAAGGAGGTAAATATCTGATGCAAAGATTTTCCCCTTTTTTCCTATGAAGAAAAATAAATAACAAAGAACTCATAACTAATCAAACTTTAGAATTTCAGACATGGTCCATTATTACAGATAGTCAGAAATTGTTCAAGTTGTTGAAAGTTAAACACTAGGAATTACATTTCAGCCATCTGAATATATTTACATATGTGCTCCCACTAGTGGTACATTATCTTCTGGGCTCAATGGTGTTTATGCTGTTTAGGGCTTTTTACTTAGGACTTAAGTGACTCAGATTTAGGACTTAAGTGACTCACATTGGCATTCAGCAGATCAGAAGGTAAGGAAGGAATGAAATTATCATTATTTCTAGTGTTATGGCAAAAATATTTATCTATCAAGCTGCTTAAGGTAAATATTGAAAACAATCTCTAATTTTTCCAGTAAAGGACTTCACTATAGATTTATTTTATCCCCTACCAAAGGTCACAATTGAAGTCTACATTCCATTTTGTCAAGTCAGAACAGAACTAAAGCAACTCTTTGGTTATGAATATTATGAAAACAAAGTAAACAAAATGATTTGTAAGAAGTAAACAAAGTTGTTAACATATCAATACATGATTGACCAAGCATAGTAAGTAGATATTTTCTCAGACAAACTGATCATACCATGCAGAGCAACAGACTCAAGCAAGCAGTAAAATGATCCTGTGCATAACTTGTGCTGGAGCAGCAAATGACCTGTAGCATTTCCTAATCCAAATAAAAGTGAGGAGAACCATAGCTTTGTGTTTTGTAAGGACATCATTTGTAAGGATGTAAGGATAAATAGTGCAAGCTGGAATAGCAGAATGAAAAATTATATTCCAAAATTTAAAATTTAAAAGAAACAGAAACCTGCCAATAAGTCCTTGACTTATGAAAATCTCCAGCAGCTCCTTGTCAACTCTGCCAGCTGCCTAAGACCAAAGGAACCTCTGTTCCAGCAGAGCCCTGATTGGGGGTGATCAGTCCTAGGGAGAGGTCTGTAGGATCAGGACGTAGCTGGTAGGTATGTAAGTTTGTGTAGGAGAGGGAGAAGAAGGACCTGACAGCATTGTTCCCAAGCTATGGTAGGGTGCCACAGAGTATGGTCCTCAACTGTGATTAGAGTAGATTTTCCTGCAACACAGAATCATAGAATCAAGGTTGGAAAAGACCTTCAAGATCATCAAGTCCAACCATAAGCCCTTCAACACCATGACTGTTAAACCAT
>JAUBOD010000001.1:5914120-5929368 GCA_032353885.1 Nothura maculosa
GGGAGCAGCCTGCCCTCGCAGAGCCTTCCTTGTGGTACAGGGAGTCTCCCCTCCCACTTCAACATACCTCTTGGCTGTATTTAGCCTCGGAACAAACAACCTAGGAAGAGGCTGTAGTTTTTAAATGTTAATTTTGCCTCATATGCCACGAGTAAGATTTATTTTATAGCTTGAAATGTTAATATACATTCAGTCCTCTAGGGCCACAGCTTCTCCAGTTCTCACTGATGTAAAACAAAAGCGTCTTCACTGACTCCTTTACCATTTTATCTCATTTGCAATCAGAGTTCAGAAAAAAAAAAAAGCTCTTATATTCAGCCTGACTGGAAAGTTCCCAGTGAATTCCCTTTTCAAAGAACAAAGTTCTAATTTTGATTTTAGTTATTCTTCCAGTTAAAAGAGTGTGCTTAAAAAAAAAAGAAAAAAAAAGGAAAATGAGATTTTTTGCAGCTATTGTTGAATTGCTAAATTATTTCTTTTATAAATATATATATATATAGTGAGGAGCTGGATATCAGGGGAATGATTGTTTCACTATTTCTCTGAGGAAAGTTGGCTTATGAAGCTTGCTGGAGCATGCTTTGACTAGGAAAGACTTCAGCAGTGATACGATTCTTTTAATAGCAAAAAGAAAATGATATAAAAAATATTAAAATGATGCATAAAAGCTCTACAGTATTTTTTTTCAAGAAACAATAATTAAAAGCAAATTATAATTTTCTCCTTCCTAACATGCTTAAAATCCAACTGCATAAAGAATTTTCAAAAATCTGAAAAAATGAAAAATCAGAGACTTAGCATCTCCACTATAGAACTTTTTTTAATGAGTCCTAAATATTGTTCAGATATCGTAGCAACTGGCAACAGTACAAAATACACAAATAGACACATAGTGTTCTTACAGTCAGAGTGCTTATTGGTTGTGCTCAGGTTCCACATGACCTTTTCTCAGTGCCAATGATATTGATTTTAATCCTATTAGATGTTTCTGTTGTGCTGCAGTGGTAATAGGTCATCGCTGAACAGTAAGAGCTGTTGGTGTGGGAGAAAGGTTTCTTGTCTGTTTTGATTATACTTATTATAGATAGATGGGAAGTGATAGTGTTCAAATCAGATTTAGGTTTTAATGACTGTGTAAAGTTTTGACTAAGGGGTCTGACAGGAACATAAGTTCAGTTTTGACACTGCCCAAATTCGGCTGTTTCTTTTTCTGTAGGATCTTCCCTAAGCTGATAAAATTCCACTGTCATTAAGTTATTTACTAATTAGTTAATTAATGCCTTAATTAATGCCTTAATTAAGTCATTAAGTTATTTTTGAGTCTAACATAGAACTAGAGAAGCTGGATTTTACTTTTGACTGGGCTGAAGTGAGATTCCCTAGGAGTAAGTGGAAATTTGAGTATATGCTTCTCACAATTCTGGAAATTAAAAGATCAGATTTTTTAGGGGAGAATGAAGCTTCCTTTATGTTGTGACCTTTAGTGGACTTTTTGTCCATTTCTAGCTTCTTTTTGGGCCACATAATGTCTTTTTGGTGCCTATTATCCTCCAATGCATTTGCTTCCTTTTTTCAATGATCTAAAATATGGATTAGATTTCCATTCATATGTTAATGTACCAGTTTCTATGAAGAGATCTTCTAATCTCTTATCCGTTTCTGTCCTTATATGAGCTTTTTCTGAGAAAAGAAATGCCTGACTAGTCAAATACATATTAAAATACAATGCTAATAAAAATGAACTATTGAACTGAACTATGCAAGTTACATTGTCATTGTTTCTTCTTCTTCCTTTGCAGCAATCTTTCCTGACTTCACACAGCCCAGCTAGCAGATAGCCTCAGAAGTACTCACTCTGTCTACAAAAGAGCAGTTTGTAAGAACACAAATGTACAAGCCAACTTGTTCACTAAAAAAACAGAGACTGATTAGTCTCTCACTTCTGAAAATTGGAATAACTTCATAACTTTATTCAAATGAAAATATATATTTATATTATATGGCTATATCCAAGATCTAAAGACTGATGTTTTTTAGAATGTTCTAATATGTGGCAGGATGATGGTATTACTCTAACATTTCTTTTCCCCCTAACTTTGCTCAAGATCCAACTTCTCCTTTCACATGCAATTGGGATGCAAGTATAACTGGGTCAGTCATCCCATAGAGGATAGGAGCCTGTTGAGCTCTCCTGCATGGCAGCAGGCTGCATGCCAGAATCTGTTGAGTAGGGATGTCCCTCAAGGTTACTTCTTGAGACTGTAAGATTCCTTACTTTCAAAAGATCTTCAGGAAGTGACTAATAGAACGTTGAAACCATGCAAACTTTACTAGATTGTTTCTGTTTGTGCACATATTTCTTTAGACATAAATGGTTGGACAAGTCTGGAACTAAGACTGGATGTCCAGCCACATCCAAACTCCTCTGAGAAGGAGTCTGGAAAGCAGTTTGTGACTCAGCAGGGAAATCCCCATATGATTCCTGCCCACTGTGCCATCAAATCCTGTTAAACCATTGTTTTATTTACAACTGATCTCAATAAAACCTATTGGTGCTTCTTCCTTATGAGTTAAGTGCGCCACTTGCTGCAACAGAGAAGTATAAACATAATCACTAATCATGAGCCTTCTTTTTTAAGGAAACCATGCTTCTTGAGAACTTTGAAGGGGAGGATGACCTGAATATTTTGCAAACTCTTTTGTTTCTATGAATGAAAAGATGGTGTGTAGCAATAATCTCAAGAAATACTACTGGAGAACTTATTGAGGTCAAACCTCTGGAATGGTCACTACACAGAAGGTAATTTCACTAGTACCCTTTTTATTATGCCAGAATGATGTTGGTTTCCTATATGTCACAGCTGTGCATGCCTTGATAGTCAGGCACTTTAGAAAATGTTCAAAGTTGGAAGGGACCCCTGGGGATCATCTAGTCAGGCTCTCCTCCTCTAGCAGGTTCATCTAGAGAACATTTTCCAGTATAGTATGCCAACAACTTCTGAGTATCTTCAAGCAGGAGATTCCACAACGTCTCTGGGCAACCTGAGCCAGTTTTCTCTTAGCCATATAGTAAAGAAGATTTTTCTTTGTGTTCAGACAAAACTGCTTGTGTTTCAGTTTGTGCCCATTGCCTCCTGTCCTATTGCTGGCTACTACTAGTAAGTGTATGGCCGCATCCACTTAACACTCTGCCTTAAGATACTTATATGCATTGATGAAATCTCTCATCAGCCGTCTCTTCTTCAGGCTGAAGAGTTCCAGATTCTCCTTGCGTAAGAGAAGCTCCAGACCCTTCATCATCTTAGCAGCCTGGACTTGCTCCAGTAGCTCCATGTCCTTCATGTACTGGTGAGCCCTCAACTGGATGCTGTACTCCGGATGCAACCTCAGCATAGCTGAGTAGAAGCACTTCCGTTTGTTGAGCTTCTTGAGGTTCCTCTCTACCCACCTCTCCAGCCTGTCAAGCTTAGCAGACATTCCTTCCAGTTCTGTATCACCAGCAAACTTACTGGGGATGCACTCTATCCCTTCATCCAGGCCACCGATGAATGAGTTGAACAATAGTGGTCGCAGTATTGACTTCTGGGGAATGCTGCTCTCTACAGACTTCCAACTAGACTTTTCATCACTGAGAACAACCTCTGAACAGCCTTTCAGTCAATTGTCAATCCACCTCATTTGTCTAGGCAACATTTCCTGGGCTTGCCTTTGGGGATGCTATGGGAAGCCAATAAAGGCCTTTGCTGAAGAGAAGGTAGAAAATGTCCACTCCTCTCATCTATTCAGTTAGTCATTCCATTGTAGAAGGTTATCAGGTTGTTTAAACACAACTTCCCCTTGGTGAATCCAAGGCTGACTACTCATAATCATCTTCCTATCCTTCATATGCCCAGAGATGGCATCCAGAATGAGCTGCCCATCACTTTTCCAGGCACTGATGTCAGTCTTTCTGACCTGTAGTTACCTGGGTCCCTCTCCTTGCCCTTTCTGAAGACTGGAATAGCATTAGCTTTCTTCCAGTCTTCAGGCACCTCTCCTATTTTCTGTGTCTTTTCAAAGATTTTTGAGAGTAGCCCATCAGTGTATCTCATGAATGTATCCCATCAATGACAATAGACTTGTGGATGTCCAGTTTGTGTAAATGATCTCTAATCCAATTTTCTCAACCAAAATCCTCCTTTCTCCCGTGGTCCCTGGGCTTTTGAGATTCCTGAGGGCTGGTCTTAGCAGTAAAGACTGAAGCAAAGAAAGCATTCAGTATCTCTGCCTTCTCTGCATCATTCATCGGGATGAGCCCTGACCTATTCGTATCAGGCCCACACACTCCCTAGTCTTGCTTTTGCTGCTGATGTATGTAAAGAAGCCCTTCTTGTTGTCCTTGGCATCCCTTGACAGATTCACTTCCAAATAAGTTGTGGCTTTACCCTCACAGAGTCAAGTTCCTGCACACTCAGACACCATTTCCTAATGCAGCCAAGTGGCCTGTCCTTCCTTCCGCCTTGCACTTCCTTATCCTGCTTTGCCAGGAGCAGGGTCCTTGTTCAGCCATGCAGGTAGATCTCCTGTCCCCTTTGCTCAACTTCCTGTTCGTTGAGGTGCACTGCTCTTGAGTTTAGATCCTTGAATACATCTCGCCTTGATCCCTCTTCCTTCTTGAGCCCTATCCCATAGGATTCTTTTAAAAAAACCATGCATAGACATCTCCCCGTCGGGGAATCGAACCCCGGTCTCCCGCGTGACAGGCGGGGATACTCACCACTATACTAACGAGGAGCTAGTTCCTTATCACTACTGTAAGATTGGCAGGCATAATAGCATCCTATTTCTAAGATGAAAACATGATGAGGCAGAAATACCCATATATAAAATACAGAATTTAACAAACACAAGAGGGAGTGATCAAATTCCATCCAATGCTTTCAACTTTAACTTGAAGCCTAAACACTCAGAGGCATTTTTACTATATCTTCTCTAAATCCCTTCAAGAGTATTCACCAAGCTGATACTTCAAAATGAAAGTTTCATTGTTGCAGTGCCACTCTCCCCTTACTTAGAGTTAACTGCTTGACAAAATACTGGCTGTTATTTATGACATGCAGAAAATGCTACATTATAACCTTGAAATAAAAGGGTCGGGTGAAAGAAAAGCTGTAATTTTATCTATTAAATATATATTTTTCAAAGACTCAAATAAAAATAAAATAATCCCTTGTGACAAATCTGAGTTTACTTCCTTTGATATTTTTCTCCCTTTTTCCCACTCTTCTTCTGAAAGGTAGTAAGGTGGAAAAAATGAAAGAATATTGGTATGTTGAAACAGTAATCTTATTAAGTTTTGTCGAAGTCAGAGCTCCTTTTTTTCTTAAGAATCCAAGGTGCCATTCAACAGAATTAATCAAGTCACATACAAAATATGGTTCACATTTTGAAAAGGGCTTTCTTTCCCCATGAGATACAGCTTAAGAATTGACAATTGAAAGCAGATAGTCTTAGTGGAATGAATTCAGCTGCCTCAACAAACAAGTCAGATGATTGACATAACAATTAGGTTAGACTTTCAAAGTAGTTGCTGTATCAGACACTTCCCTTATCAACCATATTGCAATGTTTGATTTACATAATTAAACATAATTCCTTTTGCCACCTGCATAACTTGACAAACAAATGACAATTTTTAAAGACTGTAAAATATATTAATGAGAAGTGGCTCATCTTCATACAGGTCAAGAATCACTGAGGTAAAACTCTAAAGGATGCTCCTCATAAACAGAAATTGGCAGGCAATTTTGATTGGCTTATATAGATGTCTTTTACTACATTCTATAAAAAACATCATAGGGATTATCTATGTTCTGCACAAGATTTTGTCACTAGATTTCTGTATGTTTCTTTGCAACTATAGAACGTGTTCTTTTTTTTTTTTTTTTTTTTCCTGCTACAATATTCATCTCCATTGGGGAATTTAGCTGCAGAACCTAATTGCTGTATTATGTTCTCCATCACTCCTATGAGACTCCAGGGAAGCAAGAGTAAGAAATTTATAACAGCAAAAAGAATCTTTTCACCCCTTTGGGCAGATAAGTCTTGAAATACTTTTAAATGGAACTTCAAGCCTTACTTTAGCAGACTTTAGTCATCTTTATTCTAACACATTGGTACTCACCTGCCACTTGTCAGGGCATTCAAGAACAGTAGCTCTTTTTTCTTTAAAACAATCCTCAATGAAACAGGAGTGGTATCAGCAGGTCATCATTACTTCTCAGAGCTAGTGATATAAAATGCAACTGGAAACATTTTAGTTACTTCAGAACTATTGTGCCTCAGTTTGACCTCATAACAAAATTCTTCAGAATTAATTTGAGAGTGAAATATATTGCCTCAAAAAAGAATGTAATAAATGTTAATTAACAGTCTGGGAAGAATTCAAGGTTTAATGCTATGGGACTTCTGTGCTTATTTAGTTCAAATCTTTGCTACATGTAAATCACTTTCTAAATACCACAGACTATAAATTCTGTCCTTGAACTCATAATATCTCATAATATTTATTAGACTCCACAGATTTCCTGAGCATGTCCAACTGTCCAGCACTCTTCAACAATACCCCTAAAAGCTTGGATGTCTCTAGAGATCATCTCAGGCTGCAAAGAGACTCTAATATTTATTTCTGCTTGTTCTTATAATTTCACTATTTCACCCTTCCAGATTATTTTTATGAGTTGCCTGTTTGACTCTTCAGCTCAGATTCATATAATCTATTTTTAGACAACATAAATGAGAATACTTGTCCTCAGTTCCTGTAAAATCAGTGGAGAAGGATAAGCAGTTACGAAGTTCCACGCATGACTTAGGTGGGCTGACTCATGCCCTGGGGGCTTCCATCCTTCACTGGCTGTACAAAGATGCTAGAAAAAATGTTCTTTTCATGTCAGCTCCTCAGCAAGGTGTAAAAAGTTAGGTATGACTGCTCTGAACATGCAGTCTGACACCCTTAGCTGAGTTCCATTTCAATGAGGTCAGAGAAATAAGCTCTTAAGAGTGATCTAGTATTATTGTTTGCTCCTATTTGTGTTTCCTTCTCCTGGCATGTTTTTCTGCATGCCTTTTCTTTTCCTATTACCACCAGCTTGTAAATTAAAAGACAAACATGTCTGATGTGTAATATTATATAACATAAAGAAGTGAATTCTATCAGAAAAGCAGATTGGATTTTTTTGTTTTCATTCACAAGCATTTTACTTCAGTTACCATATTAGTATTGCCACAAATTTAAGATCTGGTTTTGAAAGATTTCTTAATGAAATAGGAATTGTATTCTAACAGATATATATTTTTCCCACACAAACTACAAAATAACCAAAATGCCCATATTAAAATTTTTTATTTAGGCTCTTACCCTGGTGAGGAATAGATTAAAGTAAAGAAGCTGTGCATTACACTGTGCTAGCCAAAAAAAAAACCCCTTTGTTTCCTCTTATCTATTTCAGATGCACTAGAATTGGCAAGGACTGATAGTATGATAGAGGTAGAGAACTGACTTAACCATACAAGACTGTACTAGTAGCGAGTCTGGGAATGAAGGATGACTACAGGACAAAACACTTGCACCATAGACCAGTACTGACACAATTCTAACTGCTGAAGGAAAAGCATAACTTGTTGATAATCCACTCCTCAGAAGCTTTGTCCAGCACTTGAGCTGATGTGGAGAATGCAAGACATGATTTAGTACCAGAAATTGCTGTTATTGTAATCAGATCAACTGGACACTAAAATCTTGGAATTGCTTTCCAACCCATGCAGTCAACCCCTGTAATGCCATCGCAAGAGCACAGAACTGACCCCAGGTGACATCTGATTCCTCTTTAATCCACATTTTTCATTTACTGGGCAGTTTCTCTCCCCCTTCCTGTTTAGGCAGCATTTGAAAACATACTTATCTATATTTATCTGTTCTTTCTGTTCTATCATTAGGAAGAGTTTTTTGATTATCTTTCACATTGCATCACTGCACCTCTGATCAACAATCCCACCTACAGACATTCTGTGAAGCCTTGTAATGCCTTCAGACACCAACCCTGTTTATATATGCTGTCTTTTCTCTTCTACTAATAAAGTGGTGTCACCCAACAGGTTTTTGTATCCCATCTGGCATGTATATAACACACAAACTGCTTAACTCAAGTCTATGGATGATGTAATAACTATTCATCGCTATTTAGAACATGATTTAACATAATTTATTAAGACTGATCAGTAACATACCCTAGCAGTAGCCTGTGGTGTACTGCATATGTCCAGTGTTATGACTGTGGGGCAAAACAAGAGGCCAAAGGACTGACTTTATTCCCAGAGTGTTTATAGTGCTTCAGAAACACTGTGCTTAGTCTGTCTTACTGTGAACAGGAAATAAAAGGCAAATAACAAGAGAAGACTATGAATTAAAAATGCTAGAGGTATAACCTTTCTGATAGCATTTCCTGAGACTAAACTCTACAACAGTTATTGCTAATAATAGCAAGTTAATTAACTCTACAAAGCACATTGTATATTAGTTAGATAGCATAACATATCTTGGAGGTTTCTGATAGTGGGAACTTCTTACCTGGTTTTGAATCAATGGATAAAATCGGACTGAGCCAAGCTAATATTCAGCATTTCCATAAGCCGTCTTCAGACAGTGTCCACTGACAATCCGGTAGTTTTTACAAAATCTTAAGGGAACTGCTGTACAAACATCTGAATTTACAGAGGAGCTCGTGCATCTTACGATGCTCATATTTACCAGGTTTTTGAAGCATCTAAGCACAGTGGGCTATAGCATAGTCTTTGCTCTCTCTGTCCCCAAATTTTCCTTGCTGTGTGGCTCGAACTCTTATAAGCAACGTGGTTGTTTCTACATTGCTTATAAGAGTAAAGTCGTAATTTGAGCAAGCCCCTGTGCAGTCCTGGAGCACCTTTCCTCATTGATCTCACTTGTAAGAAGGTTGGTTATGGATTGAACATACGCTCAGCTTCGCACAGGCCCAACATTACAGTTGTCCTCTGAAGGACCTGATGCCCGTTGATTGTACGGGCCAGTGAAGAGAAATTACTTCACCACCTCAGCCTCATTGGTAAAGATGGGATTGCAAATCAAAAGTTTGAGACTCTAAAAGTGTCGCAAGAAGCCATTTTTCACTATGCATCTAAAGCTTCACAGCATCTATAACTCATATTAATATAAGAAACAATGATTTCAGATGTATTTTCTGAAATTAGAGATAGAAGGAGATTTCACTATTAAATAATTTACCTGTAATACATATGAACAAATACATGAACTTTAATCTAAATTTAATCTGGACAGTCTCAAATTCGTCACTGGTTCAGTGTAAGCCTATGAAGACATCGATTTCTTCCCTGTTCCTCAGTTTCCTTTGTCTATCAGTGGAAGCATATAATCAATAATTTGATAATTCTCATAGAGAAAAATATTCTGAGGTTTAATATAATAGTATTTATCATAAATAAACAATTCCAATAATTGATGGGTATTGTCTAAAATGAAAGTATGTATGAAAGTTTATTAAATCTTTACAGTAAATCTTCTGAGCAGTTATTCTTTTAATGAGAAAGTATTATCCAAGAAAAATCCAAGATATCCAAGATGAAAAATTATTTATGTGTATATCGCACCAAAATCAGAGCTTCATTGGCTAAAAGCACTAAAATCAAAGTAAATACTTTAAAGTGCTAAATTATCTGCTGCTGCAAATCACCAAAGTTCTTTTAACTCAAGCTGTGCTAAGATTCCTGCTCAGTTCAAAATTTATTTTTTATATTTTTATTTTTACTATATGTTCTGCTCATATGTGTGTTAAAATCAAGAGGAGCCATGATAACTGTCTCTAAAGAGCTGAAGTGCATAAATACCAAGAAGGGAGAACAATTACATTAAGTGCCCCAAGATAATAACAAGAGGATAAGAACAGAGTCATTTAGATTGAAAATCAGCAAAATAAAATCTTAATAATGATAAGATCTATTGGACTATGGAATAATCTTTAAAGAGAAATAATAGAATCTTCATCTCCAGAGATATATATGAATATACAGGAAAAAGTATGAAATGAAACATTGCAGAAAACAGTCCTGATGTGACATGAGATGAAGCAGGTTACTGTAATTGTTTTTTATCCATCTTTAATATCTGTGATTCATAGTAAACAGACAAAAAGAAAACAAAGCATTCCAGATGTGCATTCGCACTGTCAGTTTGACAGGTTAACATTTGGAAGAGTTTTGCAGACCTATTGTTAATTTGATGAAAGTATTTATTATTCGGAATGCACAATGATAATAACTGATTATTTTTATTTAATTTTTAAAGTCTCTATTCCTTCCCTTCACTGCTTCTAGACTTCATTTAAAAATACAGTGAACAAGCAATGGAGTCTCTCATATTTATCTCTGTAGATCTTTGTCAAGGCATGATTGTTATGGAAATTATGTTGTCAATGAAGTCTAATTTCCCCTGTATTTTTATCTTTATTGCCATGGATACTTTCATCCTTATAATCATGGACATGCAGTATTAGAAGCATAATGTCTTCTGTTATATACTGATCTCTGGAAAAAAATAATAAACTTGGGATCTTCCTTTAAATTGAGTCTCTTGAAGTGAAAGAATTTTTCAGTGTATTTCATTGATGAAAGGGGGTCTGAACTCTAGGACAGGAAAAAATTACTGGTTATCTTGACTGGGGCCAGCAGCCACAAATTCAGTCTCTAGAAATCTTTAAGTCATGGATTGTAAATAGATTTTAATTCAGAGGGTCTCCTTATCTTTTTTTTTCTCCATATCTGTATGCTACTTTCTAAGACACTCTTCAGAGAGAAACCTTTGAAGGTTACTTCAACTCCTACACACTGAATAAAGGCAAAGATTTTTTTTTCAGTTTTCTAGATTGCTTTCATACTTGGAACAATGCAGGCACCTTTGTTTTCTTTGAACAGTGTGTGGTTTGGCTCTTGCTGCTCTGCTGATCAACATGTCATGTTAAAGCCTCTCAGTTCACAGCTGCTTGAACCTACAGATGCTTAAGGAGCAAGTGACTGATCTTGATAAATTTTAAAGCTTTTATTCTAGAAAGAAGATAGTGAAGTGCAACAGAGCATAAAATACAGATACCTTCAGGATTTTATCCATGTCAGAGATCCTTGGATGCCCTGAGGACCTGAGAGTTTCCCATCAGTGCCTATGCTATGGTGCAGAACCTGATGAGGCATTTTGAGTAATCCCACTGCTGATTCCTTTTCCTTTTGCGGACTACAAACTGCATGCATAATTGTGTGTGCCATTTGGTCCTACCACTGAATATCTATGTATAGTCCTATTCTCTCCATAAGTACAAAAATCCTCCCCATGTCTGAAGTTGATGCAAATAAAGTGCTATGATTCTCAGTGACAAAGACAGTTTGATATAAAAGGGACGAGCAGCCAAACATGAGGTTTGGGATCTCCTAAACTGCCTTGCTATACAACTAAAATAGTTGCAGCAGAGGCAACCCAGCCTTGTCTGCTCTCTGCAGCTGAATTCTTGATCATGTATATAGAGTAAAGTTATCTCCTTTCATTTATATTCTGCTGCTATAGCAATGCAATTTTACATCCTGATTCCCTTCAGAACTGTAATGATAAATAGAATAGAGGCTGTTTAAATAAAAATTCTCATCTTACTTTTGCACTTATTATGATATACTGTCTTTCTTTCAGTATGTTTTTTCCTCTGATTCCTGGAACTCTGATGCAAGACATGAACTCATGTACTCTATCACAACTTCAGATATGCACATACCAGCAGTTCTTTCATCTATAGACACTCTACTTCTCCTCCCCACTTTTACTGGCAGATATGAAACAACATGAGCAGTGGAGGATGAGTTTTTGTAGACTCCATGAAGCTGCAAATTATCATGTCCAGTGCGTTCGTTATGGGGAAAGAAGAAAGAGATGACAGACAGAAAAACAAATGGGACAAAAAAGAAGCAGTACATCTATTATTGCAGTCATTATGAACTGTATGTAGAGAAAAACTTAATTTCAGTCCCCTTATAAATTCAAAATAGCTCTCAACAGCATCTAAAAATTTCTAAAACTATAGATTGACAAATGATTTCACTTTCTATAGGTAGCTATGTTTTCTAAGTAACAAAAATATAGATAAGAGGGATAATTAAGGGTAAGTTTTTTTCATTTGCTGAAGCTTCCAATATTAATGTGGGAGTTAAGATTCATTAGAAATTGCTCATATCCGAATGACAGAGGAATTGCCCCAAATCTGGTAAGACCTATTTGCAGAGAAATTCTGTAGAGAATTTTTGAAAATCAGTAACAAAACATGTAAATGTGCTTCTTTGGATAAATCTTTAAATAATACAAGAATATTATAATTTTCAGATTTTGAGCATTATGCCAGCATAGAGCTAAAAAATTGAGTTACAACTAGCATCAGAGGAAGGATCCAGGAAAAATAATAATACTGTTGAAATATCTTTTTCATTTGAGTTTGATTAGAAGTGGCTCTTGAGCTACTATAAGTACTGTCCTTAATGGCTAAGATTCCCATACTGAGTTTCTATTTAGGTTACCCATTTAGATTTAAAGATTCAGCCTATGTTGACCACCTAGGTTCACTCTGTAGGCTGACAACATAGGATGGTAGGTTGAAAGAGGTCAGCATTATGCCATCCTTAGCATGAGTGTCATCTAAAAGTAGAATGAAAAGTCTTTCAAGAGGAAACTTTCAAGTTATGCCGGAGGATGTTCAGGTTAGACATTAGGAAAAATTTTTATATGGAAAGAGTAGTGAAGCACCGGAGCAGGCTGCCGAGGGAAATGGTGAAGTCACAGTCCCTGGCAGTGTTCAAGAAAGATGCAGATGAGGCCCACAAGGACATGGTTTAGCAGAGATGGCAGTGATGGGTTTGCGGTTGGATCTGATGATCTTGAAGGTCTTTTCCAATCATAATGATCTACCACTTTCCACAGCTAATTTAGAAGAACTACTTTCTAAAGTCAATGAAGTTGTTTAGATGCACACTGAGCTCAGTGAGCTGAGGTGCTTGTGAAGATTCATAGCCTAAGTGAGTGAAGAATGAAACAAAGCAGAAGAACCACAAACAATATTGGCATTAACTAGTCACGATTAAGAGGAAAGAGGAACCACAGTGTGAAGGCAGTGAAGGTTTTGGGCATTTCAGCATGACAAGGGAAGAATACAAGTATTCAATTAAAAAAAAAAAATAAGACTTTCAAAGCAGGAGCAGATCTGAATCCAGGAGTCATGTATGCTTCAGGCATCTCTCATTTTCATACTTTAAAGTTCTCCAGGAACTAGTTTACTCTGGAACTATCCTGAGCTACCACCACTCTGCTGAACACCTTAGTACCTCGTTTCTGATGTGTTACAACACAACCTAGAGATAGGAGATTCTTTGTTTAATTCTCTAAGAAACTTGAACTCATCAATCTCAGAATATTAACATGCAATACCAGGTCATCCTCTTCATAAAAGAAAAGAAAAAAGAAGAAAAAGGAAAGAAAAGAAAAAGTAACTGTAACTGTCAATATCTTACAAAACAGAAACAGAAAAAAAAGATCTTTTTACTTTTGCCCCTTTGCCCCATTGACTTACTAGTGAAGTAAGTAAAGCACTTAGGTATAGAAGCAGCAAATGACAGTTAATTTCCTTCCACAAACTTAAATAATTTAAAACAGCAAATTATGAGAAATTAACTTCCCAAATAAATGCGGTAGCTACCAGTCTGCAAGCTATTCTTATAGTAGAATCACTTTCCATTTCTCTGTTATTGCCTCTGGGCAACTAAGAATGTATTATTTCCCCTTTGCTGGAAGAAGAGAGAGTGAAAAATGGAAGGATCTTCCAGCCTGGAGACTGGGGAATTCACCTGGAAGTGGGAGTGCTTGGTTCAGAAACCTTAACAAGACCTTGGCAGCTCCACAATTCTAGCAGAGGTGTCAACAGGCAAATCTGTCCTACATTGCTCTCATTGATCTAATGAAAAGTTTCCAGAAGGTGAACTTGCCCAGCACACTCCAGCCTCATGGAAAGCTCATCCAGAAAAATTTCACCAGGGGTATCTTGACATATATATAGCCAAGTAAAGATTGATGAAGCCCTTCTCTCTGTAATGAACTATGTAAACAGGGATAGGTCTAACCTAACTCCTAGCAAACTTATGCTGTTTAACATAGCATGCTAGAAAAAGGCAACTTGCAATCAAGTATCAACATTCATTTCCAAGGTATAAAAGCTGTTTTTGCCAAGTCTGGGCTTGCCAGACAGACTGCAGAGGCTCTCTCGCATGCCAATGAATGTCCAATGACTCCACTTCTGTTCAGAGCTTGGATGGAAGCAAGATGAAATGATGAAACTGTGCAGACTTCATACCAGTGGTGATGCCATTTACATCTCAGATCGACCTTTAGAATACAAATTGAATTTTGAAGGGCATATGTATGTTGTGCTGGCCAACTATGCAGGGACAGGTATTATCAGGTCTTTAATGTATATATTACTAAGTATTAAGTATCTGTTAAATAAATAAAATTCTATCCTTGAATCCATAAAGCCCTAACAAATTCCATTTTCCCCCTGGCTGTGTAATTTTCCCTTTATCTGTTTGAAGAAAGGTTTAGTGTCTTTCCCTTTAGAGTTACCATGATGCTTACTAAAAAGTTCAGAATACTTGTGAACTGTTGCTGAATCTCAACATTAGTGCTATATAGCCACTGTATAACATGACACTGACATAGAATATGACAATGCAGTAACTTAGATTCAGAGAGCTGCATTTTTATTCTCACATCAACATTTCCCCCTTAGATTTTCAGTTTTCAATAGCCAAGCCACTAGTATTTTAGATCTACATGACACAAATCATGTATGCTGTGAATAATAATGTGCATTAATAAGGTTGCAGAAGGTATAAGCTTATGCAAGCTTGTTAATGAATCATTATTTACTTAAAAGTAAACAAATTCCTAGTTGTAGAATGCCAGCTGCTTGGTTGCTTAAGAATATTAACCCTGCAGTAAAAAAATGTTCAGGCGTGTGTTATTCTCTAGGGATGAATTTCACAAGTATCCTGACTGAATATCAAAACACTTAAATATAGGATAAATGTTCAAAAAGGTGCAAGAATTTATTTCATTTCATTTCATTTCATTTCATTTCATTTCA
>JAUBOD010000001.1:5929468-5954312 GCA_032353885.1 Nothura maculosa
ATTTCATTTCATTTCATTTCATTTCATTTCATTTCACTTCATTCCTTTCAATGTATATGTTATTATGGTCTTTAGCATGAAGCCAAACACTATTGTGGTTTTCACCACACATATGTAATGAAACAATCTTTCAGGTATAGGATATAAACTATTATTTATTTAAATAAAAATATTTTTAATACTACATTTTAAAGTGCCTGTATTTTTTTTAATCAACAACTTGGTCTGACAGACTTAAACGCCTCCACATGAATCCACATGCCTCCACCGATATCAACTGACCCAAATCTTTCCCATTGATTTTAGCTGAGTTTTTGGCATGAGTCTGGATTCTGAGAGGACTAGGCGGCTTAGGTAAGAATCAAATCAACATATAAGAGCTGTATTCTAGGTCACATATAACAGAGACCAATTCATTATTTTGTCTAGGCAATGATTAACTGTTAGTTACACAATATATTGCTTCCTGAGCTGCATTGAGGAGCAAGTGCATATTCCAAGTATAAACACAAAAATACAATAAAACATTGTTTGGAGGCTCTTACAAAAAGCCAAATAAGAGCATCCAAATGAGAGCTAGGCTCTTCTTCTGGAATAGTGTTCATATCGTTAAATTACTTCCCAATAAATTAAGCTAGAGTGGATCTTCCAAAATAATTATACTTGCCAACTTCCTCTTTAGTGGTAAGGCTGAGGAAGGCAATGGAAAAGCTTTTAAGAACTGCACTATGCTCTAAGAGTGGGTACAGCCTTTTTTCCTGAAGGTTATTTTCCATCTGGTTGATAAATGCTGCTTTAGGGCAAGGATCTAAATAGATGTAGGCAGCACACTGAAGGGAAATAGCTCATCAATACACAGTCACCATGTTTGTGATGATGAACTACCAGACTTTATTTGTAACATGTTTATAACACTTCATTAGATTATGTGCTGTATTTCCTGACACATTCACCATCAGGAGTATCCATTTTAAGTGCTAGTATCCTAAAATATGGATGATAAAATTCAGCCGGTGTAATATGTCTTCAGCAGTATCTCAAGGAGTAATTCCACCCTCTGATCCTTGATACTTGAGAAACATACAATACTACAGCATTAATTACTTATTAATAAGCAGTTTATCATGTGTGCCAGTTTGGAAAGTGCTAATACCATTTCTACTTACCCGCAGAAATATCATACCTACACCACAAATTATGTGCTATATACTGTTACTTTGCACCTGGATAACTTTACTGCTGACAACAATAAAACACAAGGCATGTAAATGATTTGTAAAAACAATAAGCACAGTGCATATTAGGAAACTAGTAGAAACTAACTAAGAGAAATTTTAGTGTAATGTACAAAAGAAGACTATTCTTAAAGCATGTCACATTTTTGTCAGAACAGCAGTGTTTGCAATGCTTGCAGGGAATTATTAGCTCTTGATGTTGCTAACACCAATGCTTTTATCACAATCTCACAACATGTGGCATTTTTCCTAAATAGTCAGACACTGCTTTTTTCTTACTATTTTAATTAATTAAATTTCCTACCTACTGTAGTCTTAATGGAGAGTTTGAAAATGTAAACCAAGAACATCTTATGAGTCCAGACAGGAGATTTAATCTCCTCCACCCCAAAATGTAATTATTTTATATCTCCAGATTTGTTATATATATGATATTTACAGATTTTTGGCACTGGCCTTTCTTTTAAGCTATAACAATTTATGGGAACGTTATTATTTAGTTAGTCATGTTTTCATACTTGGCTACCTATTTTATTGAATGATTTAAATCTTACTTGAAGATCTAACCAAGCAACCTAATTAAAAAAAATCAGGGTAAGAAATAAGGTTTCCAGTTTTCAGGCTTTTTTTTTTTTTCAGAAATCTGATTTTGGTTTGAATCAAATGAAGCAGCAAATCAGTACAGAATTTATGCCAAACCAGCAGCTCCCTAGACACTGCAGCTGCTCAGTGAAAATGATCCCCATGCTAAGAGAAGGAACAGGCATTTGCTCCTAAGAAGTTGCTGGGGGCTCCTATGCTCCCTGGCACAAGAGCAGACCTTCCCATGGACTCCCCTGGGGGTAGGTTCCCTATAGCTTTTGTTATCCCCTAAGCCTCTCCTAGGAATCCTGTTTTGTAATTTGACAAAGCACTGCATACGGTACCATACCCGAGTTTTGACAAAGCTGCAGCTGGGCCACCTCAGACATAAAAGAAACAAGACACTCTGGGAAGCCATATGAATAGATGGAGTTATTCCATAGTTTTTGCCAGTAATGCTCTTGTCCATCTTCATGGACATATATTACTACTACTTTGATAGACTGTAACCAAATTGGTGATAGACTGTAACCAAATTGGTGATGCTAGATATTCAAACCAACACTGTAAAATGTGTTCTGGAATCTGATTGTACAGCAAACTTTGGGGACATCATCTGTATGCAGGTCCAAAAATAGAGATAACCCTTTTCAATATTCTCTCCCAGCAGAGCAAATAAATACTAGTGCTGGGTGAGCAGAATGAAAGTCTGAGTTTTTCCAAAACACCACTTGTTTAAAATCTCAGTACCAAAAGCAGACTCCCTATAAAGAGCAGGATAATTTCTCTGAGACATGAGAAGGAATAACTTCCCTATTTCTCTCAACAAGCAGCTTATGTATTTCTTCCTTTGGCTGACATTTCACACTACTTTTCCTTTAAAATATTCTCCTTTTGAGGACTCCATCAAAGCTTGCTCTGAGTATAGCGTCTTAGATATGATACAGAGCCTGGTTGGGAGATCCTTGCTGCCAGACTGGGATATTGCACTTGCGTGGCAAACTTCTCTGGAGACCTGCAGAGAGGATGCTGGAAACAGGGCCAGCTGAGAGGTGCTCAAGGTCAGGAAAGCGGAATTTCTTTTATTGAGTAGGTAAAAACCTACATGTGAATGGTGGTTAGGAATGGGCACTGTAAAGGATATAGTTGTGCAGAGCTGCATGAGGATGAAATCCTGTTTGAAAGGGGAAAGAGAGCATGTGGGTACTGGGAAATATGGTAACAAAAATTTGTTTGTGCTAAGCATTCCATGAAAAGTGACATGATTAACATGATTAATACTTATATACACTTCTGAGATGCAGCTTGAAACACCACAGCCTCCAGAGTATTTTTTATGGGTGACCTTACCCTGATTTTCTTCTTTCTTGGACTAGCAGAACAGGGAAGTGAAAGGCAGAAAAATTACTGGTCAATGCAGAAAAACAAGCAAACTGCAAGGATTCCTTAATCTCTTTCATCAGTGCTAGTTGCTCCTTACAGCATAAGCATGACATGAACAATTCTGAAACCAATATTAGATTTAATAATAGATTTACTGAAATCAAGGTTAGTTTTACTAATGTGCGGAGTTTTTCATTCTGGGCACTGCAAAGAAGTAGCGAGATATTCATGAAAGTTCTATGTTATAGCGAGTTCACTGATGCTTTTGGATGGAATACAGGAAAACAGTGATTCCATTTTCCTTAGAAAGGGGGAAGGCAGTTTTGAGACACCAGCCAGCACTGGGGCACTAGATTGGGAAATGGTAGATGTAGTTTCCATTCTCATCTCTGCACTGCTCCTGCTGGCCAGATTTGTACAAATCTCTTTGCCTTTCTCTAGCTGTATCAGAGTAGCAATACTTTCCTGCCTTATTCAGGGATCCTGTTATCCAGATACTGTGCAGACTGATACAATTCAATCTACTGCATGTTAAAAAGAAAATAAAGAAAAGATTGATGGTGGCTCTATCACTGGAAAATGTCAAATGAATGAGGCGCTTTCATTTTTATAGGTTCCTTGCATGTACTTTGTTACAATGAGAAATCAACCACTATCACAGGGACCTGAGTCATCTTTGCCCTTAAGTCTATTTTTTTTTGCCAGTGGTTTCCCTTGAATTGAATTGAGATAAATAAGTATTAAAATGCAGTAATACCATGGTGAATCAGAGCTTTTGTTTTCCTCTCTGGAACTTGCACTAGCTCTGCAGTCCAAAGCAATTATTGCCATGTGATTTATTTTCATTTTATTATTTTTCTCTGAAATCAGAATTGAAGTTTGCTGGTTATGTAATAGTTCCCCATATTCACTTCCCTACACAAACTTCAGCTGGGAATACACACAAATTAAGGATTCAAATCTTTCTAAGGAGTTTTGTGAAACTTCTTTTATAGCTAACTTCTATCAAATCCCATTTGGTTTTATAAGCTGCTGAAAACTCTAATCAAAAACTTCTGTGGTTATGGGCTCAAAACAGTATGTCATCTATATCATACCTTACTTCCCTGCAATAATCCCCGAATAATGTCAAAAACGGCATGCCTTTCCCAATTCAAACATTTTGAAAAACAGTGTCATAATAAATGATGTAACAAGGGAGATCGAAATAAGAAACATGTGTGCAGATTGCTGAAGGCAAGTTCAAAATATGTCAGAGTCTAAGAATTTACCACAAGGAAAAATTACTGACAAAAAAATTTAAGAAATGTTTATGTTCAATGTTGCTTGAAATGCAACATGAACAAACACATCACAATACCACACAAGTAGACCTCTTTTCATATTCCCAAAGCTATTGGAGGGCTGTACAGGGAAGTAAAAATCCCTGACTAGCAGCTGCTTAGTAATGCAATTACTGTCCATATACATAGGTCCTTCTACGGTGCTTCATCCTCAGCGCTGCCAAGCCTCCTTTCACACAGATGGGCACTTTCAGCCTTAGAATATTTGTGTAAGATGGTGAAAGATGATTATCTCTCTATTTTTGATTGGAAAACTCAAGTATAGAGAGGTCAAGTCAAAGTTGTTCCTCTCATGTGAATGTAATAATTCTCCAGCAATCATCTTCATTTACCTGTTACTAAACCGTAACAGTAATTTCCCATGTCAAAGACTCTAGAACTGAGTATATGGACTTGGAGGTCATTCTTAGCATAAAGAATTTATTTACAAACCCTCCTAAAGACTTGACTGACTATCTTAATAATTTGATTCCTGATGTTTCAGCACAATCTTTTTTTTTTTTTTCTTTCTGGCATGACTTTTTCTTTCTCCATCTGTACCAGTTTCAAATGAGTTTTTGAAAGAGAGAAGCATGCTGCTGAAACACGTTGTGCTCTGAACAGTCTTACGGGCCCTTTCGAGCAGACAAGGGAGGCGGCAGCCGAGTCTGCAAGCAGGCAGAGAAAAGTGCTCTCTTAAAATCATGCTTTCAGGCTCCACAAGGAGCAAAAGAAAAAGAACAAGGAGATTGAAAACAGTCTGGGAAACAAATAATAAAGTTGGACAAGTGAGTTCCCTGTCAGCCTCCCACTCATAAAATCCTGACTTTTCTAGGAGCTAATAGTGTATGCCTAGAGTCAAGGAGGCAAAAGTACTGAGAGCCTTTGAGGACTTGTAGTTTCTTTAGTGAATTCTTGAAGGTAAATACCTGAAATATTATGTATTATTGAATGGGAATGTGCCTGCCGCACCAAATACCTTATTATGAGAGCTCAGTGACTATTGATAGCCTATGTCACTGATATGCAAACTAAAATTGTTGCTCCATGCTTGGCTAGTGACTGGAATACATTCTTTTTTTTCTTTCCTTCAGAGATTTTCAAAAAATGCTATAAAAGCTGGAGGGAAACTGTTTCAAGGTTTTAGTTGATGCTAATTGTTTCTCCACGCATGAGGGCATATAGTTTGGAGGAGAGCTGAAGATGGCTTTTTAATAACAAACTCAGTAACTGATAAGTAGCTACAATATTTCTAAAATGTTCTATAAAAACGCTGAACCTTTCAAAAAAAAAAACCACACTGCTGAGATGCTGCTGCAATCTTCAATATGTTTAGACCCTTTGGGCCCAAGGCAATCTGAAGTAAATATATTTATTTTAGCTTATCCTTGGTGTAAACAGAGAAAACCTGAACATTGGGGTAAAGGTCATAATCCCATGAGCAACATCTGCTCTGTTTAATTTTGAAGAATACTTCTGTCTATATGTGCAATAAGGCCAGAAAACTCTGCTCTAGATCTCAGAGGCTTCTCACATCATTCTAACTCCTCCAGTCCCAAAATGATGGAACCTTTCAAATTTCACCTGGTGTATCATACAGAAAGAAGTAGGTGAACTACAGAAGTGCTAGAGAAGACTTCAAATCTTGACTCAATTTCAGAGTGCTTTAGCTTAAGGTTAAAATCTACAGTAGGTTTTCATTACCACTTATAATAACTCTTGAAATTAGGAGGCAGGAAACTCTGAATATGAAACCATCTATTTGCATCTTATTTTTTCTGCCATCTGTACTTATTTTTCTGCAGAAAAGTTGACAATCCTCATTTAGTTAAAACACTGCTGGCACAATAGGTATGATATTTGTGCTACATTTTTGTATTTCATTTCATTACAGGGATATACATTCTTAAAAGCTTATACAGCCTGTCTTAATTTGTTTTCATTTTATTGTGCTAGAAAGTCATAAGTGACATTTATTAATAATCATTAATGACAAATGAGTTATTAATCATAACTCATGATTTCCTGCTTTTGCATGGGAATCAGAATCCACTTTATATAGATGACATCTCAGTCATGACTGATTATTACCTAGGAAAATATTTCATAAGTTCTGGAAAAGAAAAATAAATCATGTATCAAAAACGTTTTAATAGAAAACTAACAAGTGAAATGTACTTATTGTTTCACATCATACATTTCTTAAAGCTGTTAGATTGCCAGATCACAATCTCTCATCTTTGGGATGCCTGGATGGAACACTGCTGCAGGCTCACCACTGACTTTCTGTTTGCATTGCTTGTATACAACAGAATGCCTACATGGTTTGTGCCTTAAATTTTAATCTGCAAATAATAGTTTATAACACTGTTCTTGAATTCTTCTGCTCAAGAACTGAAATCTGCATGAAACTAAGTTCCTTGGGGCTATGAGCCACTGAATTTTTATCTAGTGAGGTTATTCCAATTCTAACCTAATGAAACAGCTAGGTTAAAAGCCCCCAGATGACCAAGGCCATATCTTGAGAATGTGGGTTGTATCTCATGGTTCAGTCTAAGAATCACATACAGCTTTTATATTAATCCATATATACACTAAATATATTTAATAGACCAAGGACTCCCAACAAAGAGACCAATGTCAACAGTCAAAAGCTCTGCATATTCTGCACTAACATTTGCCTTGCAGCTGCAAGTGGTTAAAGCAACAAAGCATGGGAACCACTGTAATAAATGACCTTTCAGTTCCTAGAATTATATACCAACTAACACTAGAAAAGACAGTCTGCATCACTGAGACCAGTCCTGCATAATCTCAGGCAACTGTGTAATTTTCATGAAACCCAGAAGGGTATGCAAGGACATCCTACTCTATGTACTCTTAGACACAAAAAAATCCCAGAGTATCTAAACTTAAGATATTTCCCTAAAAGATCTTTCAATGTAAGAACCGGAAACCTACAAAATTGCTAATAATCTACAACGGCAGGAGAAATCGATATTGTCACCTGTGTCTCAGACCCCTTCAATGGCAAGAAAATTGTTGAAAAGTAATGCTCAATATTTAAGCAACACAGAATGAGTTCTTCATTTCTGCAAAGGAAAATTAAAATATAGATATCTAAATAAAATAGAAAATCCCATACAACTTAAAAGAGAAAAATAGCCAGGACTGTATGAGATTCTACAGGTCCCTCCATCTGCTGTTAACAGTCATAGTCGAAAGTCCTAAAATTGAAGTACGGTTATGAGACTGCAATAACACTGGTAAGATAAGCTCAAGGCAGAAAGATATATAGACTTTATAAACAGGTTTGTAAATTTCAAAACACTTCTAATTTTTCAGAATTGCAGTGATAATCTTTTATTGAAAGCTCTCTTGTGCCATTTCTATTTATTATTGTACCTTGTCAGCTACAAAATTGTCAACTTCTCAGCTTTTACTCTTGTCAGAGCAAAGGCCTTCTGTTGGTTTAAATAGCCAACAGAATGGCATTTGAGAGGTACAGTCAGAGGTACAAGCATAATAGGGGTTGTATTTGATCCAGGCTTAGCAGGAGATGCTCTGCTAGTCTCACAGAAGTATATTGTGCTTAGTCTAATTTTTATTGTTGTTGTTATTTCACCCATGATGCAAATGTTATCCATTTTCCAAAATCAAAAATGCAGTGATCCAAGGGCATGACACTGTTGTTTTATGCTTGCTGACACTGAAATACTAATGAAATGGACCTACAGAGCATCTAAATCTATACCTGCTAATTTCCATACATACCTACCTCACAGACATCAGCACAGCACGTGCTTCACATTGTCAGGACCGCACCATGAGACAACAGCCAAGCTGAACTCTGAGCATTTGTGCTGTAGAGTGGAGATCCACCTGGATATCTACAGTGGGACAGAGTTCCCAGGACCATGCAGTAGCTGGGACTGAGATACCCATGACCAGAGCTATGCACTCAAAGCAGTCCTGTTAAATCAGATCTTTCTGCTAGGATGCAACCATTGGAGTGAGTCCCTGTTCCTTGTGCTGCACCCTGGTATTTAGTGCATACAGTGCAATGCACATTGTGTTCCTCCTACCTGATTCAAGACATGATTCTCCTATGATGTACTATTAGGAAAAGAAGATGGTCTGACAGCTCCTCTGCATATTTTGCCCAGAAGATGCCAGAAGATGCAGAATATCATCCCACCTGTGCCAAGCTAGGAAGATGACTTTTTCAGATCGCAGTCCTCTACACTAGTAATAAATGAGAGCAAAACCCTTATCAGGCAGGATCGCTTTACTAGTAGATTCCCAAGCTTCGAGCTTCAGAGCAGCCCAATTAAAATACCAAACTTCCCAGATGTCTTTACAAAAATGCCTCAAAGAGGAAGTCAATATGATAGTAAGTTCTCTAGGGACAACATGATGATGATGATGATGATGATGATGATGATGATGATGATGATAAGCATACATTAACATCCACCGCTTTTTCTTCTTTGGGCACATTATCATAACTCAAACTTTTACTCTCAGGCAATGTATTTGGCAGTAGCTATATACTATAAATTTAGCAGAAAATGTGGAATGATATATCTTTAATTAGTTCCAATAGAAGTATGGTTATTTCTCATTTATTTTCCTTGTGGTTTATTTAGCAGTTACTTTTTACTATATTACTATGCTTTTTATTGTTATGTATATTTATATATTTCAGACAAAATAACTATAAACAACTGCTTAAGAACTATTTTTATTTAATACTACCCTCTTTTAAAACTCCTGTGACGGGTAGAACTAGCAAAAAATATTTACTAACATAAAATTAAAATAGTACAGAGAAAAAAATGGCCCAAGTTGGGTTGCTGCAGCTCAGAAAGGAGACCAGGGATCAATCAGAACCAAAATGTCTATTTAGCCCATCAGGGAGCCATGCAAACATGACTCAAAAATGATTCGCCCACATGTGAAATACAAAGACTGCCTCGTGTGTACACATTTACCAATTACCACAGCCACAGCACAAGGAAGAGGAGGGCTCCAGAAAACTGAATACTTGTGGAGAACTAAATATGTAAAGCCTTTCTAGCTGCTGCTGCCAATGCAGGAAAAGCGAGTGCAAGTCCTCTGAGCTGGCTCAGCCAGAGGTGATAAGCACGGACCACAAGAAGCTTCCAGGGGCAGTTCTCCCTCCCATCCTGTCTGTTATCTACAGCTGCGTGGGACATCTTTCTACTCATTCTCTAAATGGCTAAAGTATTACAGAAAACCCATTTCCTAAACTATTTTAGGAAATACTTCACTTTTTACATAACTTTTCTTAGTAGTCCGAAACCTGAAGGGTGTTATAACTGACCAGCCAGCTCTCCATGTTCATAATTTCTCCATGAGCCATAGCCTGTTGATATCAGGATCCAATCCACTTGACGTCAGCCTCATTTTAACATCAAGTCTAATAAATACAATAAGTAAAAGCCTTTAAATTAAAGGCAAAGAAGAAAATAAAGACACAAGAGAAATCCTGAGAAAAGTGCTTGGCATTCCACCAAAGGAAAACAGACTTCTCATGCAGTCAGGTGCACAGACCTATGAATTCTCCTTCTGTTCCAGGCTCGTGCTTTGGAAGATGAACAACCATGAATAAGTTTTAATTGTGTATGTGCTTTAAGATAAATGTGAAGAATGCACAGAGTTCTGTACCATGTTTTGAAACCTTTGGAGGAAAAACAAACCAAACTCCATATTTCTAATGAATACAAAGAAGCTAATTATTTACAGTTGGCAGGACAGTGTGAGCCATATAATGGAAATTTGTGGCTGTTCTAGCTATGGAGATAGAACTACGGCTTCCAAAGCAGAATGATGGATGGTAAGAGATGTTTTACAGTGTCTGATCCAAACCATTTTGCATGTAAGTCACCTCCATCGCAGTGTGCTGGGAGAGCAATAGATCTGAATACTCTCACTATTATCAGCTGAAGAAGGAGCTTAGGTGGAACCAACAGTGCAATACTGGCTTAAAAACAGCCCACGTGAGAAGGGAATTAGGCCCTGCAGTTACAATATAGCTATATTAGAAGAGGGTTAGCAGTTTCCATAGAAATGGAGTAGAAATATAGATCCGATCCGTTAGTATCAGAGCTCTGAATGAGGGAGGAGAAAACGTGTCATGTGAAAAGGAATTTCTGGTAGAAGTACAGACTTACCAGTACCAATGTAACTAACGCTTAGAATATAGATATAGGCAAAATACAGGCCTGGGTTTCTTTGTTCTGCTCTGCTCACTCCTGCTGTAGCAGCAAGCGGGCGAGTAGATGGTGATTATGGATCAATGATTATCCTGACAGCCCCGTCCCCATCCTTATGCAGAACAGGGAGGTAACAGGGCACGGATTAGACTTTTTGGTGTCAGGGAAAGCATTCCAGTACATCTCTTGATTCAGAGGTTTCATTCCTCACAGAAACAGGATAAAATGCCAGTAGACGGCACTCCAAAATACCCAGGATCATTCCAACTCTTGCTGCTCTGAGTGTAAAAATACCCCGCTTAGGAATTCAAGAATAATGACTGACATAGTGGCAGAGCTGGGAATGGCTTAGCAACCAAGATTACCAAGAGAAGGGGATAAGAATAGGACTAAGTTACCCTAAACTGTTGCCAGTTATGCCTACAGTCTAGCAAGTGCTCGTTTAATGCACTGCAGCAGTTAACGTGCCAACAGCAGCACCTTCGAATACAGCCTTGGTTGTAATGCTGAAATAAAGATACCCACGGCTAGAGCAAGCAGCTTGAGCAAAAAGATGAAAGAATATCAAAGAGTAGGTTAAGAAAATAAGCAGCAAAATGTGAGTGCAGGAAATGACAGAAATGTAATTACTGCAAGGAAGACTGAAGACGGTTCCTAGGAGCTGGGAAATGATAACACACTGGCAGGCTGAGCACTGGCAGCGTTTACCCTTAAAGAGGGATACACAGCTCTACTTGTACATCTCTCTATTTCACATACAGGGAAAATCATTCAGCAGACTTTTTGCTTTAGCATTTAATCCTGGTCTTGGGTTGGTCATTAACTTGGGAAGGTTTTGGATGACTCCCTCATTCCCAAGAATTTCCCACTTGTTTTCAGTAATACTGCTTGGGGCATCCCTCTGAAAAAATGCCTTCCCGTTGATGCAAAGTAAGCTAGCACATGCATGTATGTCATTTTTGAAAAGCCCTTGCAGCAGTGGAAAGTGGACACCCCTCCACATGCCCTTATTTCCAATGAAAAGTGGACACCCCTCCACATGCCCTTATTTCCAATGAAAAGTGGACACTCCTCCACATCCTCTTATTTCCAAACATTAATTTGGATATCTCTGCATCTATCAGTAAGGTTTATAGACCTTTATGTGATAAGGAGAGAAAAGGAAAGGGGATAAAATAGAGAGAATAAATACAGCTGAAATAACTACCTGACACTTCTTGGGAAAGAATGAAAAGAATGATTTAATTTTATTAAGTGTTTTTGTATTAGCCTTTATTCTTAATTTCCATATGTCATCTTGTCCATAGTGGCTTCATTTAGTCTTTCTTTGTTTATATTTTTATATTTTTATATGTTTATATCTTTGCTTATATCAGCAAGTCTTGGAATCTTATCCTTTATTTCCACTATTCTGTTCTCCATTTTAACCCACAGTATTTAAAACTGATCTGCAGATATTTTTATCCTTGGGTGGAATTTTCCAAATGACTTTGTTCTTTATTAGAAATGGTTGATTTGTTTAGTCTGAAACTGCTTGTGGCAACAAGAAGAATTTGGAAACAATTCTGACATATTTCAAATATTAATCTAATTAGTTTAAAATAGAAAATAATTTTCCTCTATTTCTTTCCAAATTAGATTTTTACACCAGTTCCACAGAGGTGCTCATACTCCAAATTTTCACATATTTTACTTTCAGCTTAGTCAGTCACTATAACAATGACAAAAAAAAACATGGTTAAATTTGGATACATTAATTCTGAAATTTTAATAGCTTTGTTTTCAACATTTGTGTATTAAGCTAAATGGCCATGTATTCATATTTCTTTCTCTCACTCTTTTTAGATATACGCATATCATCCAGTCAGAGAACAAATAGCTCTCTAAGGAGAGCTATGAGGAGAGTAATAACTCAAAACTTTACTCATCAAGAAAAGTACAAAGTGACTTAACACAATCAGTTTTAACTAGGAATAACTAACTTGGGCTTGAATATCCCAAAGCATTTTTGAAGCTAAATGATTGATTCTTGAAAATTCTCACATATGAAGATACATAGACACAAAAAGTAGAAAAAACTATAGAAAATACTGATCTACTTGATAATGCTTCTTTTAAGCATCTGTTCATAAAAATGATTTCATGCATGTCCTCCTACCATGAGAGAAAACGGACTGACTGTTCTAAAAACAAAACAGAGTTTTCCAATTCATTTTAAAATAAGGTTGTAAAACAAACATAATTCTCCCTGCTATCCAGCATCCACCCACACAATTATTGTTCAGTGAGGATTTCCTTTTTGACTCTCAGAGCCTTAGTCTTCCTTGGAATTTTGTCTTGATTTGTACATAGAAGAGTTGGTTCCATGTGTGTGACATATGAAAATAAATTGGACAGATTTGAGGTTGTGTCTTAACTTGATTACTTCTCAACTGCTTGTCTAAATATTAACGGGCTTAGGTAGGCTTTATTCATTCTGTGTTATGATCTCCTTTTCCAGCACTATCTCTTGTTGAAAGTCCTAAGTTAGTTCTGTCACCTCTTAGGATCAGCAAACCTATTTAAAAGAGCAAATCTACCATCTAGTCCCCAAATAAGACACTAATAAAAAGATCTGCATCTTAGCTAGCAACTAGCATATTATTTGCCTCATATAAGAGAAAAAAAAAAACTGAAGTTCTTTTTTGTGTCCACAGAGCTTTGAACATGGAGTAAGTTGCCCATATTAAGGATCTAAAATGAGTCTATGGAAATTCTCAGTGCTTGAAACTGCTCTACTTTGTATGATGTGCAGAAACAGCCATTGCAGAGCAATCAAGAGACTTCCAGCTCTATGATATATACGTTACAAACACAGAGATGATCAATTCCTTTGGAGAAGTCACAAGTTGCTCCAAGTGCTATTCAAACTAAGTAGTATTACACTGAACATGTGCCCTCTACCCAAAGCTTGTGCTCTAAACAGTGGGTAAAAACAACATGCTGCTTCTCTTTGGAATACATATATTTATGTGTTCTTTACAAAATGTGTTCTTTACTAAAGAAAAACTGCGATATGAGATATTGAGAGATGTATGTATAGTGTAATCAGTCTGGAAAGAAAACTGATCTTAAATTTTTCATATGGGTAATAAAGACTAACCATTACATTTTGGAAAAGATACATACAAAACATGACGTGAGGATATAAAACTTTACAATTTTGGCAAGATATAGGTCATAGCAATGTCCTATTCAGTTTGAAGACACTTGCAAATCTGTTTGGGCTTCTATTTCTTCCTACACACCACAGAGGCATCTAATTATGAACTTCCCCTTTATGTATCTCTTGGTGCCTAATTCTGAGCTTCCTGTGACTGCTAAATTTCAGCTCTTACAACACAAAAAGGCAAGGCCCACGACCTCTGGAGCTCCACACCTGAAATAAGTACAATGTGCCTTTTAAAAACTACTACCAATCATTCAAATCTGGTACCAAACATTCAATTAATTTTAGTAACTTTTTAGAAATCAAGCTGATTACCTACCATACAGCTGGGGATTTTGGATGCCACCTCTTTAGTCAGTCCTGTTTGAATACTTTCACCATAGCTATTTCATCTGTTATCCAACAGGAACTGGATTTGTTAGAATGCTTTAAAAAGTATCGGGATTTGAATTGGGGTGTTTTGTTTCTTGCAGTGAAGATGTCATGCTTCTGTAAGACCCTGGTTCCCAAATCAGAATTTAGATAAATAGCTGATCCTCATAGCTGCTCTAGAGAAATGCAGCATTTGGAATCTTGCCCGCAATATATGGAGTCTCATGACTATTAAGAAGAGCTGGATTTATATTTACGAAGAATTATATTATATATTTGTTTCTCACAGCTACTGATGTCAGCCTATCTGAACAAACTGTTAAGCATTCACATTAATTTAAGACTCAGAGTTCTCATGTGAACAAGGAGACAAGTGTGTGTCCACAATTTACCCAAAATTATCTAACTATACAAGAATACAGCAGAATAACGACATAATAGTATCTAGTAGATTTAATACTTCAAGCATTTTACAAACAACCGTTAGTGAAGCCTGCCTGTACTACTGCCCTTGAAGTTTTTGCAAAGGATTTTTGACTTAAATTCTGGAGCCAGGCAATTCCACATGCTTCTCATTTGTTGCCAGCTCTGTTATTAAGCTTTGCCAGATTGCTCAAGAGCCTGAATACAGTGGACTTGGCTGAAACTGAATCCAGTTTTTTAACTGGCTAAATAAGAAAGCTGCAGACACAAAAATAAACATAACACCTATTAACTTGAACAGGAACGATGCCTGACACCTTGAAGAACTGTTCCTGCATCTCCTATTATTCAGTACTTGGGAGTAGGGCAGCACGAAGCAGGGAAAGTGAACCTATTTTCTTATAATATTATCAAGTATTAATTACATCCCCTACAGTCAGCTAAATATTATTTTCCATTGAAAACCCTTCACCATATGTTACAGTGTGTACTTGATCATGTTTGCCTGCACGCATCTGTTAATAGATCTGGGGAATAATCTGAAATGATTAAGCATTACACTGACTTGCATTTACGTATTATGCCAACTTGTATTTGGACACAATATCGATCATTCTTAAAAAACAATTATTGTTTCTTCACTGTGGTGTGTATAAATAATTGAGAAATACAATGGTTTCTGAATCACTACCAAAAGTCTTCATTTTTTTAAGCTATATTAATATTTTTTAGTTGGAGAAAAGTCCAACATAGCTATCATTCTAAGACAATTTTAAAATAATGCTGTGCCCAAATCAGGGCTTAACTAGATTTACATTCATTTCTTCTAGCAAGGGATTTCTGAAGCAGCAGGAATGCTAAGGCCCATGAATCTGACGAAATACATTATTTACAGAGAAGAAACAAAAACAAAGTTTAGAACATGGAAGGAATCAAGGGAAATCATACTTTCTGTGACTTTTCCCTTATGTCTCTAACCGAATATTATCCAAAATAGAGCGCAATGCATTTTAACTTCCATGTACTCTTCCACAAGCTATTTTCATGTCCGTTTATATAATTATGTCTTGTTTGAGAATTATAATGCATTTGAAAGATAATAGATAAACCATGACATTCCACAGAACAGTGTTCTGACCTCCTTTTCTGGCAGTATGTTCTCTGGATTCAAACCTATTTGATATGTTTAAGTTTATACATTAGAGCATCAGGCTTTCATTACTGTTCTATTAATAAAATGGAATAAGGCATTTATCTACTTTGTAAATTTGCAGGGCTAATTTGCCAACATAAGAAGAATAACACTAAGAAATGCAAATACAGAATTATTTTAGAGCTCATCTGAATAAAATGAGGGAGAGCTTGAAAATAGCTTGTGGACTGACTACATATAACACTTGTAATTTATTCCTTACACCTAAAACATACATTCAAATATTCCTCTATTTTGCTTCTTAACCCCATTTTCTATTTTAATGCATCTAGTCAGGCACTGATCTGCTGTAAGAACTTTGTACTGTTTGATTAATTATTTGCTGAAACTTAAAAGCAGACAAAAATGTATGAATTTGGGATATAAATCTATTTGTATTATTTTAAAATGGTCATAAATTCTTATTTAGGCTAAAATAATTGTTGATACTTCAGGAAAACAAAATGTCCAAAAATGTAATGTGACACATAGAAATGCAGATGAGGAAATGCACTGAATTCTTAAAAAGAAGTGCTTTGGTTTTACAGAAAGATTATCTTATTGATTAATTTGGAAGAGAAGTTAAAGTTAATGGCTAAAAACTGCCATATTCTTTTTATTAAGAATGGTTGATTAAATTAAACTCACCACCCTTGAAAGACAAGGGTGATATATGGCTAAATTTCATTACTCAATTAGTCTGATACTTGAAATACACCAATCCTATTTTTGTTTAGGAACCAAATAAAGACAAATAAGGTCTGTGTTAAATTCCCTAGAAGTATGGAATATATATATATAAAAAATTAAGATTCAAAAAGAGTTTAGAGATCTGGATTATAGCCAGAGAGTAGAGTGAATGAAGTAAGCATATGGAGGAATAAGGGCTAGGATAAGGAGCAAGTTTTTCCTGGTAAGTAGTAGTCACAGCGTAACACCTGCCTACTGAGAAGTGCGGAAAGCTTGGTGTTAGTAGTAACAAATACTGTCAAGTGCTGGGCTTTTGCTACAAGGAGTGAGCTCAGAAAGACTGAGCACTCACGGCAGGCAGTTCAAATGGGGTCTGAGTCATCGCTTCTAGAATCTTAGAAAAAGAGTCTGCAATTCAGAATAAAAAACACAAGGAGTTTCATTCTGGACCAGATGACAGTCATAATTCATAAGCTGACCCCTATTTCTCCAGTGATTATCATAACAATTCACTAATTTTTAAAATGACAAACTAATCTTATAATTACTCAAAAATAACCCATAAAAGTTCAAAATAAATCATTAATAACAGAAGCTCAAGTTAAATTTTGAACTGCTTTCTCTCTAGGATTAAAATGAATCTCCTAATATTAACATATTATAGTATTTTATAGCATGTATGCTACACAACAATTTAATTATCATGTATTTTTCAGATATATATCAGTAACAAAAAAGAGGACTTTACTAGTTCTTTTCTAGTTGGAAGAGACCTGCTACTTCTATAGCACAAAATTTATGTGCTTTCTTTAAACGTTTAAATATCAAACCAACCTTGAAAAAATGCATTTTTAATCTTTTTTATGAGTTTAATTACTGCTATCAAAGAGACAAAGTGCTTTCTTATTCTTTTTCAGTGACTGTAAATGTGCTCTTTAGAAAGTCTCCTTATAATAACACATTGAAAAAAAATCTACTATTTGTTTGCAGGGAATTTTACATTCTTCAAATAAATTGTCTAACTTCAGAAGATTCTAGTTTAATATGACTTTCTCTCAGAATTTGCAATGGTACAATCTAAAAGCATTAATTTTAAATATTTTTTCACCTACAAAATGGATTTAAAATATAATCTGGCTAACTGTTTCTTTTGAGGACAATGCTAAGATTGATGGATTTAAGTAGGAGTCCAGGCACAACAATGCTCAAACTTGTTTTAGAAATACCAATGCATGCACAAAATCTGTAATTTGAAAACTCTAGCTATTTATTTTCTGAGAGAAAACCATCCTTAGATTACTGAATATCAAAGCAGAAAGAGATATAGAGGCAAAACACTGAAGTACTTGAGGAAACAGTACTGACAATTGAGTAGGTCACATTTTTTTTCTTATTATCAGTAGTCTGGGAAACAGCTGACAATGCAGCATTCATTTTTGTTAGCATAAGCAGCGAAGGCTGCTTGTAAAAACACAAGAATTCTCCCAGACATATCAAAAGCAGCAGTATTCCAAGGCCCACTGAAAATTTGATTTCACCTATTTAAACCTTCTGCAATTAGGACAACAACTAATTTATTTACCTGTAGATTTACTTGTATAGGATGATACAGTGTTTTAGTGTATTTCTAGCACTCCTTTTCAAAACCTGTCCCATAGGAGAAAAAAGCCCATTAAAATAATAGTGCAACTTGCTTTCGTCACTGGGTAAGACCAGCTCCAAGTTGAGACCAGCTGAACTAACACCAGCTCCATTTGCTGACTGCTGTAGGATTGCCAATATATTCACCCAGTTAATGCATTATTAATTCATTCAGAGCTCTTAGGTCTGGGAATCAAAAGGGATATTAACCTGGGTTTGGAATAAGCATGTTAACAGTGTCAATTAATTTTTAAATTCAATTGCATATTAATAGTCTAACTTTCAGGTTAAGAGGTGCTCACAAGTCAATTTAACACAGAAGCCAATGGAACAACTGGTACGAAGAAGTACTATTCAATGTAATGCCTGCAGGACTGGTTTTCATTCACAAAAATGTTGTTTTTGTAAAAGTTAATGGACAAAGATGATGTTGTTCAATGAACAGCGTAAGGTTTCAGACATTTGTGTCCTATTGACTCTGTTATTGTGTAATCCCACAGATTCACTGTATTGCTGAGCTAGAAGGGACCTCTGAGACCCTCTAGCCAAGCCTGCTACCAAAGGCAGGGTTGCCCATAGCAGACTGCTCGATCCATGTCCAGGCAGCTTTTGAGCATCTCCAAGGACAGAGACTCCACACTCTCTCCAGGCTACCTGTCCTGTGTTCAGCCACTCTCAGTTTCTTATTCTCGCTCTTGGCTCAGAAAATAACCTTGGAGCTGCAAGAGCCTGACTTATTTTGCCAGTACTATTTATTACATCTGCTTAGATTACAAATCAGGACCACCATGGCACAGGATATCTCTTACCATGTCTTTGCATGGCACAAAGGTCAAGAAGTCCTATAAGCAATTCAACTAACAGTGTCTGCCTGGAAGATCATTCAAAGCAAAGGCCAAAAAGATTCAAAATAACACAGGACAGTGTTTCAGGGTGGTCAGTTGATTCTCCTTAAAGTTCTTTCTGATGGAATTGACTCTTTTCCTTTTACTCTCAATCTATGAAAATTCTCATTTCAAAACTTCACCACATGGCATGAGTCTCTTTACTTACCCAACAGTATGTTCATGCTTATACCGCTACCTCATTACCAACTTTAGGATGAAAAACAGATTGATAAACATCATGTGTCAGCAGCAGCAGTGCACAATGGAGGTAGCAAATCATAAATCAAGGTATTAGCTGTAAGAGACGAAACAGTAAGTGTTACTCTTGTCAGATACAAGGAATAAACACGACAGAAGAAAATGCATATCAAGAATCTTTATGAGAACAAAATACTGCCGTGGCACAAAGGCTATAAGAGCTCCAACGCTGTAATTAGAAAAAACCTCCCAAATGCCTCTCTTTCACAGAATCACAGAATCTACAACATTGGAAGGGACCTCTAGAGATCATCTGGTCCAACCTTCCTGCTCCAGCGGGCACACCTAGAGCAGGTGGCACAGGGCGGCATCCAGGCGGGTTTGAAGACCTCCAGAGAAGGAGACTCCACAACCTCCCTGGGCAGCCTGTTCCACTGCTCTGTCATCCTCACTGAAAAGAAGTTCCCCCTCACTTGGAGATGGAACTTTCTGTGTTTCAGCTTATGCCCATTTCCTCTTGTCCTATTGCTGGTCATCAGTGAGAAGAGCTTGTCCCCTTCTTCCCTGCATTCTCCCTCCATGTACTTATACATGTTAATCATATCCCCTCTCAGCCTTCTCTTCTTCAGAGAAAACAGTCCCAATTCACTCAGTCTCTTCTCATACGAGAGATGTTCCATTCCCTTAATCATCTTTGTTGCTCTAATTTCAATTAAATATCTCATAGTAATTAAATAATCTACAGGAAATTGTTTATGCAATCTAATTGTTTATGCAACCTGTTTCTTCTCATGTCTTTATACTCAGGCAGTCAGTTAGTAAGAACCTTTTTCCCTTCAAAGAGTGATAAAAAATTCAGCACCTATTCCGGTCTAGCAAAGGCAGTATTTCTTCCATTTCCAGTTATCATACAACAAGGTGATGATAAAGAACATTATCTTTTCCTCTCAGTACATGCAAATACACTTCCAAAGCCAACAGTAGTCATTTCACTTCAAAAGCTTTTTCACCTATTTCTACAATTCTTTGTATGTTCAAAATAGAGATGTTTGAATGGAAGAGTAAGAATTCAGTTGTTGCTGTCTTGCTGCAGGCCCCTTCTTCAAATTCAATGCAACATCTTAGAGTTTGCTCAGGCATAAGGAGGGCTTTGTGAAACAGCTCAAGTATTCCTGGAGATTCTGGACTTGATTCACAATTTACAGAGGCAAAAGTCTTCCTGGTAACTGGACTTAGACCATTATAGCAGCTGAAGACTTAGCATTCATTTCTTTCAGCAGTCATGTGATGACAGACCTTCAGCACTCACTGACATGCCCATAGCGCAGCAGTATCCTGTGAGCTGTTGCTGATGGAAAGCACCTGTGGAGGGGCATTTTACTGAGTCAAGTGTGCAAGTGTGGCATGACTGAGCATGAAGCCACACTCTGAGAATAAAGCCAAAGCTGCACAATAATGTAATTCAGCTTTCCTGAATGCACTTTTGTTTAACTTAGCATCCCAGGTCCAAAGCAGAGCTCATCACATGATTTGAAGCGTGCATGCACCAACTCTGAAACTACACAAACAGGGTCGAATAAAGCCTCAGTGCTGGGTTTTGGAGCATGAGATATGTACAGTTTTGCAAATGTTTTTATGCCATGATCTGGAAAACTCTCTGGGAAGAAGGGCAGAGAGAAGGGATTATCAGCCTCCAGATTTTCCCTAGTTTGGGGGTTATTTTTATATCATTTGGAAATAAAACCCTGGCAATTTGAAGCATTTTTGTTGTTAGTATAAGTATGATGAGACTTCCACATCAACATATGCCATCAGTAAATAATACACCAGTTTTGGAAACAATCTGAATGTTTGTTTTCCAGTTCTGGAAAGCATTCCTAGCAGGGCAGCTTAGAGGAGCTCTACACGGACCCTCAGCATCCTCTGACATCCCCGCGTGACTCAGCATCCCCAGCATCACTGGGCAGCACAATTCAGCTACTCGGCTGAATTTAAAAGCTCAGAAGAGTAAAGGAAATAACACATAATTCCTCATCCAACTAAGTTCTCTCAAGCTCCTGGTTCACTAAGTTAAAAAAGTTGGGTATTTGACCAGTTTTCAGTGCTTCAGCACTAGTTTAAGCACTGAAGCGCTAAATTGACTGAGGTGTAAATCTTTCCCATGCAGTTGGACACATGTCAGGTCTACAGGCAACAACAAGCATGGTGTGAGTTTGTGTGGGTGTTATTCTAAAGTCATCTTCTCTAAAACCATCACTGCAACATGTTTAAAATTTATGGGAACACACCTATAAGGTATGTAACCTTTTATCAATTTCTATGGTGATGCCTACAGGAAAAAGCAAGACTTCTAACTTCCCAGAATATTTATTATCTTTTACCAAAAGAAAAAAAAAAAAAGCAATCACATTATGCACAAGAATTTTGACATAGAAGGGTGTTCCTGTAAATGAGATGGGAGAGATATGAAAATAAAATTCTGAATGGACATGCTGTCACAATTTTCTTTGGAACATGAACAATAAATCCCTAGAATAATATGCTTTCATTTTATCTTTTATAAGTACATAAAAAATTAATCTTCCTTCCCAGCTATGTTCTGAGATCATTTCAGCAGCATTGATAGTTCATAAGAAATGTAAAATGAACCTTATTGTAGACATAAAAGCTGAAAGTCTCACTTCAATCTAATCCAAAGGAAATGAAAAATAAATAACATGAAAAAAATAATTTGGAGATTAGGTACTTTGTAGTTTGTTAATCTAAGATACTATCATATAACAGAGTTAAGTAATTTGAAAATTTTAATTATGATATGAATCACATAATACTAAATATTATGGAAAATAAAGATAGTAGAAATTTAAATTCACTAAAATATACAAGTCAATCAATGGTGTTTAACTAGTACTGCTATAAGACCTGATTTTCTGATTCTCTGCAATGTTGTTGCTGTTGTCTCCTGCCTCCTTTTGTGGGTATTTAGCAGAGCGCAATCTAAACTGTGCTTCTGCATAAAGAAACCATCATTTGTTTACCTTAATGACCAAACGTGTTTTGACGGCTCGTCTCCCAGACTCTTGTCTCTGGGGAAGGTTTTGACCTCCAAGTTATTTGTATCTTACCTTACCCAACTGCTGAATAGTTAGGAAAAGCACTAGAGGAAGCACATAATACCACGATATCTTAAGAAGAGAGAGAAAGGGAACTGGAAAATATCACTTTTAAAACAAACACTAACACACAAGTGCTCAGGAGAGAAAAACAATATGTCTTCTGTAATATCTTTTACATTCATCAAAAGTTAAACTATTCCATTTAGGTTGCCTCCTCTCTTTAATCTGGCCCTCACTTTCAAAGGTTGTACTTATTTTTCAGTGCAGGAAGGAGTGATCAGGTTTACCATCTGTAAGAGCTATTGCCACAACAGAAATCCTCTAATGGGTTGAGAATGCTGAGTATTTCCCAATACTTTCTGTTGTATCCAGATACATATTTTACAAAGTTTTGAAGTTAGCGATTAAAAGTTTTAAAAAAAATATTTTAAAACACAGATGGCCAAAGCTATGGATGTTCTGGTTTAAGTTTTTTTTTTTTTTTTAAATCCATCTTTGACTTAGTAGTAAAATAAAACAGATGTCCTCTTTATGAAAACATGGAGAATTTGGTGGCCTAGGAGGAAAAAAATCCAAAGAGCACTTTTAGATAAATAGCTTGAGGTTTCAGCCTTTCTGAAGCAAAGGTTATCAAAATCTGAAACCAGAAAATTGAAAAAGTTAATATTAATATGCTATTGTAAACCCAGTCTCATAAAGGATGTGAGTGGTGGAACTAAATATCATAACAAACTTCCAGACATCTGATTAAATGTGCAGCTATAAAGGTTAAGACTTTATATAAGAAAGTAAGCACCTAGAGGCTTAAGAGCCACATTTAAATCTCCCAGCAAAAAATCTTTAAAGCAGGTAAGAGAAAATGCCTAAGGGGTCCGAATTCTCTCTCACCTGAACATGAGGCACTGTAGAGCTCTATCAGTGTATTATATTATCTATTTTATCTGTTACAACCTTGTGGGGCAATTAAGGGAATAGGCAGAAGTTTGGTGAAACATCTTGGATTTAAACATGCAAGTTCTGCTCAACGAAGTAAAAGTCCTGGGGTGCACTGAGATTGTAACATCCAGACATCTTACCTAAGCTGGATGGGTAGTTGTTATGCCAAGCAGAAAAACAGTGAGATAAAAGAGCTCATTATGTCCATTTCAAAATAAAAAAAGATAATGTTACATGGTTAGCACCCAGCTACACAGAAAGTATGTGCCAAACCAAACTGACATCTTCTGAAACAAAGTCCAATGTCACAAACACAACACTTACAAGACAATGGAACTTCATTCCTGTCTAAATAACAGCAGGTTTTCAGTTTTGGTTTTGCTTCTTTTTTGTCTCTTTTCTTCTTTTCTTCGGCACATGCATCACTACCTACTAGAGGAAATTCTCTAAAATATGCAGTATTGAAAATATCAGTAGAATTTGGTTATTTCTTACTGAATCCATGTTATAGCAGGAAAGATTACTTTCCAGCTACAAACCACGTTTATTTACTAAAGTTCCATGCTTCAGCTTATTTACGTGCTCAAGTTTACTCCCAGGAGTAAAGCAACTTACACGTTTCTGTATTCACAGGCTCAGAGTCCAATGAATAATAAAAGGCATTTGTGTTCTGTTTGGTGAATGTTTCGTTACGTGGTGGTGTTACTTTTATCCATATGAAATCCCTTGTGTTCGATACTCTTTCGTAGGCACTGAGGACTAGTCCTGGCCCTGCTGGGCGAAGCCCAGGGCACGGGTCTAACAGGAAGATCTCAGCAAGGGCTTTTCAAAAAGTCTCTGCAGGGACGAGGGCAAAATCTGTAAACTCCTCCTGCTCAGCCACATTCTGTGTCACGGTCAGTGACAGAGATAATCTTGTTTTACAGCTACCGATCACTGCATAAATGAAACAAAGTTATCTGGAGAAGGTAGCTGCTACAAAGGAACATTGTATGCAGCTTAACTGCCTCGCTATAAAGTTTCATTTTCCCACGTGGGTACATCCTATCCCAACCTGTGACAGCACAAACCCTGTGAAGATAAATCAGCAAGACATCATCCAAAAGCAGTTACCCTACAAACAAATCCTCATTAAAGAAGAATGCTACAGAGAAACGTTGCTCATTTTTAATACAATGTATTTGAATCCATCCTGACTTTAATCAGTATGACCTGCCATTGCATTCAGTCCAGTTGTCTCTAAACCTGAAGATCAATCAATGTGCAGGTCTGCTTTGTGAAGACTGCCACACAACCAAAGACGACGTCCACCCGTCTCTCCTACACTGCCTGTCTACAGTGACAAAGTTAATACAAGGGTTGTTACACAAGGGTGCATCATCCGTGTATACTTCAGTGCAAAATGTGATGATTAGCACTC
>JAUBOD010000001.1:5980792-5995006 GCA_032353885.1 Nothura maculosa
CTTCTTCAGCATTTTGCCTGGGTCACTCCTTTTCTCTTCAGTAGGATGTATGGTGAGAGGACATGGGAGATGTTATTCCCTGGATGGCTTCCAGCTGTTTGATGAGTTGGTTGGAACAGCAAAACCCCCTAGTGATAACTGAAGGCTTTCTTTCTCTTTTGCCTTCATCTTTCCCTATCTGGGAATTCCTTAGCAATGGAAGCATGTTTGTTTTCTGTCTGTAGAACTGGTCTCACAGTTTGCAATAGCTGCAGCGTTGAAGGGCCCCTGAACCCCAGCAGTCCGTGGCTCCCTGCACTTCCTCATCTCAAAAATTCCTGGACAAAAGGGAGGGCAAAACCACCGATGCAACGGAGCATAATTCTTAATCTCATTATCTTTCCAACTGCTGTGTCCCATGACCTTTGGAAAAGATACCTCTGCTGTGGTTTATATGAGACCTCTACCTACCATATGAAACTTATTTTCCATTTGCAGGAATGGGGAGATGGGTGGAGATGCATTCTTCTGTTCTGGAAGTGGATCTGGAAACACTTCTTATCCAGACTTAAGAAGAAATGAAAATGAAAGGATACTGAGAGCAGAGTGTCTGCATGTTTATGGTGACACTTTTTTTCCTTCGTGTCTGCAGATAGCTACAAATATTTTATTTGTATACTTTGCAGTAGAGTATTATATTTGTATAATTTGCAATAGAGTATCCAAAACTGCTGGGGACATGTGTCATAATCTAATTACTGCAGAAATCCAAATAAATATCTGAATACAAATTAAAAAAAATACTCTGGATATTTCTTTACTTAGACTAATGCTTCTGTTTGAGGAAATATTTTAGCATCTCAGGTCTAGAATGGAATATCAGTAATCAGTTCAGCCTACAGAGTGATACTTTCCTTTAATGAATAACAGCAGCCTGCAGAGCGAAGGCATCCGAGCTGCCTTCACCACAGGAGCATGTGCAACCACCGTGCAGCAGCTAAAATACATAGTGCCTAACCTGGGTGAGCGAGTTTTTAAGTTGCCTTCATTCATATTTATATGAGTGAATGAATTATTAGAGTGTCTGAGTGTCTGCCTCCCCTTTACACTCCACAGCTGAAATTTATGCCTGTATGATCAGGTATCCATTACACCCTGGCATTTCATTGCTCAGCCACTTTCCCAAAGGATAATTTATTTGCTCTTCTTATCTACTTGTTTATAAAGCTAGTATAGAAAGGAATTTTGCATAAGAGAAGAATGAGGCTTTGGCTGCAGGGAGGAAGTGTGGAGCATAGGAGAACAGCTAGAAACCCTGCAGGCGACGAGGGCTCCCTTTCCTGGGGCTGTCACATCCTCCAGGGGTATCAGTGCTGCAGCGTGTCGGAAGCAGCCCCTGCAGCTCCCCAGCTGGAGTGGCCTCTGAAGCCTCTGAGTCAGCAGATAATGGAGACAAATTTGGGATTTGAAAGAGTCCTTACAAAAGACTTTTTTTTTTTTTTAAAGATTGGCATTAAAACCAGCAGATTTTCCTGAGAAACCCCGCTTTCTTAGTCATTCTATATTTATATCCTTTTGTTCTGATACGCTCGAGTGCTATTTTCATAGTGCTCGGTTTCAGCCGAGTCTCTCTAGGTTTCCACCCCAGCCCCATGGCCATTGTTTCCGAGTGCAGTTGAGGGCTGCACGAAACAACATGACAAACATCTGTCACATGCTGCTCTTTCATCCTCTCCCTGGGGAAGAACCCGGCCCGCAGAGCTGTATTTTTGTAAGAGTTTTGTTGTTAGGTTTGTTTGCTTTTAGTCTATATATGTGTTGCTGTAGGTTTATATTAGAGCAGGATGGCTCAAAAGGGAATCCTTTGTACTTGGAGCAGAAGGAGTTTGGAGTTACTGTTTGAAAGCCTCCCATATAACACTGAAAAAGGGGAGCAGTCACCAGCCTCTTGCTCTCTGCTTTCTGAACCTGCTCGTATATTTGTGGGATTTTACTCTGCCTGCAAGAGATGGTTGTGGGAAAGCTAAAACCAAGAAATCAGTTTAGAGAAGCCTGCCCTGTGGCAGTGCTCCGTTTTAGAGGAATGCCGAGTCAGGAGAAGGGAGGTCATTGGGCCCTCCATGCAGGACGCGTGCTCTGCCGTGACAGGCTGCACATTGAAGCACATATTGAGACACACAGTCCAAGCTGCCTGGACGGTCAGTTGCTGTGAGCGATTTGGCAGGACCCCAAGGCTGCAAAGTCACATTAACGGGCAGAGAGAGGTCGGTGACAGTGACTTTCCCTGCTTTTAAGGAAGCTAGTGGCAAAACCTTGGGAAACGTGAATGTGGTGCTGGTTGAATCTTGTATGGAAAGCTCCCAGAGTGAGCTTACTTTTTTCCCCTTTAAATTGTGCAAATTATATATGACCTGCCTGTATTAGAAGCAGAAACACTTATTTTTTTCTGACAAATTATGTGATTTTAGAGCTAAACTTTCCTCTTTTTTTTTCTTTTTATCTTTAAATGTTTTTCTAAGATTTTGTAGGATATATTGTAAGATATTGACTTCAATATGAGTATTACATTTATTCTAGTATATATGACCTGATTGTGAAACCCTGGTGTAGGCTGCAGAGGAATTGACTGCAGGCGTGTGCAGGGCTCATCAGCGACGGTTCAGCCGAATGTGGCCTTGGGCAGGTTACATCTTGTGGCACTTCTCATTGTAGAACTCAATGATCTTTAACCCTAGAAGGAACTATCATCATCATACAGTCGATCCCACTTCTTGCTCACCGTATAGTTTTGAATAATACTTTAGTTTCTGTGAAAGTTGTAAGTTTTTGTTGAAGTAGAGCTTATTTTTTTAGAAATGCACAAAGTTATCCTTTGAGGTATGTAACAGACAAGAAATCCATGATATCTGTAGGTAAAGTTTTCCACAGTTCACACTCTTAAAGGAAATTCACTTTATTTCTAGTTTATATGTCTGGCTTCAGCTTCTACTTATTGAGATTCTTTAGGCATTTGGGTGAAAATTGAACAGATTTCTAGTATCAAAAATTTTCTCAGCTGGAGGTGATGACTAAATTACTTCTTAACTTTCTCTGAATGCTACATACATTGAATTTATTCAGGGCTGTCAAGATCTCCAGTAGTTTCTTTGGCTCTTGATGAATATTATTTCATTTGTCAACTTGTTCTGTCAACTTCATTTGTCATCTTTTTAAGATACACATACCAAAATCAAGCCTGGTTTCTAGTAAAGATTTTATGAAGTTAGTGTGTGATGCTAATAATGCTTCTTACTACTGCTCCAAAAATGCATAAAATAGATTTATGTTAGAATAAACTGTGACCTTTAATAGCAACCTATTGCTTCAATAAGCAGTGATTTCAGCATTTAAGGCAAAGACAATTTCATGAGGTGTGGCAGGAAAGGAAGACAGATTGATGTTAGGAGACTAAACAATTAATGAGTCAACAGCTTGGGTAGGTTTCCTGGCCTCCGTGTATGGTGGCATTTATCCAAACTGAGTTGTCCTCCCATAATTTTGAAAGGAAGAGGAAAAGCTTTAAAAAGTCCACCTTCTTTCCAGAAAGACAAGGTGGATCTGGCCTCAACCCCTCATCAAGTGAAGGGGATACAGCATTGGATGCTTCCTGGATGGGAAGCCTGGGGGAGAAGTCCATACGGTGGTTCTTCCTTTAGGCTAATGATCTCTTAGAGTTCAGCCTCAGAGATTAAGCTTGAGTTTAGCTGGACTGTGGAGGGTGCTTGGAGCTTTATCCCAGGAAATGTCATTACTTCATAGCTGATTTGTACAACACACAAATGTGCCGCAGTGTTTTCTGTCAGCAGCACCCAGGAGAGAGGCTGTGCTGTCAAGGAGGCTGAGAGCTCCTGGTGCCTCTGGTGGGCTGGCTGGTCGTGATAGCTCGTGGGAGGACAGATTGCCTTGCAGGTGCCCACACGCCAAGTGACACGTGGCCTTGCAGCTGCTGCAGACCAAGGGTGGGTGATGTGGAAGGGGGCATGAGAAGAGGGCACCAAAGGGGCAAGTGGGTGGATCTGCTGCTTGACCTGAACTTGGTGGGAGTAACAGGAGGGAGGTGGGAGGCACTGAGTTAGGCCTGAAGTGATGAAAAGGGGAAAAGGGGGTCAGAGGGGAGTTTGGATGTGATTTGCTGGGACAAATTTTCTACTCTATAATAAACAACTTAAGAAGCAGGCCATCACAAAGGGCATGAAGAATGAAATGGCAATGGCAACACAAATGAGAGAAGTTTAGCAACATTATTTCAGATCGTAAAGTTTTTACTAGGGAGCATGTCAGTATAGCAAGTAATGTTGTAATGTCTTATCACAATAGATTTATTCTGCTGAGCAAAGTGTAAACATCAATTGTAAATAACTGGGGCTTCAGATAGTTTTACTGTGGCTCTTAAGATGCGAAATTGACTCTGAGTCTGCCGACTCCCGCTAGAACGTGGCCGATACTGTTCTGTTTTTTCCACTTCTGCAAGTGCAGTTCGGTGCTGTTGGTTGCAGTGTCTTGAGTTTCCCAGTTCTTAAGACTGCAGTTGACATCTCTAAACTTCCCGTCTGTGTTGCGAGGGGAAAGAGTTAGGAACTTTCGGAAGGAATTCACAATATCAAGTGCTTTTCTGAAATTTTGCCTTAAACAGTGAATTCTTTAGAGCCACAATTATCACATACAATGGAAGTTTCATCCCACTGGAGACCTTTAGATGCTGCTGGGATTATAGCAGTAACATGGTTCACTCAGAATAGCCAAAATTCTGAATCACTTTTTAGGCGGATAGTAATTTGTTTGGTATGTGAACTTATCAAAAACCTCAAACAAACATTTGGAACTGTCCAACCCACTGCTCTATATATAAATCAACACAAAAAGAGCGCTTTGCTAAATTGTCTAATAGTAGGTGGTTGCTCTTTTGAGATTCAGAGACAGGGTAGAATTTGTTGGACGTAATTTGTCATGAATTAGGTAGCTCGAATTAGCATATCATTTAAAGAAAATCTTAAATGGGTTTCTTGACCTTCCTTTTTTTCTGAAGATCACATCACTAAGAAGCTGGTATAATAAAGATGCAGGATTTTTCTTTCTCAATATCAGCAAGGTTTGCAAGACACAGTTGTGAGCAGTGGATTATTTTTTGCATTATAGCCTTGCAGTTAAGACATGCAAGGATCATTTTTTTTTCCAGTGAGAAATGTCACAGCTGTAGTCGGCTCCATTGCCCTCGTTCCATAACTTACCTGGGAACTGAGATCTCCCTGGCAGGCACTGGTGCCACCTGCTCTCCCATTTCCAGGTTCAGGAATTAGGCAGAACATGGGCTACTGATAGCCAAACGTCTTACCAAACTTTCATGTGCTTTTGATCGTGTGTTAAGAGCTGTTACTAAATGAAGCTGCGATGAATCATGATCTGCTGATACGTAGCGTGGTGGGAGCACTGGGAAGCGGCCAGCACGTCGTCCCCATCCACGGCTCAGCATTGGAATCAGGTGAATAGGGAGTCCAGGGCCAGTGCCTGGCTCCTGCTGGCATCCGGGCGCTGGGCTCAGCCTCGCGGGCAGCACAAGGATGAGGAATCCACTGCTGGCCACACTTGGCTTCTTATGGAGACAGAGACGTGGCGACTGCATCAGAACCTCCCTCCGTGCAGGGGGCCCCGGTACTGCTGCCCCGTGGCCCCCGGGATGGAGGGGATCGGGGCTCCATTCCGCACTGCTGCAGGGCCCACCAGGCCTGCCGGGCTTATGCAAATAGTAAAGTTATAGCTAGCAATTAAGTTCTTACTCCAAAATGGTAATTACTGTTTAAGCGATGAATTAGTCCCACGTAGCACAAAGAATTATGGATATAAGCGATTCTGAATTTTCTCCTGTTCAGCACAGTGAGTTGTAGGTCGGCCCTGTGCTTAATGCACGGGCTTATATTATGTTGCATTTTGGAATATGGTCTTTTTCACTGCAGGAAAATAAGCAGCATAGAAGGAACCGAGGCTTAGATTTTCAGGCAAATTGGGGCTAGACAACCAAGTGTTGTTTTGAGTCACATATTGCAAACTGAAAACCAGTACCTGGGTGATTGATTGGACATGGTGAAATTCAGATCCAATTCTACCCCTTTCTTGCGGGTAATATAGCATTTAAAAAAATGAAATAGCATAAATGCTGTGTAGCAGCAAAGAGGGAGTTCACAGCACACAGGTCGTACGGGGTGTAGTTAGAGGGAAAGCTCCTGAAATTCAGGCTTTTCCTTCAGGCAGCACCTGCAATTACAGGGCCTTGATCTCGGTGGGGTTTTGTGCAGCAGTGTGGTGGGTTCCGCAGTGCTGTGGGACAGCTGGGCTGCTTAGCAAGGCCTGCTCCTTCCAGGGCACCACAGAATAGGGTTTTTGCTGAAAATCTTCTGCTTGCAGGACTGTAAGGATTTTTCTAAAAAGAGCTCAGAAATCACCCTGTGGGGAAGTGGAACATCTCTACCTGTATTCCTGTCAGAAAAGTACTCGATCGGTTTATTTAGTTACTTATTTTCCTCTGTGACTGAATCCTTTTTTTTCTTAACACATAGTCATTTTAGGAAGCTGATACTACCTATTAAATTTCTGCTTGTACTTCATAGCTTGTTTTTGACTATATATTATAATTTACATAGAATATAATGGTAAAAAGGATGGCTAATTATCTACACTGTTTCTAAAAGGTAGTTTGGTAAATGGTTAAATGACTAGCAATGCTTGAAAGCATTATTTTTGGAAGAAAAAATGCTTCTGCTGATTAAGGACATCTCTAACCAGAAATGGCCAGACATTTAACTTGGCAGATGGATCAGTGAAGCAAAATCTCCAGTCAGAACACCCAGCATTTTAGGAAGGTCGTGGGAATTAAAGGTGCTTATAGTATTTGAGAACTTAGCCCTAATTAAAAGTCTTTATATCTAACATTTCTGTCCTGGGATAGACTGTTTTTCTGTGAACTACCAGCAAAGGTCTGTGGTGTAGTTCTTAAGTACATGTTAACTCATATGAAATCATTATACTACTGTGTTTACTTAAAATACTTCAAAAGTGAGACAGATCGTATAGTTTATTTTAAATCTAATCATGTTGTTTTAGCTGTAAAAATAATGAGGTAGGTGCAATTAAGCTGCTTTTGCTTGGGCAGCTCTCTGGCTTGAGTGGGGCTGCAGCATGTGACCCCCTTGGCAGCCCTGGCTGCGCCGCACTGCCCACACGGGAACCTGCCCCTCTGCAGCCCTAACCCTAGCCCTAGCCCTAACCCTAGCCCTAAACCTAACCCTAACCCTAACCCTAACCCTAACCCTAACCCTAACCAGCCCCTACATTGCTTGGGGGGCTGCAGGTAGCGTCACAGAATCACAGAACCCTTAAGGTGGGAGGGAACCTCCAGAGGTCATCTAGTCCAACCCTCCTGCACACGCACGGTCACCTAGAGCGTGTGGCACAGGCTGCATCCAAGCAGGTTTGGAAGATCTCCACAGCCTCTCTGGGCAGCCTGTTCGAGGGTTCTGTCACCCATGCTGTCAAGAAATGTTTCCTTAAGTTCCTGCAGAACTTCTGGTGCTTCAGTTTGTGGCCATTCCTCTAGTCCTTTAGGTGGCCACCGCTGAAAAGAGGCCGCCCCATCCTCCTCACTCCTTCCCTGGAAGTACCGAGTGCTGGGGCAACACGTGCAGATTTGGTCAAGTTAAAATCTCATTCTCACTTTGTGCCGTATTATGCTGGTTTGGACAAACCTGTAGGGACCTTTTGACCTTCCATCAAAGTTAAGAGGAGGCACTCAGATAATTTCAGGCAGAATGTGATTAGCTGCTTCCAGCTTTCAGCTATTTTTCTGTATTATTTCAGCTATTACTTTGAAGACTGGCAAATAAATAAGAAGTAATCCCAAGAAAATACATTCTTAAAATCTTTGAAGAGTTACAGTTAGTTCTTTCATCTGCTAGGTGAAAATTGGAAATACACTGTTGGGTGTAAGAGCCTATTTTAGTAGTGAATTGTTGTAGCTTGTGATTAGCAGAAATTATACAAGAGGCAGGATTTGTTGGGAGGGATTGTTAAACCAGCCAGGGGTCTGGCAGGGGGAATCCAACTTATATTTGGGGCACATAGATTATTCTTCAACTCTTAAATATCTGATTTATGTATTTGTTTATTTTTAGTGTGGAAAGTCAAACTGTCTTCTTGCATGCATTTAACTTCTCAGTTTCTTCTTTTTAACTTCTGGTACTATGAGAACAACCTGGGAGTAAAAGGAAAGTAAGCCAAATAATTGCCAAGGAAAGTACCCATGTCTTGACTCCCCTGCTCCAGATCCCAGAAGGTCCCCAGCACCCCCAGAAATTCCCTAGAATTTTATGGCAGTTTTTAACTCTGTAGAGCGAAATGAGACTCACTGCAGTATGAAGTCATCCGGAAAGTTGTTGTGGTTGAACTTTCAGAGACAGGGGTTTATACTCTGTAAATCTGTAAAATATGAAGAAAATACTTAGCAATTCAAACTAGGGGACGGACAGCTGATCCGTTACAGCATAAACTAACAATGATGTGAATGGTGTCTGGAGAGAATTCCCACTGCTGTCTCTGCACCTGCATTGCAGTAATACCTAGGCATACAGTTCTTAACTGCTTTCCTCCAAAAATCCCCTTTTGGTCACTGCCAAAAGCAGGATTTCAGTGACACAGACAGCTGATATAATTTCATGTGATAGGTGTATTATTCTTAGATAAATATAAATAGTGGAAAAAAGATGAGAAAACGCTACAAAGAAACAAAACCTCAAGATGTTAAACAATACACTAACAAAATGTAGCATGTGACCAGTTGAATCTAGATAAGAGTCCAGCTGTACAAAACAGAACTGTCCCTTGTGATGAGGAATGAGCAGCGCGTATTGGGTGGGCTGCTGACTCGGAGAACAATCGTTCTATTTTTGGACTGTTGTGGCCAACTATCCCACAGTACCTCTTAGGGAAGGGTGTTACAATACTACCCACTATTTCAGCTATGCTTAAAATTCTGCCAGCATTTGCATGACAAATCTATTTCTAAAGGCTACAAGGAGGCGGTAAACGTTCATTCAGCAACAAAGACAGCTGCAATTAGGCATTTGAAAATTTTAGAAATAGAAGCAGAAGTTCATGAAAGCTGTCTCCGATTCTGGCACTTGCATACTGGCATTGGGAAGGTGCACCAGCCCTGCAGGGATGGAACGTACCTTTGCTGAGGGTTTTGTCCAGGACACTTGTCAATGACTGTCTCACTGATAAGTCACTTGTCAGTGACAGGACAAACTGATGAGATGGCTCTGAGACCCACAAGCTCTGATTAACCTGGCTATGAACGTCGTTAGAAATCACAGTTGGAGTTCTGTGAGTGAGCTCTGAGGAGAAGTCAGTGCCCTCCTATACATCCTGCAGGCACTGTGGATGAGCCGATTCACCTAGAAAAACCTGATTTCTGTGAGGCTGTGCAAAATGGCCTGGGCCATCACGACCTCTTTATGCTCTCTTGCAAGTCTTCTTCAAGACCTTCTTTGGCACAGTTGAATTCTGCAGTCCTTTCATTAATAGTGTGTACAGAGTATGACACAGCTATATCCTTCTGCATCCCTAGGTGGCAACCCGGTGTCAGCTCATCCTGGAGGACAACTCTGTCTTTTCTTCCCTTCAGGAAGAGTCTGGATGGCACCACAACTTTGCCAAAGCCTCACTTGTGTAATTAACTCATTGCCTGGGAATGTTACATGCAGATGTTCATCAGTGCTGTGTTAAGGCAGCAAAGCTCGAGGAGGTTACAGCACGGTGCAGCAGCCCTTGCTCACAGCCGATAAAGTGCTCCTGCTTTGAGTGTGGTGTTTTATAGAACGTCACTGCTGGTTCCTGCATCTATGTGGGGCTGTCTGCAAGTGGATAAGGAGGACACTAGTTTGCTAGAGGATCTCTCTGGCCAGTACAGAGGTGAAACATCTGGCTTCCTCACAGGTTCGGGACTTCTCTAACCATTCATTAACTTGCAGTGCAAAAGAGCTTTTGCTAGCTGAGGTCATGCCATAGTGGGAGGGACCCTCCTCTCGCCAGTTCCATGTTGCCAGATCTTCCTTGGTATGGTTCTCATCCTGCAGCAGGCACAGCTTGTGCCTGTCACCCTACAGTCAGTCTGTGTACCGGCACAGCAAGCCCTCCTCTTCCTCCCTCTGTCAGCAGGCCCCAGTTCACAGACAGACAAGATTCTACTGTTCAACTTCAGGCCATCACCACTTGACAGCTGAGTTTGAGCCTCAGACTGAATCCCATGCATCTGCCAGCTAACGTTATGGAGGAAGGCATGCACCAACACCCAGCCCAGAGCCTCTAGAAGAAAGACCCGTTCCTTCCTCCTACTGGACAGCAAGCAGGATTTGCACATTGGTGAGTCTATTTGGGATCCTCTGTATTTGGGAGAGGGAGGATCAGCTGGGCTACTCCTAGTTAATTGTAAAGGGAACAGCTCTGAGGCTGTAGTTGTAAAACCACAAGGGCAAGCTATGCTCAGAGGACATGTCCTGCATAATATGGGCCTAGCATCTTGGAAATTTCTTAGTTCAGAAGTGGCACAGGCTTTCACATGGATTTCAAGCTATCTAAGAAGAACACATCTTCTCTACTACACCTGTGTGAGAGTTTAAATCATCTCTGGTACAACCTCACCAGAACATTTAGGAGTGACAGCCCTGTCCCCCGTTTTCTTTACAGAGTCATCAGGCAAAGTGACTAGAAGCAGATGGATTTTGCTGTGTCCCACTACCTCTCCGGCAGAAACTAGGCTGTGGAGGGAACAAGTCTGTGTAACATCCCAGGTCTCCTGGCTCTCATTGGCTTGTAGCAGTTGCCAGGCACAAGAGAACTCACCAAGATGGAGGATGACTCGGGTCCCAGCCCCAGCAGGGCCGTGTGAAGAGAAGCTCTGGTGCTGCTCAGTACTCCCAAGGGGGAAGAACCTGAGGGGGAAGAACCTGGTGGCACGAAGAGCTCTTGGCACTTCTGGCTCTAGCCAGGAGAGCCTGACTGCCAGGTTCTTGGAGAACTCCAAAGTCTTCTATCCTATGAAGATAGTCATTCGCCCCATGTTGATTCCAAGCAGAGGGAGTCTTTTCAGATGCTACTCTGCTCGCCCACTCTGTGGACTTCTGTATTCTCAAGTCTAGCAAGTTCACTCAAATGGAGGCATCAGAAAAGTCATCAGTATTGGTAGTGGAATATTCATAGCTTTTGGTGGGACCTAAGGTCACAGTATTCTCTCTTTTGTTTCAGCTTTTCTTTTTGTTCACTTTTTGTCATACCCTGTCAACATTCTTTCACAGTCTGGTAATTTTAATTAAGACTGGAGACCTTCTCATGTCAGCAGCAAGTAGGCAGAAGCATGGACATTTATTGTAGGACAGAGTGGAGTCGAGATCTTCATATTTTGCTTGTTGCGTTTTTACAGACATATGTTGGTACTACACACATGCTCTGTATTTTTGCTCTGTGCTTTTGAGAACATGAAATATTTTTTATGTTCTTGTTCTCCCTGTAATCAGTCAGAAGGTTGAAGTCCAAAGACCAGCCCTGAGTGGTTACAATCTGTTTGATTTTAAGACTTCTCTTTCATTAAGAGCAGCAAATTTCCCAGTGTTCTGGGGCAGAAATGAGCTTAATCTGCTCTGGCTCCAGTAAAGAAAGGTACCCTGTATGAATATGTATGTATGGGACAGTTTTATTTGTGGGCTCTAAGTGTCTGCTGGATGCAGTGGGAACAGTTGTTCCGTACTTATATGTCCTCCTTTTTTTTTCTGTGCCATTGTGGTGTATAATCCATGGAGTTAAATATTGGTTGGTTTCAGGGCTACTCTTTGCCAACAGCTTTTCTACATGAGGTTAATAAAGTTGCCTTGCACATGTCAAACAGAAAAACAAATGTGATAACAAATAAAGTATTTTTGCACTGCACGGTGTGTGGCTGTGTTCTGTACTCAAGGTCCTTTGGGAAGACTCTTGGCTTTATGAATGCCTTGGAGTGTAAATGTCCCGGGGTCAGGGAACACACTGGTTTCTTACAGAAGCCATCTCTGGGAAGAGACAAGTGGAGAATTTGGCATGTACCAAGGGGTCCAAGGAGACATGTCCTGCTGCACTGGGGAAGGAGACAAATGTTGGGAAATGTGTGAGTGGTGTTTTTAGGGTAAACCCATGGACTTGGCAGATGTGTGGGACATTTGCTGCTGTCTCTTATGTTGACTGCTGAGCAGGTCTCTAGTTGCCAACTGCCTTGTGATGGATCAGACTCCCCTAGGTTGTAGATACAGGGTTTAGACAAGACTAAGTTTTTTTTCTACCTGTAGATCAAATAGGAGTTTGAAGAGATTGGGAAAAGAAGTGAGCCTGGTGTTGCAATAAGGATGACACAAAGAAGTCTTCTCAGTCAACAGAAAGCTTTACAGGTCACCCCTTTTTGCAGGGCTGAATTACTAGAGCAGTGTCCAAGTTTGCTGCCAGGTAAGGACTGAACAAGCTCATCCTCAGACAGCCCAAACAGCCTTTGAAGGTCTTTCCTCCTTGTCTTTGAACCTGCTTGCATCAAGTCTTTTTCACAGGCACTGTGATCATCCAGCAGAAGCTGAGGACCTGTTTGAAACTCCTGGGCTTCATGGTCACCAGATAGAGTTGAGTCAGAGACAATATCTGAGTCATCTCTGATGGCCTGCAGTGAGTAATAGAGCTGTGTACAGCCCTGGGCAGGAGAAGGGCAACCTGGATTCTGCTCTGGGGCTGCATCTGCAGTTCATAGTCATGAGCCCAAGATTTGAGAATAACCATGAAGTCTATAGGGACAAAATTTAACCTAGAAGCACTTCAGCTAGGGGAGAGTGGATTTGGGCATAACATTCTGAATATATTGTTACAAGCTCTCCTAGTTCCTTCATGAATGGCTTACTTGTTACTTTATGTTAAATATTTAATAGTCACCTATGAAGGTGGATGGTGGGAAAACCTCCTCTTTGCAAGAAAGTGGCTCTATCTTCTCTGGACAGAACCTGGTATCTTTGAGTCATAAGAGGCATTCTTAGAGCAACCTAACAAACCAGACAGCTATAGGGCTATAAACATATGTGTCTGAATTATTGCTAGCATAGGCGCTAGCTTGTTCTGTTGGTGTAGTCTCCTGGCAACTTCAGGTGTGTGCAGTCTACAAAACTTTTGCTGCAGTAGTAGATTTTCTGGTATAAACTAAGGTGCCTGTGAGATCCCAGTTGGCTAGGCAGTTTATAAATAGAGTTCCCAGGGTTCGTTCACTTGGATTTATTAAATCACCCATTTATAAAAAAAAAACAGGTAGTAGAATTCCTGTACTTCACAAAGGGAGCTTTGTGGAATGATCCATAATAACTGTGAGATGCTTATGCAGAACTTCACGTATTAATACCTTCTTAGAAAGTAAAAGTGCCCAAATACTTGTGCTTTTTTTTCCATGATTGTAAAAACTTGTATTTGTACTTACAGAAAACATTGGTAAGAGGCCAGCTCTGAAATCTTTGTGTAGAATAACAATGGAAACTGTTCTGGCCAAATTAGTGAAAGATAATAATAACTGTGAAAATGTCAAAAAGCATGGGTCTAAACATAGGATATTGATGTTATATAGAGTCCATGACTGTTACTTACAGTTGTTGTTTTTTTTTTTCTAATCCGTAATCCAGCTCAAGAGGGGAAAGACAGGATAGAAAAAAGTCCTGGACATTTGTACACACAGAACAAAAACAAGTTGGCAGCTTAAAATATTTAGGATCTCATTCAAGCTAGTAGTCTGGATCTGGATATTTCATTGGCTTTCTGAGTATCCTTTTGAAAGTATCTAAATATGATTTTACATGATTTTCCACAACAGTTCTGTTAATTCTCTGTGTTTGGAAAATTCCCTACAATATATTCTAGCTGTGACCCTGACGAATTAGTGAACAAGAACTTTATACCTTTAGTTTGTAAGAAGTTTTTAAACTATGAAGTAGTTTATAAAATCTTAATCATATTTCATAAACCAAAATATTTAAAAGGGAGCAAGTTTTTGCCTTGTTTTAGATGCCTCAGCTAGGCCCACCTTAGGCAGCCTTGAGGCACAGTGTGAAATGGAAGCTGCCTAAGCTAGTGAGTTATATTTGTGTTTTAAAATACATCCAT
>JAUBOD010000001.1:5995106-6022579 GCA_032353885.1 Nothura maculosa
TGACCTTGGTCCTGCTGGAAGCCTTTATGTTCCTTTGCTTCAGTCGGAGCAGACTTGCATCTGTCAAGATCAGGCCTCCAGTCCCCAGTATTTACACTTGTTCTGTCACTATTGTGTGCGCTGTGATGGATGTTTAAGTTGGTGCCAAAAGACTAAAACTGCAGATGCCCTGCAAATACCCTTGACTGAGGCTGCAAGAGCTTTGCTGATGGTGCAGAAGGAGTTGTAGAGCTCTCTGATGTTCCCTTCTGAGGTGTCATGCTAATAATTCTGGCTTTCTCCTTTCTCAGCTTACCTTTGCTAGCTCCCAGCTGAGTCACCTGGGCTGGTTACCTCTTGGGAATGGAGTCTCCTGCTCCCCTGCAGGAAACAGGAGCATTTGCAGCCTCTGGTCACCCAAGTTTCGTGGCTCCATGGCTGGTGCCCATGTCCTGGTGCCACAGCACCCACGTGTGCTGCTGCATGGACCATCCTGGGCTGCCCAACCACAACCTGCTCCCCTCCCGCAGGCTCCCTGCGCCCAGGGAGGACATCAGGGACGTTGGTCACTCTGGTGAGTCCATGTTGTTGGCACCAATTCAATGCAAGATCACTCTCATAATATATTTTTCTTCTCAAAGGGCTGAATGGTGAGTGTGCCAAGTGCTGTTCCTGTAGGCAGGAGATCAGTCTGCAGTGACTGGTGATTAGTGACAGTAAACAAACATCAGCCAAAACTGCAAGTTTTCAGGGAGGACATTCCTGAACATTAAACAAGATAGATGGCATAGCTTTTTCCTCATTCATCTTTTCTTTGATAAGTAGATTTATGTGAAACACAAGAGTTTGCACTGAATATATTTTTGTTGAGTTTTGAGTTTTGTTTTTTAATGCATGATAAATGCAGTTATTATAACGAGCACTGTCCTGATTTACTGGTTAAGTGTAGAAGTCTGTATACAGAGTTTTACTGTGCCTTTAACTCAGACAAAAATGTCACTTTTATTGGTGTATATATTTCATGGCTATTCAGAATTAAATGGAGAAAACACTCCTTCTAGAAACACTAACACCTTTCCAAGTGGAGGCAGTGTGGATTATTCACTTCATGTTTGATTTCTTTTTATTTATGACTTCTTAACTTCTGGTATATGAATTTTTTTAAAAAAATAGAAGAAAAATACAAGAATTAAGCTTATGATGTAAAGGGCTCAGTTCTTAACGCATGCTTGTGGAAAGCTCATTGTACTGAGAATTTTTCATCTGAGCCATGGAACTCGGTGTGTTTGTAATGCTGGTACTTGTTCAGTGGGAGAGGTTGTAAATATAATTATCTGGAAGCAGGAGAACAGATTGCTCTATGAAATTGGAAAGATTTGCTGGAAGGCCAGTTTGTTTCTAGAACTATAGATTGGAATAGTGCAACCATTACAGAATATAAAACAGAGTAACACTATCAAAAATACTTTTTGTGCCAGACTTGATTTGCAGCCTTTATCTGGTCTACAAATTAAATGAGAAATGAATAAATATGAATCTAGTTGCTTGGATTAAAAGTTAAATTTGAAAACAGATTTCAGATTCACTTAACTTTTTTGCATCCCCGTGCGAGGGATTTGATCCCCTCAGCCTTACCGAATTTGCTGTGGTTCAGATCCTGGGATCCAAAGTGCAATCCAGTGCCCTACAATCCTTAGAGGCTTAAAACCCACCTGTCAGACAGCAGCCTGGAAAATCTATTTCCCAGGACTGCACAGCCCAGTAAACACCTCCTTTTCTAGCCTGAAAGCTTCTTGGTTTCCTGTTACGAGGAGATAAGCACTTGCCTCCTGCCTAGGCTGTATTTGCAATCGGATTTAAGCAGATAATTGTTTAAACGTCAACTGAGTCCCCCGAGAAGCTCCAAACAGGTAGGAATTTAAATGATTTTTTTGGGGTGGCTGCAACACAGAGCATCCTTCCATGGTCTCTAAACAGCAGCCAAACACTTAGCTCCTGTGACACGAAGGGTGAGGCCTGCACCGAGGCTGACAGATCTGCATTGCTTCCAGTGCCTCCCTGAAGATGACTCTTGGTGGGATTATATTCACCATTAAGGGAATCCTTTAGTTTCCATGCTATTGTTCATGAAGGAGGGTTTCCAGAAATGTGAAGTGAGCACAGATAGTGGTGCCAGACTCAGGATGCACATCCAGACACCTCTTTTTATCCCTTGTCGCTACCAAGAGTGGTGGGATGAAGAGTCTTTTTTGCCTTTTTCCTGTTATTCAGCAATACCCTTTAGAATCTGTGTAAAATCAGAGTGACATTAATGCTATATTTCCTGCAACCTTATGATTCACTACAGCCCTTGCCTGTAGAATCACCATGTCCTACGGATCAAACGAGACCTCCTGTATGCTGGTCATCATTTCCTTTTAGATGTTCCTAGTATTTTTGTTGATGATTAACCTCTCTGTGCAATATAACGTGTTCTGTTGATAGTTCAGCTGATTTCTTTCCATTTTCCTGGTTCTTCATCTCCTGTGGTGTGATTACTCAGCGAATGACATGACTGTAAACATTGGAGCAGTTCCTGAAATACCAGAAATAGCTGAGAGTTCTGTAGCACCTTGCTACTAGGAGCTGTGCTTTATCTGTAAAGACTGTATTAATGCAAAAAAAATTCCATCCCTAAAGCAGTAACATCAAGCCCTTTAATTTATAACTTTCATAAGAAGTATTATTAGATACAGTGAAATTAAAGTAAGAGAGGGAGAAGAGGAAGAGCTGGTTTTCTCAGTGACTCTAGTATTGGGTCTGCTGGGACGTGTATAACTGTTAAAAACAGCAGGGATCCACATGAATATTGCTTTTAGAAAACAAGAAACACTTGATCCTGATGAGCAACGTTCTCAAGATATGCTGAGTGTCCCTAGTTTCCAGGAAATTTAATGAAATTAAAAGCACCAAGAAAACTAGTTTGACCTGGAATGAATTAATCAAGATATACCCCATAATTCATTTAAAAGGGTAAAACTGAGCACTGGGTCAGACACCACTGTATAAACATACTGCTGTACAACACTCAACAGGACTGTTGTCTATATGGGACTGTACGTGATGGCTTCTTGCTAAATAGCTGAATAACCTGCAGGATGGTAAAATAAGTCGGGGAAAAGGCCTTAAATTGAGTTAGTTTTAGAACACTTATGTATATATTATGATGAGAAACATGCATTATTTAGTTAATTGCTACTTTAGTCCTTTTTATGGATGCTAATTACAGTAGTTTGATAAGTATATTGCAGAGAAATACATATCATGTTCATCATTTCCATGTGCATTGCAGCATGGAAAGATGGGGACAAATACTTTTTAGGTCAGCAACTAATGTGAAAACTGCAGCTGTTGCTGCAGATATCTTTCTGAGAAGATATCTTTCTGAGAAAACCTTGATCTGTTCTCACTGAGTCAATGTGGTTGTGCTTAAGAGCTTTCACTCGGGATTATGGAGCAAATACCTGCAGCACTTTAAGATCTGATCAGTCTTGTAGAAGAGATGTCAGAAGAAATCACACAAATACCTATGCTCTCCCCTTCAGTCACTCAAAAGCTACTATTGTAGCTCAGATCCACATTTATCGATGTGTTCTAGGTACCTGGGAATGAGCTGTGTTGTACTGGGGCAGAATTAGTCCAGATGAGGTAGAAGAAGGGCCAGGACAACCTTGCAATGGATCTTTGGCTTTGCAGCTCCATACCAGGAGAGGTCACAAAGCCCAACTGAATGGGGAGACAGAATAATGTTTTTGACAGTACATATCCATGCCAGCATTTAGCCCACAGGAATAATAATAAAAAAAATCTTCTTTTGTAGATGCTATAGTGCTTTATAATTTGTTTGTCATTTATGTTCATGTTTCATTACTAAAAATGTGAGCTAGCCTTTACAACATGAAAGCTTTCTTCTAAGTCGGATATATGTGTAAGTCTGTGCAGACTGTGTGTTACAGCAAATATCTCAGACTTCTGTAGATGTGCTCCCCACATATTTCTGGATCTCTGCTGTGTCTTGGGGTTTACACAGCAGATCTTGAAGCTGTAGCTGAGGCGCTGTGGATCCTCAGTACTTGACCAACCTGGGAGGCAGGCACAGAGCTTGTAAGGATGCAGCTGGATGTGCTTGCAACATAGTGGCTTGCAGCAGAAGAGCACTGGTGGCCTCAGGACACCCCAGAGTTAGCAAGCATGAGCCGCTATTTGTAACTTTATTCATAGTTGTATAGGCAGAGTCAGGGCTTTAAGAGTGAATGCTCCATTTTTGGATTTGATTCCCGAGTTTTCCATCAGTTCCTAAGGAGTCAGCACTGGATCTGCAACAGGTGAAGCAATTTGTTCCTTCAGAACCTTTGGTGAGACATGCAATGGAATAATCTCTGACATATTTTTGTTGAGCTGTGTTTTTTTTATTGGTCAAGGAGATTATAAATTCTTATTAAAGGAAGAATTATGTAAAAATGGAGATTGCATTGGAGATAGTATGTCCAAAATTCTGTATGCTTGACAGTGATAAATTACACCGTTTAGTATATCAGGTGTTCAGTTAAGCAATATTTTAAGGGGATGCCCAGAACCAGAAAGGTCTATAAATTAATGAAGCCACTTAGAAACTAAAACTCTCAAAGTGGAAAGCTCAGTAAAGAAAGGAACGTACTTGAAAAGAACAAGAAGACGTAAGGTGTTTTACGTGTTTAATCCATACTTAACTCTATAAGACAAGTATTTTTCTGAGCTAAGAAAGCACTTATCTCATTATGGTCACTCCCATTATTCATTTGAATTTATTATAAAATGTGTCCACAGGAAGTGCATTGAACCCCTTCTTTTTAATGCTGACACAACTAGAAAGGAAATGGTGTTTCACATACTGAAGAATACCCTTTCTGAGACTACTATTGAGTCTAATGCCTTTTTACACACTAAAACTGAGAGTGAAAAGTGTCAGTAGCGTTACCCCACATGCCAGATACTTTCTGGTTTTGTCACAAAACTTGAAATCATGCTAGTTATGAAAATGGGTGGCATGACCATAACTCTTTGCATCACAAGGTACGTAAGTTCTGACACCTCCTGTGCACTGGACATGCCTTCACCTGGTGTTAAAGATAACTTCCTTCTGCAGGTGAGTCTTTGGGAATCTGTGTATCTTCAGGAGTTCTACAATGAAAAGGAAAAAAAAATAGGAAAAGTAGAAAACAAAACAAGCAAGCTCAACTGAGTGGCCACATTCTCTAAAGATGTCCAGGTGACCAGAAGGCAGTTCAGCCAGCTTCTCTAAAGATGGCCAAAATAAAATTGTACCAAAGGAAGTCAGGTTTTTTGTGAGCTTTTCTTCCTTCTAAGGAAATTCCCCTGGAAATTTCAGAAAACAGAAAGCAAAGGCAACTAGCAGAAGTTTCACTGAACAGACTTGTACAAACCATTCCAATCCTCCCTGTCTTTATGAAGTTCATACGATTCAGCTGCTGCTGCAGAACATGTATCACACTTACGAGATGTGAAAAGAGATCACAGAGAATTACTGATAAATAAACATATCCCAGAAGTCTCCTCTTTTCTGCATTTTCTCCTTTTTTTCTGGCATTGTATGTACCCAGTAATAGTTGGAGGTGAGCTGTCTGCATCAGGATACATAGCAAGAGAGTTTTCTTCTTTGGATCTGAAAGCAGCCTCTTTCTGTGAATACTAGAAGTGAAAGACATAAAGAAAACAGATAAGATCAAAAACCTAGTTAAGTTCTTCCAGAAAATGAAAATTTCAGATGTTTTTCAGTGTTTTACAGAAAATGATAGCATTTAGGAAAAAAAGAAAGAAAAGAAACATTTTCAGCATGTATAGCTCATTAAGCTCTGACAAAAGCTCTCCAGGTATCAAAGCCCTCACTTTTACTAGTGAGGAAATCTGAAAAGCAGACAGTTGCAGGAGTTGGCTCCTGTGTTGTAGCTGCAGCAAAGAGCAGCAGCGGAGTTGCCAGTCCTCCTCCCGTCTTGGGATTCCAAACTAGCCACCTGGAACTGCCTTTGCAGCCATCACATCCCAGCTTTTGCTTTAGCATTCTTTTTGCTTGTCTTTTTCTAAAGGCTTTTTTAAAAAAAAAGAAGTTTCTTTTTCTCTCTTTTTTAATTATTATTAACAGAAAGCTACCGGTAATGTTTAATCATGTTTCACTCCTGAGATTTCAGAACATGATTAAGTACTAGTTGTCACACAGACCTATGGAAGTTTTCCCGGAACTAATAAAGCGAGCAGCTCAGTTTCACACAGTTAGTCTAAGGCCTATTAATTTCTAATTAGCATTATTATTTTCATAAAAGCTCACTTATGTATTTCTATCTTCCCCAATTCTAGTGTCATTTCTCACCTATCTTTTCTTGGATCTCATCCACAGAACAAGGCTGGTTCAGCAGGTGTATAAGAACAGGCCGGTTCAGCAGGTAGGCTGTGAGCCAGAGGCCTCAACATGGCGTCAGCCATGCTGTCATCCGTTCCTCTGGATACATTCTCATATCCCTAGGCCCTTGTTCGTTATATCTGACTCGGTAGCTGAGTGCCCGAGTGAGGAGACCAACCACCCATTGCTCCCTCTGTACTCACAGGCAAGAGAGAAACATTTATTGAGGTTAAGCCTACCCAGCTTGTGGGAACTTTAATTACCTTTTTTTTTGTGGTTCTTGTTCCTATAAATACTCATTTATTAGCAGAGATCAGTTTTTTTTTTAATTCAGGAGCAGCTACCTTCCCCTTCCTTGCCTCATTAAAGAGATCCTGCAAAGTGTGGCAGAACTTGCAAAGCCTGGCTTCCCATGTATATTCTTGTATTTCAATTATTGTGTGTCTGTTAAGATGGAATTTTTAATTAAAACTTATTTTGTAATTCAGGTGTTCATAATGACTTTCTCCTCTGTATCTTGGCGTAGGATAATGTAGTTGAGTTCATGTGTTACAGCCTTTCAAAATTGGGCTTAATCTCAATTCTCTGTTCTGTCCTATGTAACAAAGCCTTTTAAAAATTCAATATCTCATAGTCCTTCCATTTACCTTGAATGTGATGAAAATTAACTGACAGATTTAAAAGTTATTGGAAAAGACTTGATGGATAGTTGGACAAGCAACTTGATTGCTTAAATTTCATTTCATTAGTCACACATATGTCAAACTAAAGAATTAATTCCCATAGTGCTCAGCAGAATCTTCTCTAAATTTAGAAGGCATTCAGCTTCAATATGTAATGAAAATTCTCAGCAGCTGAAGTTACCTGTTCCTCCTTGTTCCTCAGACACAAACACAGCAGGCACTGGAAGTTGTTGGAACCAGCTTTGCAGTGGATGGGAAGAAAGCTCTGTCCGACTTCACCTTTTCCTGGAGCTTGGTAGTATTGGAAAGCTCAGGTCCCTCGAGTTGTGGTCCCCCCTTTCAAGACTTTTTGGTAAGGGAAGGAGCTTCAGTTTAGCTTCACTCTTTCTCAAAAACTTCAGAGCAGGAAAGAGCAGGAAGAAGGGCTCTTTCTAGAGGAACAGGAATACTTCTCAGTGTAATGGAAACTTGCTCTGCATTTCCCAATCCTGGGAGCATTACACGGTGTTCCCAAAGGAGATATTGAAGGAATCCTCCAAGACATATGGAGACTCAAGCATAACTGGAAGATAAAAAGTTTTATCAACTGCTACTTTATTTTGGTAATTCACATTGGTAGCAAGTGATGTCAGACCAATGCAAAATAATATTTCTAACGTTCCTGAATTCAATCCGAGTGGCCCACATTATTAATCTAGTAAAATGAAGTACATTGAGAACATCTGTCATTATAAGAGTGATTATAAGAGTGATTATTACATTAATCACAGAATCACAGAATGATTAAGTTTCGAAGTCACCTTTGGAGAAGGTTGTGTCAAGTGCTACCCCTCTGCTGAAGCAGGGTCACCTGGAGCAGTTTGCACAGGATCGTGCCCAGGAAGGTTTTGGATATTTCCAGAGAAGGAGATGATAGATGTGATAGATGTGATATAATATGATGTGTTATGATATGATACAGTACATTTTTACTCAAAACACTTCACAATGCAAGACTTGTACAGGCATGGAAATACTGGCCTCACCAGGATAAAGAGAAGTTAATGGTCGTACTACCATGTGAAGCAGTAGGAAAAATACACAGCGTACAGAATTCTTGTGCAATCCAAAACAATCCCATTAAGCTCTTTACTTTGAGTAAACAAGATCTGGGATTTCAGGAGACCTCTTTTTTCTTTGTAACTCAACACTTCTCACTCCTGCCCTTCCTTGAAATACTTGTTCATGTTTCAGAAAAATGTCGTATAGATGAGTGTTTTGAGTTATTTTGGCCACTTGGTCTCCTGCTTTCACTTTTGTAACTATGTGAAAATTGACGTTTAAAATATAGATCTGCTTTAGTTTATGTGATGTTGACTTCTGATTTAGTTTAATTTGAACAGCAATGTTCTTCAGCAATCTCTGGCTTGCTCTTGTTTTTAGGTTGTATGAGACTCTCTGTTGCTGAACTAATGCTATCAGTTTGCATTAGCTGAAGAACTGATCCTGTGTACTTAAGGTGTATAAAATACTTGTAGTAATTGTTTGACACTTAGATCTCTCTGATTCAAAGCCACATGAAAAATGTGACTGAGGTTCTGATGCATTCCTATTGCAACACTGAAGAATGACAAGAATGTTCTGAATTTGAGGTGTTCTACTGATCATACTTTGCTAGTCATAGTTGAAATACTTAAGAAGTGAAATAATAAGCTTCTTCTACTTTGGGTTTCAGGGACTGTTGCAGAGAAGTGTCAAATTTACTCTTAAATTTTTCTGGGACTATTTGGAATGCCGGGAAATAGAGTACCTAGTACTGAACGTAATGGCAAACAGCATAGATAAGAGCATCCTTTTTTATTACTGATGATTACTTTATATATTGCATTACTTTTGATATGATGTATTATCTTCTTAGGTGAGGATTTATAATCTGACACATAAAATTAAAATCAAATCTACTTTGCATCCTAAATAAGAGACAGTATTTTATTAGAGGGAAAAAGATAGAAATAAAATATCTTCCTGAATATGTTGGACTTGCTTCTTAATAAAAAAAATACATTTATTTCATTTGTCTTTTAACTTACCATCTTGCCGTTTGTCTTTTATTTTATCAAACTCAAGAATGAAAACAACTCTCTGTGCTAGAAAGGATTTTTAAAGGTTGTTTCAATATGTACAATATTTTCTAATTTGATATTAGATTCTATATTTCATATTGATTTGTAGCCTAAAAGACCTTCATTGACTGAAGGAACTTGGACTTGACACCTTATGAAGTTGCCCTCAGTAGTAATTTTACACATCATTTAAATGTATGTGAAAAAATCCAGCATCATTAGAATTAAGCAGTGGAATCTGGCCAAATGGATTGTGTCAGTCTCATCTTGCCACCACATTTCTCAACCTTTACAGCTTATTGACCATTATTGAGAATAAAGAATTTTCAGTGTCCTCTTTCATTAAAGTAGGAATAAAAAAAGGGGAAATAAAAACAGAGATAAGCCTAAGTAGTATGTTAGTGCACATGCATGTTGAAAACGTTGAAAAGTGCTTAATATTCAGCCCTGCAGGGTAAAAATATTTAGGAATAAGCTTTTCTTTATTTAGGACCTTGAAACATCTCCTAATTACCTTAGTGAACACATAGGAACTTCAGAAATTCTCCAAAGTTCATAAATTTTCTAGCAGCTGTTCAGAATTTGTGATTATGTACCATATTGGTGGAAATAAGGACGACTTAAAATGTTCTTTGCAACAGATTCTATATAAATATGCATATGAAGACACTGCCAGAGATCTAAGTTGATACCCCCCCAAAAAAAAGTCATTAAATTGTGCCTGAGAACTATATCTTACCCACTGAGTTAACCCAAATGGCTGGAAAAAAAGTGTGAAATATCTTCTGCACAGATTTTAACATAATACAGAAGAACAGCTCAAGATTTCTTAAAACTGGCTTTCTTAAAGCAGAATATGAGCTTCATCCCCCTTTTTGGTCCTCCCAGAGTGGTTGCTGCCTTGTGTAACTGAGTAGCATAATGCACAGGCAATAAACCCTCAACGAATAATGACTTCCAAATTGTAATTTGTTGGGCAAATGCAATGTGAGTGGATAATACAAGAAGGAGTAGTCATGAATTTTGATTACATAATGAAATTGTAGTACAGTGTAGCCTCGTGTGGTTTTGTGTGTCTGAATAGCAGTTGAGAGATGAAAGAAATGTGAAACTGGAGGAAAACCTGGCAGAGAAAGGCAAAGGAGGAGAAGATTCTTGTCAGTAGGTTTTCTTCAAATTATTCCCATGAGACTGGATTGCTGTTCTTGTCATACACAAATGGTGAAATTATTCAATATCCAGAAGTATTTTCACCACATACATTGCACCACGTTGCACCACAATTTCTTGTGGGACATGGTCAGCCCCTTTTTTTTTTCCACTCATGCTGTTTAAAATACTGGAGCTGGAGCTCCATGACTACAAAGGATATGCAGCTGTAACCAGCTGTAGCCCATTTTTGTGGGGTTTCTGGGAGGTTTTTGGCCAGAAAATGGTTGTCTCAAAGTCTGTGCTTCCATCTTCTCTGACTTCCTGTCGCTTTTGCATGGCCTAAGTGAAAAAGAAAGGAGTGCAGAACAGAGCAAACTGCCGTTTCACTAAACGTGGCTCTCAGTGTGACTGTCCATGAGTGCAGAGTCCTTTAAGTGGAGACAGGGGTTGCGCCTTCTCCTTTCCGCGCACCTCGCATGGCCTCCAGGGGCTGTGGATGTGCAGGTCCTTGGTAAGGATGCTAACTAACTAGGCTCTGACACCGGAGATGGGAACTTCACTCACCCATGAATAACCAGAATAAATACATGTTTCCTCACCTCATTGATGCATGAGACAGAGACAGAACTTTGCCATTTTAGGGGAATGCAGAAATTACCAGGAGCAAAACACTCTTAAAAGTGTATTTTTTCTAGTTTGGAGTGAATAAATATAACCCTCCCAAAAGAAACTTTTCAGTGATAAATCTTTAAAAATTAGCATAAAATCTCCCCCTAAAAGGCAGTTTATAATAATGGTTTCAACCAGAATATTATTTCTTTATGTGTAAATCAGTATAAGATATGTAATACATAATTCATGTATATGTAAATTTATTTATTTTGAAGGCATGGAAAGATACTAAATGGAAAAGAATATGAATGCATAGTTACTCAGTAGGATAATAGGACAGTATTCATTATATATTCTGTATGCTGTCATTGGATAATTTAATAGAATGTATCTCCATTGCCATTGTGCTTTATTGCACACAAACTCCAAAGGTCCTTATCTGGCTTAAAAGTAGAGACAGCCTTATGCTAGACTGCTATCTAACCTCCGAAAACAATAGGAGAAAAACAGCTCTTCATGTTGAAAGAAAATATTTTAAACTATTAATTTAAAGTTGAGAAAGCCTCCATTGGTCATGTGATGATGGTATACGCACGGAACAACTTTGTAATTTAAATCCTACCAAGTACTTAAATTCCTAGCAATAGCAACATTTTCAGCCTTCATACAAAGTCCTGACTTCCTTAGTTTACAGTAAATTAATACGTGTCAGAAACACCAGCAAGACGAAGACAGATTCCTTTACAGGAAAAAAAAGTAATGTTTTATATCTTAAAAAAAAACACTTTTTTTTTTTTTTTTAAAGCAGCCCAAGCAGGTGTCAGTGGACGTTACAGGAAAGACAAAGAACATAAAAGATCATTGAATTAAAACTTCCTCTGTTAAAACTGAATTAAATTAACTTCCTCTGAATTAAAACTTCCTAGGGCTGCGAATGCGACGCTCCACACCATGCTGGGAACTGTGGTCCATAGGATCTGAAGGAGTGTTTTGCAAAAGAGTGTTGGTCAGACTCACATTTTTGATAGCATTGCAAGGTTCCTCATTACCAAAATGGGATACTGACAATGTAACCCACTTTAGGCAGAACTTAACTGATAAAGTTTCATAAAAGTATATCACCTGACAGCAGCTGGGAAACTTCAGATGCTAGGTGAGAAAGAGAAGGTTGCAGAGGGAGAAACCTGGAAGAGGGAGATTTTATTTTACAAGAAATTTGTACAAGCAGGCAGATGGTCAGGATGTGACAGATCCTTGGCATGATTACAAAATTTTAATGCTTAAAATCCTTGTTAACTTCTTAGATTCTTTTGTGTGTCCTCTATAAAACATTCTGAATGGAGGACATTCATTACCATTTCATTTAAAAGATCATAAGAATAATAATCTGTCTGTTCAATTATAGATTTAAGATTTATGTTGTGGTCTCATAGTTTCAAAATGTTTTCACGCAAAATGTATATAATATTATGCTGAGTTTCTCTTAATTGAAGAAGTTGTTTGCTCACAAAACCAGTGATAACCTGAAGCAGATCCGTTTCTTGCCAAGTGACAATTCGTTGTATCCAGAAGCTGATACCTGAGCTTAAAATACTGAAGTCAACATTATTTAAGGCTATTTTGATCTCCATGACATTGTTGTCTCTAACTTTTTATCCCAATGGTATTGTCATTGAAGGTACAGGAATGACCTGCTGGAGAACTTCCAAATAGACTTGTACCTGTGATATTTTATTCATTAAAGCAGACAATCTATACCATCTTTCGGGGCATTCTAGTATGGTATGCTTTGGTACTGCTTGTATTTTCTGCTGACCTGGAACAGAGACTGAGTTTTCAGGGATAAAAGGGCAGCTTGTCTAAAACAAAAGGCAAGAATATAACTTAAAAAAAAATAAAAAAGGAAGGTGCATTGTTTTAAAAAGAAGTATTAGTTTCTTTTTAAACACATAGGCTGTGTTTAAGTGACAGAACACAACCCAAATGGTTGGAGTCAGGCGCCCAGCACACAATGCTAACTTACCTGTTCCACCTTGGCACCAAAGCAGTGGGCAGGTAATAAATCACAGACATACCCTATGCTTAATAAAGAAAAGCACATACATCTCTCACCCCTGTTTCCTATCCCCCGCTAAACAAGAACCTATGGGGAGCTGTTGGACTAATTGCCCCACTAGCTCTTTTTTGACATTGATTAAAATTAGAAGCTACCAACCAGCGGGTGTGCAGTGAGCTGAGGGAATTCCCTCAAGCCACTGGATGAGGGAAGGAGAGGCTGCCCATAGAAGGATGGAGAAAGCATTCCTGTGGGAGGAAAAGAAAGATAGAAGCAGATCATCGTGTGATTTCCACAGGTGTTTTTTCTTTTTTTTCTGACTTTTTTGCCTCAAGTTGTAAATAAACCACTTAAGAGAATGAAGTAACTCTCCTTGGGCCAGTTCTCCTACTATTAAAAGCTTATTTAAATTCGGGGAGTTGAAATGTAGATACCTTTGGCAACATGGAGTTTGAGCTATTGAGAAATGTCTCCTCTAATAAAAAGCAAGAAACTGTATTTGAAAGGTATTGTGCCCTGTGAGGGTCAGTGTAATCCTGCCAGTGTTTAGAATGGATTTCAGTATTGGTAATGGGACTGCAGTGTTGATTCTGCACCAGATTATTGGTTCAGTGAACAGAACTTGGAGTCTGTGTCACTTTGAAGATAAAACAGCCTCTCTCAGGACGTACTGCCAAAAGTCTGATGAAATGAAGTGCTAAAGCTTTGACTGTTTCTTTAGTTTTGCTTTGACTTCGGAGTCCTTTGGGTTATTCTTTATTAATCTAAAGAAATCACACCTTCTGGCTATTTCACACTGTTTGAATTGCTAAACAAGCCTCACTGCTAGATTTTTAATTCCAAAGGAGTCTGCTGAATCATATGAATGACCTCAGGCAATATTTCTAATACCTGAGATGTTCTGCAGATTTACATACTAGCAGGGTAGTCAGTATTACCCAGGCTTATTGTGGGAATTTCATCAGATGCAGGAAAATCACAATAGCAGTACTTTATTTTGGGGTGCTTAATCCTCAATGTAGGGTTTGATCCTCAGTCCCTTGATCCTACCTGAGCCAGGTACTGAAATAAATGACTATTTCAAATTGTTTAATTTCTTGTTCTTTTTTCTTTCTTGTTATTGGACTATCACTGCTCTACCTTCCCGCATGGAGACCATAAAGCCCTGCCTACTGATATGCCAGATGGAGAAATTCCTCCTACTAAGAACAACAGAGCAAGCGGCCTTTTTTCATTAGCTTCATATTCTGTGCTTAACACAGGCCTTGATCTTAGTTGGAATCTCAAAATATCACTATAATAACAATGATAATAAATACTAATGATTTATGGGGACTGAAAAATCACCATGGCTTTATTAGGGAAGTTTTATATTTGCTTTATCCCACTGCATGAACTTCCCCAGAGCCAGGGAAGAGGACTGAATCCTCATGCTGCTGAGGAGCTGCTCAGGCTCCTTTAGTCAGACTATTTCACTGATGTGCTTATTTAATGTTGAAGTTAACTTAATGCTTCAGAAAGCAACATACTTTGTCCAAATCTATTAATCTCAGAAGGCCAAAGTTGCAATTTCTTTCTCTATGCAGCTCAGCTCAGCGTCAAAGCAAGCTGGAAGAATGCAGGAGAATGACAGTATATATTCCCTTGAGATTAATTGTTGCCTCGAGTTCAAGGCATTTGATTCAGAACACCATGTGATTCCTTTATGTTAAAGTCCTTTTCTGTTTTTGTTTTAACATTTAAATTACAGTGAGTAATTCTGCTCTGGTAATAGCTTCTCTGAAAATAGATGTTATTTCTTCCCACTTTATTAGAAGTGATTCCTGACGTGAAGTATTGTGGAGGATGAGAGATTTGTAACACGGTAGGTTATTCATTAACCGTTCCAGCAGAGCAACTTGGCAGAGAAGCGTTCCAATCTAATGATTATTTTATGTTTTGAGTAAAATGAGTTTAATTCTCCAGATAAATCCCTAGTTGATCTCAGCATTTTTAATCAGTCTATCAGTGTAATCCTTAGGAGCATTTTCTTCAAAGGCAGAAATTTCTAAGATCTGGAAGCAGCTTTCTACTGCTCACATCCATTTTCTGTTGCTTTTTCCCAACAGTCTTTCTCCCACTCCAAGGTCCTCTCGGGCCTTGACTTCACTGCAGTGGACTCTTGTCCTCTGGCTAGTCCTTACGGTTCCTTCATACGTATGAAGTCTTATACTTTAAATTTTTCCTGTTTCTCTAGCACTTCTCCTCAGTCACCCTGCTGTTCCTGATGGCCCCAGACTGTGGTATGGCAGCACAATGCCCTACACATCCTTCTTATTGCTGCCCCTTTTCCTGGTGCCACCGCGGCCTCGAGCAAGGCGTTATGGTGAGACAGCAGCGTCTGCAGACTCCACAAGGGGAGCATGATGGTCATGCTGGTGGGATCTTCTTTCCTGGCCCAGGATCCACCCAGGGTCATTTTTATATGAACTTGCTGTCGCAGAAAAACCAAGCAAAACAGAGCTCCAGACCAAGGAGACCTGACAAGGCTCTGCCCCGAGCCCTTGCAAACTCAGTGCAAAGCTCATGGCCTGGTCCTAGTAATGGCAATACCATATTACAGTGCAGGGCTTCACGTCTAGAGCCGCCACAGCCTGCGCTGTGTCCCACAGCTCTTGCTGACACTTCGACTGATATAAAGTTTATCAGTGTGAATCTGAGGGACCAGGAGAGCGGAAGCTGACAACACTTTTCCATGAAAACCATCAGGTTTGGGGAAAAAAAACAGGTTCTGTTTTCTTGGCGAAAAAAACTTTGATTTGTTTGAAAAACTAGTATCTCAAGCTTGGGATTTCTTTTACATTTTCTGTTAAAAAGTCTATATTTGTTGTTGAAAAGTCTAATGAAAGTAAAACTTCTTTTATTCTGGAAAAAAATTGTATGCAAAAACTACCTAGTAAAATGCCCGAATTTTATAAAAATATTTATCTGTTTCTCTTGCTTATGTCCCCACTCTCCTTCTCCCCCATCTCTCCTAAAGCCATCTGTGCCACTTAAAATCCTCATCATTTCTTTCTTATCATACTCTGTCAGATCATTTGTTAGCTCCTCAGACTGTACCAAATGCTCCTTATCTCCCTTCATTTCTACATGTTATTTCCATCCACAAAATAAATTTCCTACGCATGAAATTCAGATTTATACCATCTCCTTTTTTTTTCAACTATTTCTGAATAATCACTTTTGGCTCAAGATCTGCAAGCTTACACCTATGGCAATAAACAGTATTGCCACTATCATTTATCAACTTCTTATTGTCCCCCAGGCAATTTAGCTCTTTACCTTTCCTTTGCATTGTAAATTCCTTTCGTACTGGTACTCTAGAAATTTATACTGCTTCTGTTACTGTGCCTATGAGCTGGGCTTTCTGTTGCTGATATTTGAACTGATTTGTTTAAAAGTCTGCCAGTTTACAGCTTTGTGACCTTCAGACATGCTTTGAAGTTGTGGAGTAAACATATTCTGGTTGATCAACAATTTCCAGAAGCGTCAGAAAATTACATTTTGTGCTGTAAGGGAGGAATATGCTTGCAGTATTTAGCCACAAATTTTGGATCAAAAAGAAGTTAAATCAACTTTGTGTTGCATTTGTGACCATTATCCTGCTAAATCAAAGGCTGTTGCTATTGTTCTCAAAAGGAAATAGTACTTGTGTACATTACTCATTTTTGTATGAATATGAATTCCTACAAATATTTACATTTCACTTATGACTTTTTACACTATTTATGGGATTGCAACATACACTGGACTTCTCTTTTTGTCTGCTTTCATTTGTCACATTTTCTCTTCTCAGTAGAGTAGAAAATAAAATAAATAATTTCAAGAGCTTGGATTATTTTCTTGTCAGGCTTGAACCACGACCAAGAAAGAAGAGAACAATCTCATGATTGAATGATACTAAGTGAGGTGTTGAGGGTATTTTTTTTAATCACGTTAAAACAGACCCCAAATTATGAATTTCTTATATAGTAATTATATTTCGTGAAGCACAAAGCATAAAAAAGGTCAAGAAAGGAAGCACTTGTGAGGAAGACATTTATTTAATGCACTTTTTTACCTTTGAAATGCATGTTTTTGAGAGCTTTGTTCTGCTATGGAAAGGCTACAATGAATCAATAAAGACTGCTTTTATGCTAATATCACATCTTTCCATTTATTGATACATAATTTTCTACCTCCTATTATTATGCTCTCCTAAATTTTCAGATGCTGATATGAAATGAGAAAGTTCTTTTAGCAGATCTCTAAAATGTAAATTAATTCTGAGAATTCTTGTAAATTCTGAAATAATAGTGTCAAATGCTCTGCTGCCATTATTTTAATGGAATTATACAACAAGTAGACAACATTATTAATGTTGTCATTTTGAATATTGGAGAAATGACGCTGATATCATCATCAGCTCTCAAAACTTTTGACCTTCCTGACTCATGGTATTCTCAGTTTTTAATGGGTGAATATCTACTCTCAGCACTGCGAAGTAATGTAGCTCCACTGCTCAGCTGCAATCTAGTTATCACAGAATTGAGAACTATTAATCTTTGGGAGAAGACAATTTAGAAATCATAGGGTAGAAGTAGTCTTAAGAGCCTGTCGATATTATTTATGCTGATTAAAGTGTTCTTCAACTGAGACGACAGCTTAGATTCAAAAATCCCACATTCCATCTATGGAGAACTCTGGAATCATCACACAAGGGCTTACTTGTAGTAGAGAACTTATTTTCCAATATTCTAATGCAGTATACCATTTGTTTTAAGTTATTTATACATATATATGTATATGTGTGTGTGTGTACATATTTAAGTCATGTCATAGTAAGTTCACACAATATAAAATTATCAAAATATCTCTCTGATAACATCATTAAGAAATATATTTTTCTTTCTGACCTTAGAAATGAAACATGTAGAGTTTTGTCTTTAATTTTCTCTAGTTAGGAAAAAAAAGAAATGATGCAGTTATGTAACTGTAAGGGCCTAATGTCATTAGAAATGCTCCAGGATATGCACAGCATCTGCTGTGGCCAGCAGTTATCTCAGAAGACCTTTACGAGTCCTCTGCCATTTTAGGCTGAAATTTGGAGGCCAGAAGAGCTCGCGGGCAGCCTGATGTGGATGTCTGTTTTTACCTTTGGGCAAATGGTTCGCAGGGGTTGTTACCTTTGGGTGAATCAATCAGTTTGCAGGTGAAATTTAACTCTTGGTGTCCGTGTGTGAGCTATGTGCACAGACTCCCTTAAAAACAAATGGAGATGTTATCACTAGGGCTCTGTTCAGGTGCCTGCATAAATGCACAGTTCATCTTGAAATGAAATAAAGTATTTCATTAGAAATGAACAGAATATAATGCCTTACTTCCATCTGCAATCCACACACGCTGATCCTCTTTCATATCTGCCAGCCCATGTGGCAGATACCACAAGGTGTCTTCAGCAGTATTGAAAATTGGTGATTGAGCAATTGCTTGGAATTAGTGTCTAATCCCATCCAGGGAGGTCTGGAGAGCTGCTCAGCTCACCCTAAAGCATCCACCTCGCTCTCCACTCACTATGTCAGTTAGCTCACTACTGACTGTAACAGCAGTGTGAACAGTTAGGCCTTGCTTTGGTTGCCCACATAGGTTGCGAGAGCTATTGAGCTGCCTTGGGATAGCTGAGACATCTGAGATATCCACGGGAGCTCACGGATACAACCTGCGCCTTCTGGAGTGGTAGCTAAAGGCCAGGTGGGAGCTTTGGTTCACATGTAGATGCCTAAATTTAGATTTGTTAATCCATGAGCTGAACTCCACCCCTACTGAGCATCTCACTGAAACAAGGACCTAATTTGTAATAATCAAACATACTAAGTTGCACTTTCCAGTCTAAAATAATTGAACAACCTTGACTAATGCTTGCTGTACCACTAGAAATATTTTCTCTAACAATTGGTGTAGAGCTGAGAAATATAAATAGTAGCTGTTCTTTATCCAGCATGAATGTCTTCTGTTTTGTGAATCAAAAGTCAGAAAAGCCTCTCTCTTATACCACTGGTGAGAAAGTCAGAAGCAGTAATATTTACAGTAAGCTGACTGAAAACAGCAGCCCTTTTTCCACTGGGCTGTCATTGTTGGAAATTTGCTTAGGGATGTTTAGAGGGTCCTCTGCAGTTTTTGTGCATTCTCTTTGACATTTTAAGCAACATATTTTTTACTTTGTAATTTCTGTCTTATCTAAATCCTAGCAGTATTTTCCTGATGGAAAGTCTGCTTTTCCTGCTGTCCGTCTGCTGTCAGTCTGATCTCACAATACTCTTTACTCCATCTGAATTTTCAGTATAGAACAGTTTCCAAGTAAGGTACTAAAGATTAAATCCAAGATAATATTTTTCATTATTAGCTTGAAATTTATTGAATTAGATACAATCAGCAAAACAAAGAAGGTATCAAAAAAAAGCTCTTCCAAAAAAAACCCCAGACAGTATAATGTACAAATGCAAAGGACTGCATTAACAAAGGTCTGCATTAACAAAACATGCTAAATGAGTAGCCAGTTAGAACAGTTTGTTCTTACACGAAAAATAATTGCCATACTATACCATTGATCTATACCTTAAACACCCATTGATTTTTACAGGATGTTTCATCTGTAAAGAGTGCTAAAATATAAAGCTTTTAATGCAAATTGATTTGAAGAGGATAAATGAATATACAAGCACACTTTTTATTTCCAAACTATTTAAGCAGATGTGTTTTCTGGTAACAGTAGTTTATACTGACATATTCTGTGCCCAGTCCTGAACTTTCCAGTACAGTTGATGGACCTACTGCAGCCATCCAGCAAAGGGCCACAAAGATGAATAAAAGGCTGGAGCATCTCTCATATGAAGAGAGACTGAGAAAGCTGGGGTGGTTCAGTCTGCAGAAGAGAAGGCTCAAGGGAAGACCTTATCAATGTGTAAAATACCTGATGAGGGGGAGAAGAGATGACAGAGCTCAGTGCCATGCAGTGACAGGTTGAAAGACAAAGGAAACAAATTGAAATACAATCAATTTAAACCTAGTCAGGCACTGAAACAGGTTTCCAAGAGGGACTCTGGAGGCTCCATCTTTGGAGATATTCAGGACATGATTGGACACAGTCCTGGGCATTCAGCTCTTGGTTTCCCTGCTTGAGCAGGGAAGTTTTACTAGATTATCTCCAGAGGGCCCTTCCAGCCTCAGCAATTCTGTGATTCTGTGTCTTTGGACTATTTTCTTACCGTAGTAGTGCTTGCTGGGAGCTCAGATGTTCTCCACCTTATGCCAGGTATCATTTTTAGATTTTCAGAATGGGATATACTGCTAGGAGCATCCTTTTTCATGGTGAGATCTGTACGTTTTACAGCATTTTCCCCAGGTAAGTCATTGTGAAGGATCATGGGACACTTGCAAAGAACATGGGAGGATGATTAGTGCAGATGAAATATCTGAATGAAAGACTGTGAAGTCATTCTTCATTACATTTTTTCTTACATTTGTTTTACATTTGAGTAAATTTAGTCCCAGAGAATTTAATGATGTGGCAGCAAAGCAATGCCATAGATAGAAATAGAAAGCTATCGAGATTTCTAGACTCTGACTTAAGATTCCACATGGCATTAACTGCGAATTGCATCACTTTATGTGATGGAATTTATAATAAAGAAAATCTGAGTATTACTGTAAAAATTAATATGTTGCAGATTAAGGGACACTGCACAGAAGTTCTGTGATTGCCAGATTTATTCATGGTTTATGTAAAACAAGAGAAGGAACCTAAGAAGGTGAAAACACATCCACAGCTGAAATTCAGAGGGAGCCAAAAGCCTGGTTCCTGCTGGCACTTTTGGAAAGTGCACCCTCGATGTCTAGCAAGCCCACAGTTCTGTAAATTAGCAGAAGAGGAGCTGGGAAACTGCGTGAAGAAAATGTTTGCATAAATATGAAGATGGTCACAGCTGTTCTAAGAAAGCATGAAACTAAAATTGTATAGAAATGGAAGCAAGGAATCCTTTTATGTTTAAAATATGAGGTTGCATGAAAAGAGATTAATGAGAAGTAGTTGTGAAATGAATTCATTTAAATAAGAGCTGTTTCCTTTTTTGGACCTGGTAAGTTACGGTTTCATGAATATTTGTCAAAGTTAATGTTGCGAAGCTGAGCTGTTGCTCTTTCTTAGAGAATTAAACTTGTTGTCTTCCTTCATATTACATATTCCCTTTTAAAAATGAAGAGAATGCAATGATTAATACATATGCTGCTAAATTCTCAAAAGCTCGATTCAGCTATAGAACAAGAACATTTTGCTTCTTGTGAAAAAGTAATGAACTGTATAAATATAGGAATCAAAGCTTAAAGTTGACTGTAAATGATAAATGCCTCTTCTCCTTGCAAGGTTAATCTGTTCAGTTTCTACACCTCATAAGGAGAAGACCCATCAAACTTCGACATCACTGTTGATCATGCAGTGATCATCCCAGCCCTTATGTTGCTCTTGGTCAGGAAGAACAGTACCTTGTCCACTTGCAAGAAGACATATTGGGGAACAGCAAACTGGCTATTGCAGATTTTTTCAATCTAAATAAAAATAACTTGTGGTTTCCTGCAGTGAAACCATGAAGGCCTTTGTCAAAAACACTTTGAATATGTCTGTAAAAGAAAACAATTGCAATGATAAGTTTCTAAGTTCTTGTCATACAAAGAGCCTCAGATTTATCCTTAATCTTGGTTTTCTCAAAAGCCAATATAATTATGCTGTAATTAAACTTGAAAATCTGTTTTTCTGAAATGTCATTTATTCTTGGCAGAATACTTTTTAAAATTAACATTCTGCTTTTGGACGAACTGATTTTCAGAGAAAAAAAGGGTAATTTTTCTTTCTATAAAGTTTTCACAGCATGGAAGAAAGTTTGACCTTATTTATTCATTCTTAAGGCTATTCCTTGACCTTTTTCTCTTATTTGTGGCAATATAACAGAAGGCAATGAATACAGAGCGTATAAAAATGTAGAAAACTGAAGACTTGGGAGAATGGATAAATGTCTTTGCACCAGATGCTTGTATTCATTTTGGCCATTTTTAATTTGAACTGTTTAGAGAATGTTGACCAGACATGAGATTACAGAGTTATTATTCATTATGCTGATTTAATTTCTTCAATATAAAAATTTATAAAAACATGACTGAATTGAACAGAACATTTTAATGAAATAATGATATTCTACATAAAGTAATAGAAACATAGTACCAGGACTCATTACATTTGATAGGAATTTCAGATACAGTAAATATAGGGCTGAATACTTGAGATAGGCCAATGCTGTATTTTGGTGAAATCAGGCAATTTGTGGGAACCATAAAAATTGAAAATTATGCATAGAGAGACAAGAAACTGTTGAACATATGCCAGTTAAGCATTTGAAATAGTATAGAGCTGTGTGTGATTTTGGGTTTTTTTAGCTTTTTCTAATACAGGAAAATGTTTTAGATGACCACATATACACAACAGTACCTACCTTTCAGGATAACTTGTGTGGAGCCAGTGGAGCTGCTCTGTAATAACGAAAGGCAACGTTGGTGTGAAGCACAGTTGTTCGCCTGAGTCTAGTGCTGCTAGTCAGAGTTAAACTCTACATGCTAATGCACTGCAGCAGTCAAACACTGAGGACAGCATGAATTTCAGACAGTTTGGGTTTCAAAGCGATGTCTTCAGGGTAGGACATATAGGGCATGTGCCTTGGTGTGCCTTCGTTATCTTCATGCATGGTGTAACGTGGGAGTCTGTACACCTTGACAAAAAAACCCTAATAAGTCGATAACAAATAAAATAAGCCAGTTTGTTTTAAAATTAAATTTACACCAATAGTGATTTAGTAATTCATTCTGAAGCGTCTAATATTTTGCTGTAGATTGATTTCACTTTTGAAACTTGATTTTAACCTTGTGTAATCTTTAGAGGGTTGTCTAAGGCAGAAAGGTTCTGGCCTACGGAGATGATGGTTTTGAAATTTCACATTAGGGCTTCCTGAATTTCTGAATATTACTACATTGTATTGCTACATTTTGTCTTTTTGTATTGAAATTCTTAGTGTATTCAAAAAAAATGTATTTTTCAATTTTTCATAGTATTTCCTTGATTAGTTGAGCGTTTTATGTGATAATATTGTTTTATCAGTGCCTGGTACAAAGTACTGGTATAGACTAGTTTTGTGGTATTCAGCTCACAACTTAGGGTGATCAGAGCTCAATTCATCTGCCTAAACACTAGGCTTCTAGTGCCATCTGCAATGTAGTAGCCACGTCTATGTGTTTATGGTAGACAGGGCCTCCAGAGCCACCATGCCCTTTGAGAGCAGCCTTTGTCAACCAAAAACATCTCAAATGTTGCTGGAAACCTGTTCAGGCAGTTAAAACTCTTGCCCTCAGTTATATCTAGATACTTAGATTTAGAAATATGTATCTGCATCTACATCTCCGTGAACACACCTTCACTCAGCTAATTAGTAAGACCTGAGTAACTGGGCAGGACACTGTTTTCTTCCAATCATACCCTTTAATTGAAATATGTATGTGTACTTAACTCTACCCAAGTGAATAATCCCATGTAGTGCATTGGTCACAGCAACAGGGAGTTCTTTAGAGAGATAATGGCTTACAGTAAGGCAAATAGTGAGCTAATAGATAATATACCAGTAGATGGTGCTCACAAATGCGTAGCCGCCTTCTCCTATCTTAGTTTTTTTGGTATTGAAGGTTGCCAGATTTCCAGCAAATCATCTTTTATATAGGTCTTTTTAATGGTTGCATAATCACAGTCGAGCACATGCAAGACAGGAGCCTGGGTGAAGACTGGGAAGGTTGTGAGTGAAGTTGATCCTGTGCTGGGCCCTTTGCAGTGTGAGCATGGTCCTCCAAAACCAATATCCATTAGTTCCTGGGCTGGGGAACTATCCAAATCAAAGATTTCAAGCACGTCAGGGAATTCTGAATGTGAGCTGCTGGCCTCAGCACTTTATCACTGTTAATTTAGGGTAATAACATTTTCTGTTTTCTAAGGCTGCAAGGAACTGACCTCAGAACTGCATTGGATTTGGCTCTGCTGAACAGATGTCCTAATGGAATGATAAAAACTAATTTGTTCCATAGAGGAAGGAAACAGAAAAGTGTTTTATTTACATGAAGGGTATAACTACATTAAAACACTGAGAATAAATTTCAGAAATTGATTACTGAATAGAGCTAAGGCTTGTGGCTATAAGGGACTTTAAGAGTTGAGTTATCAGTGTGACTAAGAGAGGTAAAGACCCAATAAATAAATAAATAAAACCCTGCACTGGGTGCTGGACTCCTGGGCTCCAGGAGACCACGTGGGAGTTGCTAGAAGCCCAAAGACACAACTTGAAAACCAGGCAGGTTGAGTGAGAAGCTACCACAAATGAAGAAACTGTTTGAGAAAGCAAGGGGAGCAGATCTGAACTCCTGCCCCGCTGCCAGAGCTTATCGGTCAGTGATATCTGGCAGTGAGTTGCCTCCGTCCATGCAGAGAGACACATTCGGAGTCCTCTCCCTGTACTGACCACTTGCAGATTTTGCTCTGGAGCAATTTCGCCAAATCTTTCAGCTTTTGCATCAAGGAAACAAGAGCAGTGTGCCAGTACCTGCCTTCTGTAGCTAGCGTAGGTGTGCAAACACATGCCCCAGGCACTAGGCGAGCTCACTTCTCGGCCCACACTCACTTGCATGTCTCCAAGGAAGGATCTTTCTGCCACATACCAGGTCATTGGGGTATGAGGGGAGACTTCCCCTCATAGAAGTTGTCGTGCCCTTCCAGAGGACACAATAGCCACGGGCTGAGATAGGGCAAGCGAAAAGGGCCTCATTCCAGGACACGCAGTGGGATGATGCCTCACGGTTGGAGCGGGAGTTGAATTCAAATCCATCTCTGTCCTAGCAGAGAGCTCCCGCTTACAGAGCAGAAGATAATAGGGGGAATGAGGGTGCTAGGGTAGTAATTTCTGTGCTCATTTCCAGGCTCGTGACCCATTACAGAGGTTGTGACCACTGAACAGCTCTGTGCTTGGTGAAATTATTCATGCTGCTATCTGCCCCACGTTCAGCGCTGAAGTCTTGGAGGGTCCTATTTGGGTAGGGCTCACTGGGGACATCAGCTTGTCCACTTAGCACAGATCCCTGCATGTGCAGGAGAGACAACATCGGCTTTATTTTATAAATTTTAGGCAGTAAAACACACATCTCCCTTATTTCAGTGCAGCATGAGGTACAAGTTGAATGTCTTACACGAACAGGTTGATGTACTGTTACATTTTATTCATCTAATTTTGTTGATCTTTAAATGTAAAAAAATGCCTTTGTAAATATTTCTGCTTGTAAGTTCTTTTTCCACAGCTGGTGGTCCATTTTGCCAATTTGGGTTAAGGAACATCATCAGTTGGAAATCTGATCCATTTTAAAAACAGAGTTAAAAGCAGAATAAATTGCTACACCTGCTAATAAGTCCCCTGCCAGCTTTCCTGTTTCTTTTAAGTAGTTTTTGCCTCCCCTCTCTTGCTGTGCCAGGTTTGCTTGCTCGCTGCTTGTGGAGGCAAAGCCTTTGGCTTTGTGAGCACAGATGCCAGGGCTGCTGCCACCTGGGTGTGAAGCACTGTGCGGGGAGCCTGTCAGTAGGAACTGTTGCATGGTACCTGCTGTGGGGCCTCCCCAATACCATGTCACCTGTCAACACTTCAGCATTAACTTGGACTTGGCAAACTCAGTTGTGCGGCGGCAGTTCAAACCTCTGGGCCTGCAGATCTGGTTTATGTCCTGGGCCCTTGAGAATCCTGCAGACGACTGATGAAACTCTACATGGGGAAATCAGTTTGTTCCCAAAGGGCCAGAAAATACATGAGCCATAAGTTAGAGGCAGAGGAGGAACAGAAGGATTCATAAATACATTGATAGTTTGTGTGTGTGCATGAAATTCATTTTATATCACACAGACACCATCTTCTGCAAGACAGATAGGCAATTTGTGAATGTGAAAACAGAGCAGATGGAAAGCTGTGACGTTCGGCTTACACAAAACTCACCGTCAGTCTCCGAGTTGTCCCCTCACCCAGTCCACTCTGTTGGCAAGGCCAGCCTTGACTCCTGCCTTGCTGCTTCTCTCTTTGTGCTGATTTCCCTGCTCACACAGGCATGTGGAGGAACCTCCTCAGGCTGATCCAGGGGACCACAGCATCTTTCTTCTGGGTTCAGATCCCTTCCAAGTTGGATACATCCTAGGATGTCAGAGACAGATGAGGCCATTGGTAATGACAAACTAGCCAGGCAATTGGGTAGAATCTGTCTAGCCAAGACATATAGTTAATTTCTGTATGATTAGTATAATGGTTTTTAGTTGATTATATTTCAAGACACCTCCTGTTCATCCTCTCCCCTCTCCTCACACTCATTTATACATAACCTGTCACTAGCCAGGCCCTCCCTCCTCTTCAGCCTTTGGGGAATGGGTGGTGACTGGAACTGCCCGACATTCACAGCTCCTAGGCTGTCAACTCAGCCCATCAGCCCAACTGTTTATCCAGTTCAAAGTCTTGCAAAGACCAATACCAAATGCTTCACAAAAATATGTTACTCTCCCTCAATGTGCAAGTTACACAATTAGAAGCCCTAAAGGAGATATTTCCCTTGAACCTCTGGCATCATAACTTTTACCTTTTCCCTTAGACCTTTTTATCCTTGGCCAGGAGGATATTTTTGTTTGTCACATGCTTTCTCCTCTATCAACAATGTGAAGGTGTTGATAAAATGACTTTCATTTTTTTCCCCGCTGTCTCAGGCAGGAAATGTTTTGTGTCTTCTCTGATAATTAATCAGTAAAAGTCTGTTCCTGTGATGCATTAAAAAAGCCTTTTTCAGTGCTAAAGTAATGATTAATTTATGCAATGTTTGAATGGTTTTCATCAGTTAGCAGATACAATGATTTGATTTATCCTGTATAATGATTTCATCTGAGATGTCTCACTTGCCAAAAGAGCTTGACATATCTGATGTGAATATTGCTTTTTATTACACTGAATCACTTTGTATTCACACACTTTGTTACAACATTTTGCTGCTTGCTTACTTTTAGAGATAATTCAAAATAATTACATTTTATTTTCATTTTGGAGTTTGGTTGTTTTAAATGAGTCATTGATAAAGCTGTTAATTCCCTAACGTAATTCAAAATCCAGTCTGCTAATTTAAATAACCAACTGCTTGGTTAAGAGTATAAATGCCAGCTTGTACAATGAGCATTTCAGTCTGCCTATAGTATTCTTTTACTGTATGCCTACAGCAGAGGCACTTTTGAAGAACAGCAGGATCCAGCCTGCCTAATTTAAGTACATGGCTCCTCTTAGACTGTATAG
>JAUBOD010000001.1:6049060-6060106 GCA_032353885.1 Nothura maculosa
CTGTGCATTCAGAGCACTCCTCTAATGGAAGATAATGGTAAAATTAGCTTAAAGCTGACTTTTAAGCAGGACTAGGATTTCTGTGAACTACTGCAAGAGCTGAAATAAGTAGTGTGCAATTTTATTTGGCTGCATGCTGCACAACAGAGGTACTACAAATGCTGTTATCTAGCAAATACACTAGGTACAAAGAAAGATGATAATCAATGTTACTTTTAAGTGTGTCTGCTCAGCTGGATAGTACTCCTTAGTGACTGAGGTTTGCACATGCCCTCTTGCAGGCTGCAAAATATTCTTGCAGATCTTTTGATCTAGAAGGAAATTTATTCTAGCAAGGCAAAAAGCGAAGGTGTACCTTAGAGGTCATATCTTGTTGCTTTTGTTCCTTCTAAGATAGAAGTTTCCAGGATGACAAGATTAAGAGAAGACTTTGCCACAGAATAAATTTTGGCCCATCAGCAGATAGAGCATTAGCTGAAGAAAATGTATCTATGATCTCCAAGAAATGTAAAATAAAATAAATCTTAATTTCAAGATGTATGAGCAGATTGCACTACATTCACATTGAAAGATTTTCAGGATATAGAAAAGGAGAACAATTAAAAGTATAGGATTACACATTTGAGGTAATGCTACACCTCAATCAGAACTTGAGGTGTAGCTCTCAAAAGATATTGCCCTATGGAAGTGTGCCTCACTCTGATCTCTCTGCAGTATGTGATGCTTTATTACATAGTATGGAAAAATCCTTTTTTTTCTTGGCACATAAATATGTTCATACACATGTTTTCATACTGTGAGAACATGCATATAATTTTAGTATAACTAAACAAAAGATGTCATATTTCACAAAAAATATGCAGGAAATGTTCAGGTTATTAAATACAGGGGAGAACAGATGGGAAAACAAGCAAACAACCTTATACTAATAGTATAGTATATATAGATAGATATATAGATAGAACATATAGGATGTGTGTGAATATATAGTATGTATGGTCTAGTAATCAGTATAATGTGCTTCCTGGAGCAATCTATTCCTAAGGTAATAGATTTTTTTTAAACTCTATAATTCACTAAAGTGTAACTTCATTTGTTAATATCTGTGTTGTTTTTCCATTTTGCAAAGAGAAAACAAATAATCTGCCTTTGGAACATCACACTAACATCATGAGGTAGGGGGGCACTAGAAATATGAAAACATCTATCATTGATGGTGGATGTAAACTAACTGCACCAATAACAATGGGGAAATGTCAGATGTTTAAGGAAATTGTCCTTTTAATGCAACTTTCCCTGCACAGGCTGGATTTATTGCTAGGCCTATTTCTGAACCATTCCATATCTGGGTTGGAGTAGTTGTCAGTGAAGCTTTAATAGACTGGCTCATCAGACGAGCAGAATGAAGAGCAGAGTGGCAAAAACCTTTTAATGCTTCATCAAAATTTTATTTCTTTGCTTTGAATGAAGTGCAGTTTGAGAAATATATTTATAGGACTTGCTGTGTATCTCTGAATTCTGCAAACATAGAGCAAAAAAACCTCTCCCTTTCTTAGCCATAAACCCAAATGTTGCTCTTCAGCCTTCCAAGGGTCTGCATGGTCAATCTGGCCATCATGGCCAACATGAGTGTGAACAGGGGTGTCCATCCAGCGTGCCTGGGAGCTGTGGTGAGGAAGGCAGCCAGTGAGGTTCTTGTGCTTGCCCAGCCCTGACTGCTGCAGTCCTGATCCAGTGACCACGGGTGTGTCTGCAGCTGCTCCAGGGTACGCACACAGGACACATAGGTGCCTGCGTAATACACTTAAACACAGTCACTACTCTAGATGCTAATTCTTCTGGACCCTCCAGCTCTGCCAAGTTAGCTAGTCCAACTCCATGTATAAAATCCTTCTGGAGAAAGGGTGACTGTTTCCCAGGAACTGCAGCATTAGCTTTCAGCAGGTTTTTTCCTCAGCTCAGCAGTGTTTCTGATTAACGTAAAGTAGCAACTGTGCTGTGCTATGTGTTCTCTTGCAACAAGTTAAAATCTACGAGTACATAACCCTCAGCTATCTGAGAAAACTCTGTATATAAATATGGAGTTGCATTAATTTCTTTTAAAAACATTTTAACAATTTCTAAAGCAGAATATTCTGAGGCATTTCTTTGTACTTGTCTTATCTATTGAAACAATTTTATGGGTATAGCTTTTATCTGTTACAATACTTGCTACCTGTTGTGTTTTGCTCACTGAAATTTGTGCAAATACATTGCTTTTATTTCAACTTTTAAGTTTTTTTATGCTAATGCTTTCATAAGTTAGCAAAATAGTTCCTGTTTTGACTGGACAGTACTTCAGGAAATGGTCTTCATTCGAAACTTTCACAATCAACGTTTCAGTGGAAGTAAATGATTTACCGTTGCTTAGAATAACTCTAAGAAGGCCCAAACTGATTTCTAAAACAGGAACCTCCATCTGAGCTCTGTAATCACACGACGATGTCGGTTATTGAACATTATTGAGGCCTGGGGCGTTCTGATCTTGCTGCTGTCGAGGAGTTGGGTTGGCAGACCCACAACTTCCTTCAGGTAGGAAAGCAGACAAGCTGGAGAAGCACGACTGCTTCCAGCAGGAAGGAATGTTGCTTTTTAAAATATGCTTCATAATGAAATATTCATGCTTTATTTTATTAGAATTGTAATTAGGTCACATGCTTCTGGAAGAGGAGACTGCCAGGCATGACTGAGCTGTTGGATCTTCCTCAGTGTTGGTCCGTTTTGTTTTACAGATTTAATTGACTCCAGATCCTCTTTGTGCACCAGATACAAATGTATTGTTAGGTTACATTTCTCCAGTCCAAATCGGTTGTGGCTCCTACTGCCTAAAAAGGGATTGTGCCTGAGAACGGGTTGCAGGACCCGACCAACTGAATCTGCTGTGCTGCAGGGATGCAAAAGCAATATTATCTGGTGTCATATCAGAATTTATAAAAGCATTAAAATTTTAAATCTCCTGTGAAGTATCAGCTCTCGAAGTCCTGGCTCCAGTTTTATTTCCTTTGTACTTGCGCAAAAATCCCTATGGGTGGGGGAGGAGCAAGGCGCTATGAAATGAGCTGGAGTTTTTTAGGTTTTGCTTCCCAGTGTCTGCTGGATCCTCTGCACAGACACCCTTTAGTGGCCTTCAGCCTTGTTCCCTGCTTTGCCACTTCCCTGGGCAGGAGTCAAGGAGGTGTCTCAGGGTTGCAAAGCAGTTTCACATAGCACAGGACTTTTCAGCATCGATCCTAAATACTCCTGGCATGAGAGGCAGCATGGCACCAACCTGCTGTGCACTGGAGGGTCGTCCAGCTGAGGCAGCAGATGCAGGTTCATCAAAATGTGTAAGACTCTCACGTGCCAAAGGACAAGCTTAGTCACAACTGGGATGTCTCATGTTTTGATCTGGGAATTACCAAGTGGCTCATATGCAAGAATAGGCTTCATATCCTGGATTACTCATTTCCACAGGCTGCAGAAATACAATAAATGAAACAAAGACTGTTGAATTCAATGCAAATTGCTCAGAATAATCAAACTTTTTTTTAGTGGTCTAATACAGGTATATCCTTTTACTTGTAGATTTTGAAAAATTGGGCATTAGCTATACTGTGATGAACAAAGAAATTAGATTCTAGTTATAATTCTTACACATTTTATTTCTTGTAAGTTCATAGCTATTTGCTGAAATAAGAGCACAAGCTTGTCATTTAGATGATCATTCTAAGAAATTTCTTGTAAATGTAATGCACAGTAGGGCCTGAAACAGATTACAGAGCTGGAGTAGCTTTGACTAAGGTACGTGCTTATCATCTCGCTAGCAGAGGTGCTGCAGTGGATAAAGCAATTTGAGAAACTTGGTTTTGGAGCTATGGTAATAGGTGGAATGCATAATGGATTTTGTTATTTTAATTCCTGTGTGCTTTAAGATTTAGTAATTTCTCTGAATTAATTCGGTGTCAGGAATAATGCTGCCTTTAATTCGTGTTGCGAGAGAGGAGAGGGACTGCGGCTGCTATTGCTGCTGTCAGAGTTTCAGACGTTCTCTCTAGGTTATTTGTGCCGGGCAGAAAAAGCTTAAGCTTGGCTGTCTGAATTTGGCTGTGGTTGAGAGCAGGAAGGAATTAGCTGGTGTTGGGAGGGAGCTGGAAACCCTCTTGTGGAAGGGCTGGGGATGCAGTGAGGAGAGTCTGGGATCAGGGAGCGGAGGAAGCTGGTGCCTCCTCTGCCTCCAGGACCATCTGCTGCTGCAGCACTTGGGGACTGCAGTCAGCCAAGAGAAGACCTCACTTCCCAAAGCTACCACCATGCATTGCCCAAACGGAAACAAGTATCCGTATCCCTGAGGAAAAATGGAAGTTAAAGCCTGATCTAGTGGTGTGTTTTAATTTTGTTTTCCCAGTAATTTTTTTTTTTTGAAATCTGACTGCATCTAAGCAATTCAAGTGGTTGACTCAAAGCTAACCCAGGCAATCACTAATAAAATTAATTTCTCTTACTACAAATTAAAACAAAAAATCTCCAAAATCCATCTTAAATTTAGCACAGATGCTGCCTGCTATGTCCCATTTTGGAAAGGGAAGGAGAATAAACATTTTAATATTCCCAAGAATGCTGAAGGAATTAAAGGGTGAAAAAATGTTCATTATTTAAGAAAGAAAAGTGGATTGAATTCAATGAAAAAAAAAAAAAACCTTGTGAAGAGTCCAAATCCACAGACTTTCCACATCAGCAAATATTTTAGACTTTGGCTAAGGTTTTTGATGATGCTATAAATTATATTTTGGGAGTAAAAATGAAGTATTGCCTACATGAATGTGGGTAACATCTGCCTGGCAAAAAGTAAATGAGCAAATATGGCAGTATTTCACCCTCCCTCAGAGAGATAGTGATAAAGGTCTACATGTCAAAAGGGAAAATAATTTTAAACTGCAAATAATTGAAGAATTTTATTCCTTTGCTTTATAGTTTTAAAATAAACAAAAGTAAGTACTGCTGTGATCTGCAACTGAACTTAGACAGGTGTGCTCCATCAGTGGTCTTGTGCAGGCGCCTAACTTTAAGCACAAGTCAGGGTTATTGTATTTTTTTTTGCTTGCTTAAGCATACCAATCCGGTGTAAAGCAGATACTGTGTTATTTGCACCCACACTGTTAATGATCTAAAGAGCACCAGGGAGAAACCAGCAAATATGTGTCCTTAGAGAATGAGACGGAAAGTACATAAAAAAATACAAGGAGTCATATTTAGGATACAGCAGCATCTCTGTTAGGTCCAAACCAGTCAGTTGTTGGAGTCCATGTGTGTTTATATGTTGTTGGGGAAGGAAGGAATGAAAGAATACCACAATTTGGCAAATAGTAGGTAGTTAACACTGCAAAGCTCTGCTCAGGTGAAATTAACAGTTTTAGTAAAACAAGGCATTTTCTTATCTTCTGTAAACAATAATTACAGGGCTATGGATTTTTTACTCTATTTTATCTGGGAAAACCATGTGTAGTTACTTCTGAATACTCTTCTGAGAGTATACCAGAAATGCCTGCCAAAATCATTTAGATGTAAGAAATACAATTATATTAAATAATTTAATTAATAATTAAATAATAATTAAATAATTTATCATTCAAATAATACAAAATACAAAAATAACATCTTTTTTAATACAAAAAATGCATCTTTTCTATTTAGAAATCAAATGAGGAGAAGTTTGTCAGGGAACATGAGGTGTGCTTGGTCCATTCTTATCTCAGCGCAGGACCACCTGTACCTACATCCTTCCTGGCTTTAGTGTTCATGTTTGTATTAACTTGGACTGTTTTGTTACAGAAAAAGTGCCAAGTGTTGAAGATTATTTTGTTGTTGTTGTTGTTTTTTTCCATAGAGGATTATAAGAAAACTGTTTGCTAGAACATTGAAAGAGTTGTACCTTAAGATTGCAGCAAATATTGCAATTCATGTATTGGCCCATCAGTACTGGATGGACCTTTCTAGTTCTTACAGTGCTTGACTGAATTTCTTTTTCTATTGTTGCATTTCTAAATGCCAAGAAAATAAAGTAGATCAAATGCACTGAATTTCCATTTATGCTAGCATTCAGTTTTATTTTTTTGTTTTCTTTTGACTTTGAGAATAAAAGCAGAATGATATCTTAAAATTGTATATTTTTGAGCTAGACTGCAAAGTGGCTACAACGTGGAAGCCGCAAGCTCTCCACCAGCCGCGTATTGCAGAGCGCTGTGTGAGGCCTGGGGCCGCGGGGAGCTGATTGCCTTGAAAGCCCAATTTCATTAAAAACAAAACAAAACAAAAATCCAGGTTGCTGCAAGTGGGGAAAAAGCGACCATATTTGTAATCAATTAAATGCAGGCAGGATAGCTGTGATCTGAAAGAAAAGAGGGGATAAGGGAGCTGCCCAGGGAGCACAGCATGATGTATGTGCTCTATATGTTCCCACTGCCCACATGCTCAGCAGGTAACTCGCAACCAAAGCCACCTCCCATGCCCAGTAACCAAACGCCTTTAATGTCAGTTGGATATAGACTATAGATTAATAGTTCTCATTATTTTTTACACTCCCTGCAAATCACTCGCTGTCTGGGCAGTCCTTTTCTGGAGGCAAGATGGATCTCTGTTAATTTAGTTCTCCGAGCAGTGCAACGTCTTGTGTCTACTCTCCTGGCACTTAAGGGCAGTGCATTAGAGTGGGCTGAAATACAAGTTCAGAGATACTCATCAGTGAGATCCAATAACTTGCTATACACGTCTCCAGGCTCTCCCTATCCACGCTGTTTTAAAACAAAACAGCGGTAGATGCTGTGGGGCTGTGCTTACTTTCCTCGGGGGCATAGGCCAGTAACAACCAGAGAGCATCTCATGCAACTTCTGGCCTGTGTAAGCTTTGAAAACCTCATGGGCTTCATAACTGTGACATCTGGCTTCGGTTTATCCGTTTTCCATCATACTTTTAATAGTATTTCATCAGCCACCCCAGATCACATCTCCACGGGAAGACCTACACTCGGTTCATCCGCTCGTCCTCATGCGCCTTGTGTCCCTCGGGAAGGGAGTTGAACCCAACTTTGTGCACATGTTGCAAGCTGTAGCTCATGGATAAGGGAGGCTCATTGATCTGAGCACTGTATTTCCCTGCTGTACCTGTTCTCAACTCAATAGGCCATGCCGTGCCCAGCCCCAGGGATTTTCCTTCCCTTTTAGCTCTGCGATGCTTTTACCTTGTGCACAGGAATTATGTGCAATCACAGGGAATTCTAAAATGAAGATTTTTTGCAGGAAGTTATCTTTTTTTGACCTTGGGGTCTCCTACAGTTTCTGTTAGCTCAGTTTTGTAACCAACTCAAAATAAAATTTGGCTATCAGTAAAATGTAAGTACTTGCTAATATAATCCTACAGTTGGTGTATGAATTGTAATTTTCTTGTCAGCACTAAGAAATGAAAGGTGTGATCCATCTGACCAAATATGGGCAAATACACAAACACTATTAGGATGTATTTTATTCCCACTGAGTATGAAAGAAACTTGCAGTGATCAGCTAAATATATGCATCCACCACAGCGACCTCAATTCAATGAGATGGTTTCTATCACAATGTTCTCATTTTGAGAAATAAGACAATGTGCCCAGCATTCAGCAATTAGGGTTATATTTTGTTGTAATTGTTTTCTTGTGTACGTGCTCATCTTTTGCAGCTGGTTTTGTGAAAATACAAATTCAGAAGTATAAACTCTTGTATTCAAGTGTAAGGGTGACATAATGCATAGACCTAAGCACTTTGAGAGTTTCTGCCTTAAACTGTTTCAACATTATAAACATATATTTGGAGCTGCTAAAAATAAGAATACTACTAGAAAAGCCTCTACTTGCAGTTATTAAATTAGTTCAAGTTATTAAAATCGAAGCATAAAAAAAGACTTTGTATCAAACTGTAGTTTCAAAAAGTATTATCCCAAATACTTGAATAATTAGAAGATACTTAAATGAAGCATGTGCTGAAGAGTTCCATGACTTTCACAAGGCCAGTTTTGTAATGATCACTTCTTAAAGAAATCCATAAAATTCAGGAAAATACAACCATGGATATTCAAACCAAACCAAATGTTTGAAAGAATATGGAAATTTCTGGTGCCATCTACTGGTGGGAGCATGGAGCAAAGGGAACCATCTAAGCAAACCTGTAGCAACAAGCATGGAGAAAAGGCAACTTTTATTAAAGTATAATTCCTTTCTCTCAAACAAATCTGAAGATGAATGTGATGGGAACAGCAGATTATTTTATGATCTTCCCAAATTCTTGCACATGAAAACGTTTTAAGTAACTCAGACAATATTTAGAATCTTTTTGGACTTTCTGTTTTCCTTCAAACCTGTTTTAGAGAAAAACACAACAAGGTATGAGTAATGCAGTTATTCTCAGACTGGAATTTGTTTCAGTAACTTTATTGTGTTTTTCTTTAGTTTATAAATCTAATGGGATCAATTCTTCAGCTGGTACAAACAGTGGTTTTCAATTAGTGTTAAGTCTGCAGTCCTGTTCTAATACATTACTGCGAGGAATGCTCATTTTTACACAGCAGAAACAAATTTACTTTCCTTGGCTTCAAATAAAGTACAGCAGGAACAATAACAAAGAGACCCAACCTTTTTTATGTTTGAAATTCTTAAGGAAAAAAAAGGACAAAGAGAAAAATATAATCTATCATATTTTAAAAGCTCAGCAGGAAATTCTTAAATTCAGCTGTTTGGATTGCCCAAAGCAGACTGAAGTGTTGTGTGTAGCTGCATAATCTCCATAGATAAACTCTTTCTCTTGGTAATTATGACCTGCTACAGGTTTTAGCATTTTGTTCTTTCTTATTTTTCTTTGTAAGGCAATGCTTGGTTTCATTGAGATCAATATTAAAATTGATCACGTAGCAAAGGCTGGATTTCACCTACAGGATCTTCTGAAAGATGAACCTTGCTTCTAGATCTGTCTCTTGGGCAGATTATGCTCCTGAGCACAAGCTTTCCTTCCCTTAGAGGATATGTGTGCAACCTTTGGGAGAGCTTTGCTAATATGACGAGGATTTAAATTAAAGTTCAGGCTCAAGGAGGTGATCATCCTGTCAGCACCTGGATTGAATTAAAAATTCAAAAGTTCCATTTGTTTTCTTTATTCCTTTGCCTATGAAACTTAATGGAAATTTAAACATCAATGGTAAGAAAATTGTCCTGCACAGAAACACACTGGTAATCCTCAGGTTTATTTTGGGAGCACGTGAGAGGATTTAGTCTTTGATTTTTGGGGGAAAAAAAAAACAACTTAGGTTTTCATGATTATACTCAGGACAACATTGCAACAAAGCTGAATGTGGCAACTGCCTCTCATCCTGGGGCTCAGAATTTACCCCTCAAAATAAACACAGTGAACAGGGTCAGCATGAGAGCATGGGGGTCACAGGGTACCAGTGTCTTTCAGCATTTACAGCAGGGAAGTGATGAAAGCTTTTCACATAAAGGGTTTCAAACTCATGTTTCTTACATGGAGCCTGTCTCTTGCACTCCTCAAAGTGAGCGCACTCAAGCAAAGCAGGTTGCCCCTGTCCTGACCTCCCTGGGTGCGGGTGGTGATGCTGGTGGCAGGTACCAGCCTGGATCTGCCTGGTTTGCCCTCTCTCCTCCTCTCTGAGATCTGTGCAGCACTGTGAGCAGCCTGTTGCACTTCTGCTGGTGGAGCCTGCATCTCAGCAGGCCTCCTGGAGCCTGCATCCCAGCAACCCTCCTGCCCAGCTCAGCCCAGCAGGAATGGTCGGGGGCACCCGGCCGGGCAGAGCGTGGTCCCGCGCTCCTCTTGACTGCCAGCAGAAGCCCATGCAGATGCTACAGTATGGAGTAAATCCTGAAAAAAAAGCACACACACGGTTGGGTTTGCCCACCTCTTTATTTGGTTTGAGACCACTAGATGAATCAGTGGGCAGGATGGAAGGGATTAGACTGGAAGGGTTCACGTATATTGTCAGAGGAGGGAATTGGGAGAGAGGAGGCAGTGACAGAGAAAGCCTGAAATCATTGGAGAAACTTTCTATGCAGAGCAGAACCTGAAAGCCAGGACTCCTGTGATTCCCCCAGGCCACTTTTATGACCCTGCTTCATTTCTTGCACAAGGTGGAAAGTACTGAGTGAACTGAGCAGGAATGTCGGAAACAGAAAGACCTTACAGGCTTTAAAACAGTTGAAGAACTGGATTATTGCTTTGCCTGGGCTGCAGACCTCTCGTAGAATGTTAAACAGCTCATTTTATCTGACTTCTTTTCACAGAAAGGAAATGCTTTTTTCTATTTTTTTTCATAAAATGTTACAAGAGAACTTGAAACTGCCAGGGAAGTCAAGTGCCTTGAACATACAGACCTATAGTAATGTAAAGAGTTCTAGAAAAAACAGATTGCTGAGCTTGCTAATTGGACACCAAACTCTGTTTTAAGCTCTGCCTTCCTTACATTTCTTCCTCTGAAAAGTGAGGATAGTTCCCTTCCTATCTGGAGTAGTGTGAAAATAAGCTAGTATTTATTACGTTGTTAAATACTGTATCAAGGAACACCAGGAAAATTCCACAAGCAAATTAATCATTCTGTCGTGCAAGCACGTTAAAATGGAGTGTGCTAAACTAAAGCATATGGTCCTGCACACAGGAGAAATGCAGTTATTATCTCATTGCCACGCATTAAAGTGGGCAGTCTTGCGGGAAAGTTATTGTGTGAACTTACAGTTAAGAATGTTATGCTAGGCTATACATGAAAAAGGATATGACTTTATTCAGGTATTCACAGAATCACCAAATCACAATATTCTGTTCTGTGATTCTGTGAAAATGGTTGAGGCTGGAAGGGACCTCAAGAGATCACCTAGTCCAACCGCCCTGCTCCAGCAGGGACACCCAGAGCACCGGGCATAGGGCGGCATCCAGGCGCCTTTGGAAGATCTCCAGACAAGGAGACTCCACAGCCTCCCTGGGCAGCCTGTGCCAGGG
>JAUBOD010000001.1:6060206-6107505 GCA_032353885.1 Nothura maculosa
CATCCAGGCGCCTTTGGAAGATCTCCAGACAAGGAGACTCCACAGCCTCCCTGGGCAGCCTGTGCCAGGGCTCTGGCCCCCTCACACCAAGGAAGTTCTTCCTCACATGCACATGGAGCTGCCTGGGTTTCAACTTGGACCCATTGCCCCTTGTGCTGTCGCTGGCCACCACTGAGAAGAGGTTGGCCCCTTCCTCCCTACATTCTCCCCTCAGGTACTTAGATGTACTCATAAGATCTCCTCTGAGCCTTCTGTTCTCTAGGATAAACAGGCCCAACTCAGTCTTTCCTGGTAGGAGAGATGCTTCATCATCTTTGTTGCCCTCTGCTGGACTCTAAAAGCTCCACGTCCCTCTTGTCCTGGGGAGCCCAGAGCTGCCCCCAATACTCCAGGTGCGGCCTCCCCAGAGCTGAGCAGAGGGGCAGGATCCCCTCTCTGCTGGTCCCTGCTGGCAACATCCTCCTGATGCAGCCAGGAGCCCATTGGCCTTCTTGGTTGACCACGAGGGCACAACTAAGTAGCACAATATTGACTAAGTTTTGAATATGTGTATACAGCTGAGGGTGCTGTAAGGTACTGATTCTTTTAAAATATATGTTTTGCCTACTTGCTTTTAGAGCCCTCATCTTACTCAATGTGTTTCATATATTTGCACTGTACAAAAGGCAGTGTCGCATTCCTACTCTGAACACCAAATCTAGTCTCTGTTAAACTGGCAAATGATTTGAAAGTAAGCAAACATATACTTAAAGATTATGAAGCTGTTTTAAATGACTTGGAAAACTTGCAAAAGAAAATTCATATTCTAAGTACATTTCTCCTCCTCCAGATAATTGATGACCAGAGAGAGCTTAAGCCCATCCTGGCAGTACAAATCACTGTATAGATGGCTCTCAACTGTGAAATTGGTCAGCCCATCCAAGGTCTACACTGCTCAAAATATTGTGTATTAAATACATTTTCACCTGTGTATAAAATCAGAATAGCAGCAATGTAACTGCTACTTTTCAAGGCTTTTCACAGACTGATTAAATCCTGTTCAGGACTTTGCTAATGCAGATAAAACTACCAGGTTTGTCTTTCTGTTGTGTGGGCTTTATTTTATATTATGTTTTATTACACATTGCAACAAAACTTTTTCTGCCTTGTGCATGCTTGTGTGGTTTGAGTTTTTTTGTTAGGATTCTGTTATGATCCACTATTTCTAGATTTTGTTTGCTTTTGATTAATACACTAGCAGTGTTGCAAAGCTCAGATACAGCGGTACTGCACTGATTTGTGTGTATATGTAAGGAAGAAGTGCTGCTTCGTGTTTGTTTGTGCTTAATGCTTTAGGGTTAGTCAATCTATTGTCTGTTGTAGAAGGAATTGTTTGTCCCTGGGGATCCCAGAGGAATTTTAGGAAGGGTATTGTAGCAACTCTCAGCAGCAGTGATTTGTTCCAGGATCTTCCCTTCAAAGTAGATGGCTCCCAGCCTTGGCTGAAGTGAGAGTCATTTCTAATGTATCAATTGAGACGATTTTACTGCATCTCTAAATCTCAGTGGGGTAAGAGAAGAGAAGTTTCGGTGAAGGTTAATACTTTGGAAAGAATTCAGAGAAATTCTTTAAGAAGTATAAGGAAGCTCATAGTACAACTGAAGTTGCAGCTTGTCAGACCCTGATGTAACAAACAGGACTGCTTTGAGCCTGACCAAAGTTCAAATTTACCTATTTCTGTAACCTTTTACATTCTTTAGTGGATCAGGGCTTAAACATTCATCTTCAGGGATGAAAAAAAGCATTAAATGTGCTTATCATATTAAGCTTTAATTTTAGCTTGATTCTCTACCAATAAGAGTTGACTTTTTCATCATGATCTTTACAAAACTAATAGAGGTAGAATCAGAAACTCATTTTTACTCTGACTACAGTCATTTTTACTCTGACTACATTCTGCCAACAGGTACATTAAGCAAGTGTACAGAAGTACTTGCAGGTACTTAGTTAGCCCATCAAATTTAAACTTAATTATTTTATTATATAGGTACAAAATCTGCTGTAGATTAGATCCATCCAAATATTAGTATTTTCATTTTTTTCTTCCGTCTTCCATGAGCTGAGCCAGTTTCTTAGCAGTCCTGTTGCCTGCACCTGGATACACACCTAAATGTTAGACATTTGCCTGAAGTGAGAGAAATGCCCAGTAACTGACAATTGTAGGTAAATGTACTAGATGTGTATATTAGGAACCGAGTTAGCAGAAGCCAAAGTCAATATACATGTTTTAAATGTAGCTTTGTCAGATGATTTCTATTCTAGTCTAAATGAAATCAAACAAAATTGCCTAAGTTGGTTATTTTATTTTTGCATACTCAGTTATTTTAAGGCTTTATATTTGAGTTTCATATTCCATTTGCTGTTAAAGCTTGATAATATTTCCAAAATTTTGTCTTCTGAAGCCTTTTGTTTCAAATAATTGTTTCTTTTTAAGTGATTTTTCTTTCTTGAGGAGTAGAAATTGTTTTAGCTGGTGAAGGTAGAGGGAAGGAAAAGATTAAATTAAATTTTAAATTATTTTGTTGTTGTTCTTAGGCAGTTAGGAGCAAAGTGATTTTAGATTGCCTTCTACCCAGACCATCAGTGACTGGGCTATTCACTCCATGGTCTTTACCATGGTCATCACTTTCCTGTAACTTGGTCCTAGCACCAAAGAGGAGGGTGACCCTACCACAAGCATAGTTTTCATAGTCAGCCATGGTTAGCATAGCACAGCATCACTGCAGAAGTTTAGCAGAAAGGGCAAATCAGAATGTCAGCTTAAACTTATCCCTTCCTTTCTCTCTTTGGGAGGTGATCTGTGTAAGTAGCAGTTGAGGTAGTCATGGAGTTGAATGGAAAAGGATGGGCGTTTTTACTTTTCCGGATAATTAGAAAACCTTAGTCTCCAGACTATCATACTACAATACGATAGTCACTACAATCATACAGCTTTCATGAGGATTGATTTTCATTGGAGAAATGCTGGGGAAAGACAGAAGGGAGAAGATGTGCATTACATTTCCTTTATGGGAATCTGAGCTTAAAATCCTAGAGAATGGTTTTATTAGAAGTATATCGGAAGTAAAAATGTGTTAAGTGGACCTGTAATTTCACAACTGTTGGTTTTCATTGGAAGATCAGTCTGTTAGGGGGCAATCTTAGCAGCTTCCTATCAGCAGAATCCTGGAGATGAAACAGCAATGACTTTCCAGTACAGGGATGTTTCTTGAGCAGTTTCAGGAATGCTGTTCAGGTCCTTTCCTTACTGTGGTAATATATAAGTTCCTTTTCCTTCAGGAGCTGAAAGTTCCATTTTAGAAAGGAAAATGTAAATAAATAAAATAGCCTTATTTTAAAATGTGCTTAATTTCAGATTTTGCATGTAAAACAATGCTAATCTATTCTTAGAGCCAAGATTTTCTCACGCTTTTCTGCCAGAATTCAATTGTAATGGAACTTTTCCCAGTGTAATTGTCTGCAGTGTGTTTTCATTACAAATAATTGTTTTAGTCTGAAAAATGTGTTATTCAAATTTGATTAAAATATTTTCATGTTTGAATAAATAAGAAAGACTTGTTATTCTATGGTATTATCTACCATCTTCATTTAAAGGCTTTGTTTTGTGAGTAAGCATTTGTGAAATTGTCTTTTCAAAGACTTTGTAAGACTTTATACATTTCTGACTTTGCTGGGGAACTCTCATTCTGTAAGTGAGAAAATAACGATAATGATGTTTCTGCAACATGAATTTTGGTAGAGAAGCATAGAGGTAATACAGAGGTTTAGCTTAGGCTTCTGTTTGCCCATTGCAAGGCTGATTCTTCTGCACATCTCAGGACTGAGTTCGTAAGCATCCCGTTATTGAAATTGAGCAAGAAAGAAAGGATATTTTTCCTCTTTCAAGTGCTTAAGATATACCAGAACAGTAAAGTAAGAGACAGCATGTCGGGTACTTAGTGATGTGCCAGGAGCAGGGACATGGTGGGGTTGGAGCCAGCATCTTTGGGGCATTGCAAAGCCACAGCTATAGTGGCCTCAGTGGGGCTGACACTGGTCAGAGCTGGATACATGATCATTTATTATAATTCAAGTAAAACCTCTTATGTGGTTTTGCTAGGTGATCAGATGGATAGAAGAGAGTGGATGAGTATGTTTTATTTATGATAAACACAAGCTGCAGGGAAAAGCTGCATACTCATTAACTGTCCCAACATTTACCAACTGTGCAAACAGAAAAGTTTACAATGAGTTGTAGAAACTGAAGTCTGCTGAAACAATCATTTTACCAGTTAGGAAAATCATTAGCAGTAAATCTGTCCACTGGCTTACAGACAAGCAGAGGCTTCTCATCTGACACAACTGTAAACTATTATAATGTTGTACAGTAACAGGTGAGAGAAGAACAGGGGTGTGAATATATCTCAGTGAACACCTCTTGGAGACATGTCAATGTCATTCTGTCAGACACTGGAGTTTTTGTGCCACATAACGGGACTCTTGGCCCCTGCAGAGTCCATACTCAAGGCACAGATGTTGTTACACAAAGACCATAGTATTTTATTTATTAGAGCAGAGCGCTAGATGGAAAAGCTATATGCTGTGGTCAGTGTTTTTTCCCAAGTGTGCAGCGTGCATCCTGAGCAGGATGACCAGCTCTTGCAACTCCAGTCTGTGCTGCTCTTAGGATGAGCTCTTAGGATGAGCATTTCCAGTGTGGCAGTGGGTGAATTTTCATGAGTGCACACACATCTCTTCTCTTTATTCATAACTGAACCCTGCCAGCCTTCCTACTGTAACAGCTGGCAGGTATGAGGAAGGGGACCAGCTATTCATTTCAAGTTTAGGTAAAATAATTTGTTATTCTGATTTTCCTGTTACGAGTTGGTCAGTAAAGTTGCATCGCTCTTCTCATCTCTGCTGGTTTTGTTTTTCGGATCTGTAAGTGCTGTGATTAGCACAAAGTTGCCCCTTAAATATGTAATTCTATGAGGTAGTGATGTGTTGTTCCTCTCACCTTATGAAGGTGACGACTACAGAGGAACAAATTTGCAGTATGTTTATGCTCCAGGAAGCCTTGCTTGAAGGTTCTGTGCTTCAAATGCTGCAGCCATGTGTTAGCTGGTGGCAGAGTAATGTCCTTTCTTAAAAAAAAAAAAAAAAGAGAAGTGAATCAGGAGTCCCCTCAGTTGCAAACTGAATATAGAGACTATGCTGAAGAAGTGTAGTTTATCCTACCTTCACACTCTAACTTCTACATCCTGTCTTGGCCTCTGCTGGACAGAGAATCTTGGACTAGATGGATCCTTGGAATAACCTCTATGCTAAGTCAGAGGACTTTTATATTACGTTCTTACAATATTTGGGGTAGAATTATAAGGTAGACAAAATGATACTCTGAGTAAGTGGTTTGTTTTTTTTTTTTGGTGAACTACTACTTTTATAAAGGAAGAGAATGTTTAAGAAATATAAAAGTAGGGGATCTGTTGGCCTCAAAGACATTGGAAATGTAGTTATAATAATTGAACTGCACTTGTTTCCTTTACCATAGCTTGATATGTATACTTTGCATAATACCTGCCTAAAAATTGTAATCTTAAATAACACATGCTGTTCTCTACAGCACTAAGATTTACATTCTGTTTGAAAGGAAAAATTCAGTCTGCTGCACAGTTGGAAGGATGCTCTGTAAGCAGTGACAAGAATGGGAAAGATGGATCAGAACCATCAGTCACTGCCATTAGAGAAAGTCGATAAAGACCCTCTCCTTGTTTTATATATCCACTGGATCAGCTCCAAAAGCCTCTCATTTAACAATTTTGACTAATAAATTAGATTAGTCTTATAATTGCAGTTCTTTTGTTTTACTGAGTCTTTCCCACTTGATGATGGCATCGTTGGATGGATCCTCAAATGCCACAATAAAGCCACAGAAACCCAGAAGCAAAAGCAAACACATCTCTCATTTAAGTCATTTATGTTTGTGTTGTTGACCATCTTCTCATACCTTGCAGAGGTTAGGATGAGGCAGCACAGAATATGGGAATTTTTGGCATGAGTGTAAAGGGTTCCCTGCCTCCCTTTCCTGAAAGCATTAGGGCTAGATAGACAGTAGGATGGAAGATCCATGTTCTTAGAGCTGCCTTGACAGTCATTCCTTTGGTTGAAAAACTAAGCAGTGTCTACTCAAGCTGGTGAGTGCCCTCACAGAGTTTAGGATTGCCTTCGTTCTCCACATCAGACAGATCCAGGAGATCTGTCCTGCGTTGATGCCCTTGAAGGGCAGCACTATTCTGAGGTCTGGGGCTCTGTTGTCACTTCAGGTGCATCAAAGTAAGTTTGGAGGGAAAAGAAGTTCTGTTTGCTGGGAAAGTGAGTCATGTAGAATGAGTTCAGTTTTGCTCATCTTTCCACAGGATCTTAGAGACAAATTCCTTGAAATATGTAAATAGGATATATGGCATGAGTGCCCATTTTTTTGCATCTTTGCAATTCAGTAGGGAGGGATAAACTTCTGGCCTTCAGTTCTCCTTCTGCCCTCACAGTGGTGAATAAAGCAGAAAGAACAAGGGACAGATCTAAGTTGATTTCTCCAGAGATATGCATTCAAAGATGCATTTTTCTGCTTCTTCAGGGAAAAAAAAACAGCTACCTGAACCGGAGGATTAAAGGACAGTATTTATATGTGAATAGTTATTGTTCCAGTCAGCATTTCAGATATTGTATATGTCTGCCTAAGAGAGCTACAGGTGTACCTGTCTCCGAGAAGCTCAAGCCTTCATTTTTTTTTTTTCATGTTTCTTGCAAAGCTAGAACTCAACTTATATGATTTCTTGCCACATAGGAAAAAATAAAACAATATGTGACTGTTTTCCCGGAGTTGTGGAACTGCTGTTGCTTTCTATGCTCTTGTGTCTACATGAGCACCACAACTGCTGCTGCAGATTAGTTTCCCATTCCTGGTTCTCTCTTCCCGTGTCATGAAAAGAGAGAGAAGTCCAGATACAGAAAGCAAGTGGCTTCTTATCTTGCAATTTATTTTACTAGCCTGCCCTCCTGCCTTCTCCATCTCCCAGATGCACACAGTCTTCCCTTTGTAATATATGTTGGCCTCATAATTCAGCTAGTGTCTGTACTGATGCCATGTGACAGAGAACAATTTCCTTATTTCTGACTTGGATTTTTTTTTCTTTCGATATCACTAAACCACAAGGGTCATGTTAACCTTACTCAGACTGCAGACCAAGAATGTAACTTCAGCTTCCATGATGGAACTTAAATTTAAATTAAAAGAAAATCTTTTGGCATCACACTAGTAATAACACAGATAAAAGCCTGAAATGTCTTGAAATGCTCTGTCCTTGCTTTCACAGGTGTTTTCATGAGAACCAGAATTGGTATTCAGTTATACAGGACTTCAGTTTTTTTGAAGTTGCTTTGCAAAGCTACTGGAGGGAGTCCAGCATAAGACTCCCTTCATTTGAAGGGTGCATCCTTCATCCAATGAGCATCCTTCATTTGAAGAAAGGCTGAGAGCTGAGGCTGATCAGCCTGAGAACCCAGAAGACTGAGAGGGGATCTTACCTTCTAAGTGTTTAAATGGCCGACGAGAGGATGTAGAGAGAGGGGCCAATCTGGGCCATAGTGCCCAGTGAAATGGTGAGAGGCAACTGTGATGGTGACTGAGAACTGAAAGTCTTTACTCAGAGAGGCTGTGGAGCCTCCTCCGCTGGAGATATTCAAAGCCGTCTGGGATGCGTTCCTGTGCCATGAGCTCTGAGTGTCCTGCTTGTGTGGGAGCGGGTAGACTAGGTAATCTCTAGAGCTCCCTTCCAACCTCAGTGGAAGGGATTCCAACCTCTTTGACTCACTCTGTGAAGCCAGATACAGCTGCGTTTGAGAGCTGTGCACTGCCTCTCCTCTGCCATTGCAGTGGCTTCTTTTTGAAGCCACAAATGATACAAACAATCCTTAACCAGGGATTAGCAGGAGTAGCAAAATGAAATAATTTGGGAACTGGGATCCTAGTACAAGTGTGATCCTTTAAATCTCTGGAGTGTTGTCATTTTTTACCAAGTGCAGTCTTTTTCTCACTGTGGTAGTCAGTGTGTCTGGCAGGTTTTATGTGAAGAAATCACAAACTATACATGGAATGCACTAGTCCTTTCCAAATGAAAAAGAAATAAATAGATAAAGAAATTATCAGCTTTCTTGACCTTAGTAGCATTTCAAAGGAGAAGAATCACACCAAGGCTTACACAGCAAATAACATAGAGAAAATACAGTCTCCAGAATATCCTCACTTATTGTAAGTCAAGTTGACATCCTTTTTTTTCGTACCTGGTACTAGCTATAAAACACCTTCTTGCCTCTTCAAGTGTCCGAAGGCATCTGCATGCATGATAAATAGTGTCTCACAGATTGGAAAGGTTGCTGCTATATATCTTCACATGACTCTCCAGGGCCATATAAAATATGGGGAAGCAGCAGCAGCAGCAGTAATATTCATGCCTTTTTGCTGAGAAGGCACTGGCTCTCACTGCTGATTAGTACAAGAGTGATTTTTTAAGCATGCTTTCCTTCATTGGGAAGTTTTAAGTTATCAAACTCAGCTCTCCATGTAGAATGGCACAGAACAGAAACTTATATGAAGTAGTGGTCACTTCAAGAACTTTACAGGGCAGCTGGCAAGCCATGCTAATTTTGCCATTAGATTAAAATAGATGATGTGAATATCTGTGTCTCATCTCTGTTCTTGAATGCCTTGAGGTACTATTGCTGCGTTAAATGCATCCATTTCTTATGTTCATGAAAATAGCCAATGTATATATGCTTATCTTTAAAGCTTCTTTAGAGAAAAAGAATTCATATTAAAGGTCAGCATATCCAATTGGAACTCCTTCTGACCGATAATGTCACCTATTTGATTTAAGCTGATACCTACTTTTTATTTGGTCACAAAGTAAAGCATCAATCAGGATAATCTTATGTTGTGTTGGAAGCCTTCTTGGATGAGACTCTGAATGCTACTTGCGCTTTGGAAAAGTCCTCCAATTTCCTCAGTAAATTTAAGAAATAGTTATTTTTCCTTTCAAGCACAACCATTATGATTGTCAGTACTCTTACAGAGTGAGAGAGGCAAAGTAGTATGTTGTTCAGAAAACATCCATACATGAATTTACCAAATGATTTATATTTGTCATCTGATGACAGATCTGAGTACATTTCTTTTTCAGTGCCCAGAGGTAAATAATTTTTTAATTCTGAAATGTGTATAGTTAAGGAATCATTATGTTTCATAGCCTGGAGTGACGATGCTCAGAAATCTCTGTTTGATAAATTTCTCTGTGTCAGTAAGAATTGGAAAACTGTGCTTACTGAAATGAACTTTTTTGTTTGTTTAATTTGGAAGTTATATTTGCTTGGTCAACTAGAGACTGTTACACGGGTTATAAATGTAAATTTATAGCATTCCAGGATATTACAGGTTAACAACTGGCTCCACCGCTGGTTTTGGCAACAGGGTTTTGGTTTCTATGGCCGTAGGACTCTATTTGAAGACCACCAGCTTGTGGGGAATGGTTGAGAGCTGAGAGCCATCTCAGCAAGAGGACCATGCATGTCTTTGCCAAAAGGATGGCCAGCCTGGTTAGGAGGACTTTAAACTAAGCACAAAGCGGGAAGGGGAGTGTTGCATGGACAGAGAAATCAGTGTCATGCAGCCAAAGTGAGAAGGTGTCCAAGTAGCCTTGCAACTGTGGACTTCAGGAGGACCAACTTTGGCCTCTTCAGAGTCCTGCTTGGAACAATCCCATGCTCTACAGCTCTAGAAGGAGAGGGGGCCCATGAGAGCTTGTTAGTTTTCAAACAACACTTCCTCCACGCTCAAGATTGTTGCATCCCTATGAGTAAGAAGTCAGGCAGTGGGGGAAGGAGGCCTGCATGGATGAGCAGGGAGCTCCTGGCAAAACTCATACAGAAGAACGCAGTATACGGAATATGGAAAAAGGACAGGCCCCTTCGGAGGAATATAGGAATGTTGTTAGGGAATGCAGGGATGTGACAAGGAAAGCTAAGGCACATTTGGAATTAAATATGGCAAGGGATGTTAAAAATAACAAGAGGAACTTCTTCAAATATATCAATGGCAATGAAACAGCTCATCCTGGCTGTTGTCTTCAAGTGCATAGAGGACAAGAACACCCTCAGGAGTAGCCAGCATGGATTCACAAGGGGAAATCATGCTTGACTAACCTGATAGCCTTCTGTGATGGAATTACTAGCTGAATAGATGAGAGCTGTGGATGTCATCTATTTCGACTTCGGCAAGGCTTTTGACGTCGTCCCTCACAGCATCCTCGTGGGCAAGCTCTGGAGGTGTAGCATAGATGAGTGGATGGTGAGGTGGATTGAGAACTGGCTGCATGGCAGAGCTCAGAGGGTGTGGTGGTCATGATGCAGAGTCTAGTGGGAGGCCTGTAGTTAGCGCTGTCCCTTAGAGGTCAGTCCTCAGTCCAGTCCTGTTAAATTTATTTATCAATGACCTGAATGAAGGGATAGAGTGTCCCCTCAGCAAATTTCCTGATATGAAACCGAGAGGAGTAGCTGATACCACAGAGGGCTGCTCCACCATCCAGAGGGATCTGGATAGACTGGCCAACTGGGGGGTGAGAAACCTCATGAAGTTCAACAAGGACAAGTGCAGGGTCCTGTGCTTGGGTAGGAATAACCGCAGACACCAGTACAGGCTGAGGATTGACCTTCTGGAGAGCAGCCCCACAGAGAGGGACCTGGGTGTCATGGCGGATGACAAGTTGATCATGAGACAGCAGTGTGCCCTGGTGGCTAAGAGGGCAGATGGGATCCTGGGGTGCATTAAGAAGAGCATCTCCAGCAGCTCAAGGAAAAAATTCTTAATAGTCAGGCTAATAGAGCACTGAAACAGATTGCCAAGAGAGATTGTGGAGTCCCCTTCTCTGGAAATATTCAAGACCCGCCTAAATGCATTCCTGTGCCACATGCTGTAGGTGACCCTGTGTGTGCAGGGGAGTTGGACTAGATGATCTTTAAGGGTCTGTTCCAATCTTAAAGATTCTGTGATTTCTATGATTATATAAGTTGAAGTCATGTGATATGAACACAGTTACTATTAGAAAACAGAGAATGCACAGTGGAAAGAGCTGGTGTAAATACCCAGTGCTGGGAGAGTCTTGGCAGTCATCATGGCATCAAACTTTGTTAGGCCTAGTGCTCCCAGGATTATATTTCCAATACATCTCTTGTTCTGACTTTATAAATAAAATGATAGCAAATATAGAATGCTAAAGACAACCCCCCTGAGCTACTTCAATTTTCTTTCTGTTTCTCATCAGCTTCCAGAAAATTCTCTTTTGCACGGGCAACGAAGAATAGAGTTACGTGCAAATTAGTGAAAGGTTTTCTGCATTAGAAATTGTTCAATTCTAACATTATTTCTCTAGTTTACAGATTTTAATTTTTAAAAAATAACTTATTTTAAAAACTCCTTTTTTGACTCAGCTCAAGTCATAAGTGCTAACCACGTTTACCTTGAAATTGTATTAAAACATTAAGGTATGACAGCAGCACCCTGGGATCTTGTTCCAACCCATGGGTAGGTATATCCAATACACGGAGGTCCCCACAGACCTGATGCCTGCCTGGATACATTATGTTTTTTTCACAGTGGTTAAGATCACAGGCAGATCTTATTCCAGGACCAGTTCTGGTCTTCACAGCTTAAATATGTTTTATGAACTCCCCTGAGTTGCCATCTCCAACTTCATTGCTCCTCAAATATACCAAATATGGGGAATGGTCTGAAATATTAATGTGAAAGACTTTATCATAAGAGGGAAAGTGGGGTGTCTGTCAGTATTTCTCTTCATTTGAGTGTCTTCTGCCTGCAAATGTGTGATGCCCTTTCTTTTTCTAGTTGCAACTGCTATGCTGTTCACATCTGTGCCTTCCTTAATTGCGTTGGATGCACAAATATCTCTAATAGAATGACTGCCACATTCTTCAGTGTCATTGCAGCCTCATCCATCAAGAACTTTCTCCATGATCTAATTCTATTAACCTTGAGTGGTTTTACTAGTTCAGCAGAAACACACAGGAAAAAAAAAAAAACCCTCCTTCACCCTTTCCTTTTCTTTTGATCTTTTAATCAGCTCTTCTCTACTGAATATATAGGCAAATAAGTACATAGTCAGCCATTCAGCTATTGATACCTACCTGCACTATTTTTTTTACTTTAATATCATTTTCTGTTTTATTATAATGAGGTTTACAGTAGCTAACAAGAAACATCAAGTTTGTCCAGGGCTGCAGTTTAGCTTAGCCCAAAATGTATTTTCACCTTAATTTGGAACATATTTTCAGAATCTATCACAATACTTTTGCTAACTATATTAAAGGTATTAAACAAAAAAAAATTTTGCAGTATATGTTTTACTTACAACATACAAGGCTGGCAAAGAACCACACAGAAAGTGGTATTGTAGCCACCATCCTCTTTCCCTCTAAATGCATTTTTCAGTATAGAATCAGTGACATTCCCAACTCTAGCAGAATCTGGCTACTTCAAATTTACAGGAAATTTAGAAAAAAAAGTCATGAAACTCACTAGGTTCTTTTTTTCTTTTTTTGAGGTGGGAGGAGGTGGGTCTTACTACATTGCTTGAGTGCATGCATCGTCCTAGTTTGGTTTTGAATTCAGGCATAAGTTGAAAATAGTCTGTCTATCCCTTTGCAAAATTATTTCTCCTCTTCAGATTTAATAAACATTTAGCACGTATTTTTAAAGAACTTCTATTCAAAGAAAAAAAAAAGCAAGGACTTTTTAGAGCTTTACCCAGTTTTGATGAAATTATGTCTACAAAAACGAAATGTATTGCATAATAGCTTGTTACTGTCACTGAACACAAACACTAAATCTTTTTTCCACTGCTCTAATCAAAACAATAAACAGAAAAATACCCATTCTGCTATGTCCTGCAAATGCACAGAAAGCAGCAGAGGATTGTCACGCAATATGTGTGCAGAAAGAAGGGAAGGAGGAACTGGGACCTGGTATGAATAGGCGAGCGAACACGTGGGTCACAGCTCACGGCCGCTTCGCTCCGGGGGCTCTAGCAGGAAAGCGCTTTGCTAGCTCTGCCGCGCTGTAATTGCTGCTGCTTGTTAGACAAAACTGGCACGCACAACAGTAAAAATGTAGGTCTGTTGAAAGAGCTTGTATGTTTTACAAAGCTACTTTTAAGGAATCTGTCATATTAGTAGCTTTCTATTTTTTTTCTGGGCATTGTAACCATTCCTCTTGTTTTTCCTTTGTGACTTACCCGTTAAGTGTCGTATACCTGTAGCATTGCTGTAGAACATAAACATACGAAAAACCTTTTTCATTCAACTATCATCTAGTGTTAAGAAAGTAATAACTGGTATTGACCATCTAAAAAAAGTCACTGAAATTAATAGATAACTGGATTTAAAGTGGAACTATATTGGCATCAAATTTGTTTAGTAATTTGTCTTCATGATGCCACTTTATATGCACTTCTTTTTTGCATGACAGCTTGTTAATCTGTATTGACAGCTACTTAATTTTATGAGTGATAATGTGCATCTGTTTCTATCCAGAGGAAGGCTGCGTGATGGCTCTCTCTTTTCTTCCTGGCAGTTGAAAGACCATCCACACTACTAGAGTGTATTTGCTTTGAGGCACTTGCCTGAGGCTAGTTTCTTATTTAAATGAAGAGCCCTCTAAAGCATAGGGTAAAGGTATCGGATTGTGATAAAGTATATTGTCCATCCCTGCTGCTAACTCAAGAATGGAGTAGAAAAAAGAGACTGGAAATACATGTGCATCAAACTGCTAATATGGGATTCCTGTCCTTATTTTTTTGGTATTTCGGTCTTTTTTTTTTTTTTTTTTTTTTTTGAGAGAAAGTGGGCTTTGTTCTTTTCTACTTCTCAGTTTTGTTGAATCTGTGGATTAATTGGGTGAATCCATTGGATTCATTGGATTCTAGGATGTCATTGTTTTAACTATACTTTTATGCATTAAACCCACACCAAGTGTTTGGAACATGCTCTGCTTTCAGATGTTAGCCTGTGTGTGGAGAGACATTGAAGTGGATGATCTCTGAAGGTCCCCTCCAAATCTAAGGATCCTATGAACCTATATTGTGCTATTTATGCCTTCCAGGCTGAACAGAGAGATGGAGTGTTGAGAAATCCTGGATGAGCCCTGAAAGAAAGAGGGGACAGCAGTCTGCCCTAGCATCCTCTTTATCCTGAGCAGGAAAACACAAGGGAAAGGTTCAGGAAGTGCTCAAGGGAAGAGGCGTAGAGGGGACTGCACCACATGGTGCTGAGCCCAGCTTGGGGCTCCCCCAGGGGTCTCCCCCACTTATGGGTGGCCTTGGGCAGGTCCCCGGGGTGCACGTGGACATGAGGCAGCTGAATTCTGATAATGTTTTGACAGCTTTCTGTGCCAAATGTTTTTTCTTCTCTTTTTGCTATTCAAAGGAGCCAGAAATGTATTGCGTTTATCCTGGAGAAAAAAAGAAAATGAAACAAAGGATAGTCCTTTATTTATTTATTTACAGTTTTGTTGCTTGGATTTTCATTAAAGTCTCAAGTATCTTGGAGAACTGCAAGACAGTCCAAATCCTGCTGGGTTACAAGTCAATGCTGAGAAGGTCAATAAGAGAAAAGCATGTGATACACTTGGATTCCGTATTTATGACTATGGAGGACAAAAATATTTCAGAAAAGGTGCAATGCTTTTGAACAAGCACTGTTTTTTCTATCAGTGCATCTCCAGTCAAGATAAAAATAAAAAATATATATGTAGGGGAAGACGGAAATGAGTTAGAGGATCTGGCTGGAATAAGCAGAAAACCATTTCTTAAAAAAATATATCCTTGGTACTTCACCTCTAAGTCTATTTTTAGACCCTGTTTTTTTCCATTTTTATGTTCTGGTGGATAGTAATTAAAAACTTTGAAGCCTTCCATTCCATTTACATTTTCCTTTTTGAATCTTAAAATGCCATAGTAATTTCTAGTTCAGTCCTAATGGTATTTAAACAAAATGGAACAAAATCTGTACTTCCAACAGGAGCTGCAAGAGAGGACAGCCATAAGGACAAGTGCATTTGTGTATGAAGTTGTGTTTGAGCTATAATATTGCTTTGTTTAAAAATGCTAAAGGAAGAAACAAAGACTGTACCAAACCAGAAAAAAAAGATAAAGCAGATGGGAAAACATCAGAGAGAATCTAAAAGACGGATTCTGATTAGGTAGGTTTGAAAGAAATAACACAAAAATACTAAATGGAACAGTGATGTGTGGAAGAGGACAAGGAAAAAGTAATTTTGAACTGGAAAGATATTAAAGAAGCAGGTTTTAAACTAGAATAAAACATCAGTAGGAAAATGAAGATAACACCCCGTATAAGATTATAAGAAAAAATTATAAGAAAAAAATTATAATTTTTCTTATATAAGAAAAAAATTATAAAATCATAAGAAAGAAAAAAAAAACAAACCCCAAAAAACTAGGGTCTATCTTCAGTTTTGTGCAGGCTTCCTAAATTGTCATGCAAATTTTACTCAAGGCTGTGACTTAAACTTGACAGCCATAGAGACGTAAACCTTACCTTCTGCAGTCTGACAGGCTATTCCACCTGCCATCCAAAAACGAATTCTCCAGCTAAACGAGGCAGAGCAAAGAGGGGAGAATACACCAGTGACAGCAGGAGAGGCACTAGCATCAGAAGCCATAGGAGAGGCAGCTGTAAAGTCTCCTGAAGAAGGAGACAGCTGAAGAAGCTGAAGAAGAAAGGAAAGTGGCTGCGGCAGCCAGGGTAACAGCTGCTTTGTCACAATCTAAGCTGAAAGTAATTAATATTTTTTTAATGATTTTGACATTCACAAGATTTTCACAAGATTTTCTTCACAAGATTTTATTTTAGGAAGTCAGCAGCTACTGGTATGTGTCTTTTTCTGTCTGTGATATGTCTTACAAGGAGTAACAGGTATTTTTAACGTTACTTCCGATTAACTGATAGTTTATAGGTCACTGTCTGTAACTTTGTTATTCAGACCGTTCTTTTTAGAGGAAATCAGTGTGGCTGCAGTGAACAGCTTAAAATTGACCTTTTAAAATGACTTGAGAGATTGACCGAATGCCTCACTGGTGAGACCAACACTTTCACTTAACATCACTTTAGCTCATGATGTTTTCTATGACTTTTTTCCCCTTTCAAACTCTAATTGCATGTGATCAAACACACCTGTCATAATCCAGATTCTTAATATTTTGTCATTCAAGATGCATTTCCCTGGTATGAAGATAGGGCTTACACTCCGTAGGGTGTTTTTTTTGTTTTCTGTTACAAAATCTGCCATAAATCTGCTTTTCAAAGACGTATTAAATGGAGCTCAGCTGGTTACAGCTTGCTCACCAGATGGACATCATGTGATGCAAGGAATGATTTTGAAAAGCGGGCCATTCATTTCCCTCAAATTGAACATTTTCAAATAGCTTTTTATTTTTCTATACACAAAGATAAACCAAATAGTTTCAGTCAGGGTATTATTTCTGTATGGAGACTGTATATGGCAAATACAAGTGAAAAACATTCATATATAATCAGTTTTCCATAGTTCTGTGAAAATAAGTGGCTATCTAATGACTGACTTCATATCCTCAATACTCATTAAAAATTTTAGGGTGAGCAAAAGAGCTACCTTTTAGGTATATTAGAAATGCAAGACAATGTAGGAAGTACAGCAATATTAGATACAGCTTTAGCAAGCAATAACAACCTTCACATATATTACAGTGATTCTTCACAGTGTTCTGGAAGAGCTCTGTAAAATTCTGAATTGAATCCAGAATTTGATAATATTCAGAACCGATTCTTTAGGACATGATGCCTCAAAACAGGATGGATTTTTTTACAAAGGGACACTGTAGATTTTTTGACATGGATTAAGAGAAATTTGTTCCTTTGGATTTGTTATTGGCATCTCATAAACCAGTTCTGTTTTCCTATAGAGTCTAGGCTAAGGAACCAGATTTATATAAATATGTGTACTAAAATGTACTAATCCTACAATAGGATTTAGAAAACACTTTTTCATCTTTCACAAATAAAATAAATGGTAGTTACAAACCTAGAGCTTCCAAAAATCCAAAAGAGTCCTTCAACTGGTTTAGATGGGGTATGACACTTTGGTTGAGATGCACTGTATGCTTGCTAAGGTCTATAAAAGGATTCTTCTTTCTTTGAGAAATCTTTTTTTTTTTTTAATTGCTCGCCATAGTCTAATCCTGCTGGACTTCAGTAACTAGTGTGTTTTTTCCTCATAATGCAACTAGTTTTCATATCACAATATAAGAATAGCTTATCATCAATGGGGCAATTGTATGTCGTGTATTTTAAAGTATTGTTTTCATGTGAAAATAGTGTAGAACATATTACAACTTCACACAGGTTTTAACTTTCTAGCAACTTCCCTTAGATATTCAAAAATGATTTAATCTGATAGAAAATGCATAGTAAATTCAGGTAAATTTATTGGGTTTCCGTTAGGTGAAGACAACCCACACTGGGTGTCACAAAGCCTTGTGACTAGTCTGTCAGGATCTCGTGTTGCTCAGACTATTTATATAATCTCTTTTCTGTCAAATCCAGTCTAATCTTCAGTTAGACTCAAACATTCATAATTCTTAAATTTCCTGTTACTTTTTTTTCACCATTAGCAAAAATCCTATCAAAGCTCAGCATATGAAGGCAAGATATATTACGCGAAGATAATAACCAAAGAAAACTTTAGCAAAACTTTTAAAACAAAACCTGTAAATTAATCCTATATGCTTTAACGGATTTAACAGTGTCTGAGCTTCTTAACCAGAGCAGCAGTTTAGCTTTCACAGTGGAGCATTTAATCACATTATCTTGATGATACTGCATATCTTCCAGTATTTAGTATATCTAGTTATTCTTCAGAATAGAGCAATCTGTATTCAATCTTACTCAAATGAGCTTTACAGAATATTAAGTTTAATTGTATTCTAATTATATTATCTGTTTTTAATGACCAAAATTCTGCCCTGGCTGCTGTGTTCTCTTAAACCAGAAAAGAACTAATCCTCAGTTTTCCTAACAGAAACTCGTGCTACATCATTTGCTGAGACTGCTGGCAGTGCCCAGGTCTATTATTGCAGCACAGCAGAATATGCTGCTAGGCCGTAATCTTTGCACCAGGAGACGTGCAGCAAACGTACCAAATCCTGCTGCTCTCATTTAGCTCCTAACAGGCAATTCTTGACTGCGCTGCTTCATGCCTTGATGGTAAAATGTGTGTTTTGTCTTTCTGAAGCATGACTAAGCAGTTAGGGATATTACAGAGGCTGCACCGAGTGTTTTAATTTGCATAGATTAGTCTTGCCCTTTTTTTATTACATTGACTAATCAGAGGAATTTCTTAGCCCAGACATGTTTATAAGCTCATAAGATCATATTTAGATACATAGATAAAACATCTTCTCATTTGCCTGATTATTGCATGAAAAGAGTAACCTTAGAAAACTAAAACATTTTTCTAACAACCCTTTCCTGCTTCTCTGTTTTATCTTCCCCTTTTCTATGCCTTCTGTTAAAGCATTGATATATCTAGACACAGATAGAGAAAACAGATACCAAGCACACGAAAGGCATATTTAAGCATAACTCATCTAAACCAATCTGGCATCTTGCATCTTATTGTTTATAAGTTTTTAATAAAGCATAATGCATAAACCTCTAGTAGTGTCTGCTACCACAGATTTTAAGAGCTATTTTAAGAGCTATTTTAAGGCCATTTGGAGTTGTGTGATTTTTTTTGTCATCCTTTATGATGAATGTCATATAAGACCATTGAAGTTTAGTGCTTTATTCTTCAGGAAGAAAATGAAACCACTTATCATATGTGATGCAAGGAATTTGTTTACATCCAAGGGGGTCCCCAGTTCTGTGTGCCATGAACTTCGGTTTTGATTGAAGTTGGTGGACCACAGGCTCTGGAGTCAAGTACTGCTTGAGAGGTAGGGGAACAAAACTTTCAGTTTTTTATTCATATGTGTGCTACTCTGGGTTATTCTGGATGCTGAATGCTGCCTTTTTTAAATGAAAAGCATTCTGAGATTTTTTTTTCCAGTGCTATGAAAATGCTTATAATCATCCTATCAAAAGGAAACTGTAAAATTATTAGTATTCATGAATTAGTATTCATGAGTATTTCTCAAGAAGAAGAAATCTGGCATTAATGAGTTTTCCGAGCTAATGAAGAGAAGCATAACAAGAACCAATATATAGACAATAGAAGAGGGAAAATTCAGTTAAGAGACTGAAACTCTCTTAAGTGTGTTAAAGAGATTGTTCTGGCTCAATCTAGACTTTTTAGATATAACCCTATTATAAGTCAGCATTGGCTGCATTCTGCTAGTGCCATCATACACAGTTCACTTAGTTTCCTTGTATAGTCATCTAAAAATTGCTTCAAACAGAGAGCACAGAGTGAAATGTCTTAATAAAACAGAATGAATGTGCACTTTGATTTAGTCTATTGATTCTGTAAAGCCAGTTTTTCGGTTAAACCAAGGGCCATGAACTGCAACCCAAGTATCCACTGTAGAGTGAGGGAGAATGGTTAATAATTTCAGAATGAGACAAGTACAATTATCCTAATAATTATTCTGTCACAGAACTATTAGACAATCAACATATAATCTTTCTGTATCCTCATGTATATTTTGAACATTGCTAATTTCTCATTAATTTCTTGCTAAAGAAATAAAATAAAGTTCTTGCTTTAGGCTCATCACATTTCACTGTGTTCTTTCAACCCTCTTCGTCTACCTGTGTTCTGTCAACCATCTTCATCTGCCAGTTCCTTCGCTGACATATTCATTCCTTCTAAACTAAGCTATAAGGAGATCATGTCTTCTTTCTGCTGTGACAGTACCAGAATCCAAATTAGTGTCACTATTGGGAACATTGATTTGTTTCAAAGCATCATGTATGTGGAGTAACTGCAGTGCATCCCAGGAGAGTTAATGCAGAACATTAGCATCGTTTGCTGTTTTCCACTGCTCTTCTCTCTTTCTTGTCATTCTGAATGGGGCTAGAGAGTTGACTTGGAACCGAGAGTGCATTTTACCAGCCGAAACATCTCTCATTTTGTACATTTATTAGCTTTCACAGTGGGGCTTCCATTCTAAGTGGTGCACCAGTGCTTCTATACACACTGTAGATGAATGGAGAAGTGTATCACAGTGCCACCCAGAGCACTGAACGGCACCATTAGGAATGAGTTCCTGAAAATGTTTCCTAGTAGCCAGAAAGGTCCATTCCTTACTCTTCACTTCACTTACATGAAAAATCTTTTCCCAAGGATTTGCATGGTATAGTGTCTGGTACTGTTATTAATACTTACCCAAAGTAAGTATTATTTGGGGTAAATGAAGTCATTATAAAAAGCTAAATGAATAATTTCATATCATGGTGTATAAAAACTCTGGAGAACAATGTAGCATTTGAGATGTAATAGATCTTTTTTTAAAAAAATTATTATTGTATTATTGAAGCGGTAGATGTGTGTTAGCAGACCAGGGAGTGAGGAAACACCAATGTAGACTGAGGGGGGTCAGGTCTCCATATGAGTTCAGATCCATGTGCTTAAGACAAAGATATAATCTTAAAGAAAAATTATTGAACATTAATCATCTGACCATCAGTTTTTGGTCAGAAATAGGTTCAGTGCAAACACCTGGAGTTTTCCCATCTACCAGTCAGTAAATACGTCACCATAATGATGGATAAGGCATTTGCCAGTAGAGCTTTCCGAGACCTGGGAGCCTTTTTTGCATACTGATTCCTGTGAGTCATTTAGTTTAAATCATGTAAATAAGAATTGCAGGATCAAATTCTCCATTTTTATCTCTCAATTTACTTTAAATTATAAGTTTTATTATTATACTATGGTATTTAAATCAGAAAATCTAAGCCAACATCTGCTAAACTAGTATTAAGCTGCTTATACTTTGCAGTTGTTTTGCATAAACTTGGCTTACTCTAGGTTTTTATTCAGCCTAAAGTATTGTTTAACCTCCTAGATGAAATCCTAGAGAGGACTATGGGAGGCATTTAACAGCTGAGTAGTGAACATCTTCTCATGAGTTACTGGTTTCAAAATTAAATGGTTTGTGGTTTCATTGAACTCGCACATCTTTAACCATTAATAAAAATGTGATAGCCAGGGCTGCAATAATACAACTATGCTCATTTTCTGAAACATGCCATTATGTATGCTCTATGATAGCTTTCTCTATATTCATATTGAAAGTTAATTTACAGTTGTCAAAATAAATGATACAATCTTCAAAATAAATGACACAACTAGTAAATTAGAGTTTGAGTGTGTTTTTCAGTTAGTCATTTGGAAAGTTGATTCACTCATGCAGTTCTGTGACGGGCTGTCAAACCACCTGTATTTAAAAATGACACATTAAAATGTGGAGCTTTGCCAAATGTATCTTAGGGAACCCTATTCCCAAATATGTTGTCTTCAGTCTCTCAGTCTCCACACTGTGTAAGAAAGATATTTGCTACCTTCCCCACAGCTCTATCTGATGAGTCCTGCTTCTTTGGTAATATGTTTAATACTCCCAGACCTAACTTTTAGTTGCTTTCCATTTTGAGACTGAGAGAATATTGAGTCTGAAGTAGAGCGCATGGGCTTTGGATTTTATCCCCTTGTTCTGTGATTTTCTAGAAAAAGTATTGTACAAGCGATCTTCTGATTTTTTATTTTTCACATAAACTTTAATCCCAAGTGTGGGTAATTAAGAGCAGGATGTCACATCAGATTTCCACTTAAAGGTGCACACAGCAATCATGCTGATCTCTGATAATAAAAAGAGTAATTACTGTACTTATCCCAGACTACTGTTGGTGACTGCTAGGAGGAACAGCAAAAAGGAGAGCAATAATTAATTATTCCACTGTGAGCTCTCTTGCACTTCAGAGTACTATTATACTTTTTCAGGTCTTTATGAACTCTCACGATTATTCAAACACTCTAAATTACTTAACAAACACGATCTGTGGCAATTAAATCCATTACACCCCATTAAATCCATTAAATCCATTACACTGGGAGCCCCCAGATTGTATGTGACAAGCACAAACCATGTAGGAAAGAGTAAGGAGGGTATCAGTGGCAGTGAAAACCCCTTGCCCCCTGTGTAGGAGGCACTAAGGGGTGGAGATGTTGAGATGCCTTAGGGATGCTGGTCTTGGGGTGTCCTTGGCTGCTGCAGTTACTTGTTCTTGGGCTCAGACTCACGCTTTACAGGTGCCTTGTATTGATGTGACACTCCTTAAACTCAGTTTCTTTAGTAATGCAGGAGTATTCCTTTGGTTTATTATCTGTCACATATTTTATTCATGACTATTGGTTCTTAATTATTATCACATGAAAGATAGAAGACCAGGAACAGGTTGCCCAGAGAGGCTGTGGAGTCTCCTTCCCTGGAGATCTTCCAAAGGCGCCTGGATGGCGCCCTGTGCCCCGTGCTCTGGGTGTCCCTGCTGGAGCAGGGGGTTGCACTGGGTGAGCTCTAGGGGTCCCTTCCAACCTCAACCATTCTGGGATTCTGGGATAACCGCAGACCAGAATTGCTGTCCCGTTATACAGGCAGTGATTCAGCACAACTGCAGAGGGCTGCTGCGCCAAACAGTTTTACAGTTTTTACTCGTTTTTATGGATTGGGCGTTAAAGGCACAGCGTGATGCCATATCTTTCCAAGTGTCACACACAGAGACTGTGATAGAGTTTGGAATTTAAGATCTTATTAATCTCAGTCCACTGCCTTAACCAGAGCATCATTTTCCTATCTTGCAGTAGTTAATAATATTTACTTTAAGTGTAGCTAAGCTTTCTCCTATTCTTGGCAAGAAGCACTATTAAACCATGGCATAATAATGCCATAAATCTAAAACAATTAACATTATATGCACCAGAGCAAAGACTTTGTGGTTTTAATATTTAGAGTATGTAAAGACTATTTACTTTTGCTTTAAAGCAAAATATATGTGCATGTTATATGCAAATAATGTATTTGTTTATGTTTTGCTTTTCCCCTGAAGGAATTGAACCAATTACTCTGCTCAAACAGAGCATGACTTACTGGAGTAAATGTTAAGGAAAAAAATAGCCAAAGTTAAAATGTATATTTATGATAAAATAAAACAAAAACCCTCTGTGAATTCAGAGTATTTGAAATTAGAATATAAGATGTCATAAAGAAAAGTAAAACAGAAATTATCTGTGTTATAAATGATGCTGCTCTGCAAACAAGGACCATGAAGGTCCTTCTACTCCATTAGGTTTGATTCTGCTTTGAGATAATGGGTTTCCCCAAAATCCAAATGTGGATATTTGGTCCTCTAGGTATCTTAAAAACAATGATAATATAGTGAAGAGTCAGAGCAGGGAAAATCTAGGTAAATAATACTTGTTTTTATTACTTTTAGTTGTAGAAAAGGAGGAACAGCAGATATTTACTGCTTTTCAGTCTTTACATAAATTATGCCTGAATGCATGTCTTTTTTGCAAAGATCCAAGCAATGTAAATGCACACCCTTATCAATGCAAGTTGTGCACTCTGCTCTGTACAGTCACAGAGAATTCACAGCTGCCCTTTTTTTCTGCCACACACAATTCTAATAGTATTTCTGAACATTTGTTTAGACTGCGGTAATGCCCCATGGCCCAGCTCATGACCCATGTTCATTATATTGCGGAACTTAAATCCTTTTATCGTTTAATTCTAAAAAGAGAGATACTCAGAACCAGAAAATCAAATGTATATTCAGGACATTGAGAGGGTGGAATAAATTCACCATTTCCTCCTATAATCTTCAGCATTTTACTGCTGCAGATAAGTGTGTTCAGAAGTGAAAGGCTCACGTAAGTAAGCAGGGTTTTAGATTCTCTGTAATTTTGTAGCCCTGGCCCAAAGGTCTTGGTCAGGGTCACAAAGAAATCCAAATCCAAAGATGATGTTTTCCCTATCACACATTTCTGAAATAGTTTATGTTTTATGTCTTTATGTCTTTAATATTATATGTAGGTATTTGCAGCAAAGTGATAATATTACTTTTAATTCTGAGCTGAATAACATTCTATATGCTGTTGACTGTATTATAAGGAGGGACATTGCTTTAATACATCTGGTATTGAGCACTATCCAAGGAAGAGATTTTTCCATGTTTTCATTTCTTCAAGACACTCGGCTTCCTGTTCTTATGAAATACTAGCTGAGAGCTTCCCCACTGAGCAGTATCAGAAAGGCATGTTGGTAACAGTCCTTTTGCTCTCATTCATGATTTCCTCAAACTGATTTTCCTGCTGTTAAAGAAAACATCTTTTTGTGGAAATCCATCCGATAGGGAAAATATATCAGGACCTCATTGCACGACCTGCAATAAAGAACCTGAGGCATGAGAGGGGAACCCAGATCACTGCCTCAGCTTTTCCCTTTGGCTCTGAGGGCATTTCACAACAAAGGAATTTTGTGTTAATCTAGAATATTTTGTGAAGCAAAACCAACTGATATAATTAGAGTTAATAAAATGCTTTGGACACACACCTTCTCCAACTATAACTAATGAAAGATATACCTCCCCCTGCAAAGTTGTAGTCAAGGTGGTCTGTAGTTAATACTACACATTCACTCTCGTGAATTTTGCTGTATCTGCATATTAGTGTGTGTGAAAACCTTCTCACTCTTTCTTTACCTATAATAGTTTTTCTCCAGACTCCTTTGCAGAATATCCCTTTCATCTTCCTGCCTGTTGTGTTTGCAGCCCCACTCTAAATAATCTGAAATAGCCCATTCATTCTTCTGTGATCTAAATTGAAGAAGATAAGCAGTCAACCCTGACCTGAAGGTTTCTCTTGAAGGAAGTTACAATGGCATCTTCAGCAAAACAGCTTCTCAGAGCAGAAACACATATTTAAGAGCCCTATTTCTGTCCTATCTCTGTATTTGTGAAAGATATTTATTTATTTGTTTGCCTTAACAAAGAGATAATGAAGGATATAGTACAAGTTAACAAAAATATGAATGCATAGACTCCCAAATTAAACCTGAGGGGGAGTCATCTGAAGCAGCTAGGAAAAGAAGCAGAATTAAGCACTTAATGAAATTCTCCCTGTAGAACCTCATTTTGAAGTGTTACAAAATTAAAATGGATTACTGTTGCTTATTACTTTTATTTGTGGAGAGAGATGACCTACTTGTGGCCACAGTTTGTTGCAGAAGTCAAGAAGACAGATGAGCTGCAGAGTGATTAGACAGATTCTTAACAGAGTTCTAGCAGGAGCCATGAAGGTCTCTCAGATGCAATCTCCAGGTTGTGAAGTCTCTGCATGGTGGGTTGTCAGAGGCTGGGAGGGTTCACCAAGGCAGTGTCGCTCTCTTCTCATCCTCTGCTTAATTTGCACTCTGAGAGAGGCTTCCAGACGCGCTCTTCTTGTCTGCACCTTCTGAATGCATTTGTCCCCATGCATTTACTTTGTAAGCGAATCCCGAAAACCGTCTCTGAAGCAGAAAACTTCATTCATGTGATGAAAACATCAGTTCCCTTTTCAGTTTACATTCTTCATGAGACAAAGCTGAATGTTTCTGGTAATGTCCCAAAGAAAAGACATTCCAGGCATGCCTTGAAATGCTCTTTTTCCTTTGTGTCTTCCAGTACAGAGAAAACAAAGCTTTACTGGCACACAGGGTTGTGCAGACCCTGCTGCCTTTCCAGCAGCAGTTGCTGTGGCCAGATCACGCAGCTTCCAAGATAACAGTTGGCTACCAGTTTCCAGTTGCTTAATTGAGGCAATCCCTTAAATTACATCCTCAGCAGCATCGCACAGGGCATCCTGCTCTGTATTTTCTAACTCCTGAAAAGCGCTGTGCCTTGGCAGTGTTTTTGCTTAGAATTTCATGTGGCCCTCGGCTGGGTCTAGGCAGACCACGTGTCTAGGTTAGCTTGTGATCCAAGCCTTAGCATCTGAGCATCCTGGCACAGTGCAATCCAGCTGACAGGCTTTTCCATTAGGGAACCTGATGGGACAGATGGAGTGGGATGTTTGTGGGTGAAATGAGGGATAACTGCAAGGAAGTGGCTGACCTGTGTGGAAGAAATAAGAAGGTGTTGTAACTACAGCTAACTATTTGTAACCGTAGAATTAGACAAGAATTGGGGTGGAAGATTTATTTTCGGATATAAAAATGGGGTAGATGACAGAACAGACTTCTATGGTCAGATATGGTGTTCTAAATGAAACTGTTCTTGTTGCATCTTCCTTTCATCTTTCCACAATTTGGCCTCCCCTCTTTTTTTTGAGTTCCCTTTTTCTTGAGTTTTCTTATTTTTGATATCTCATCATGTTCATTTTCTTCATTTTTTTATTTTTTTTAATTACATCAGTCCATAGACTTTACTGTGAAAATGTTAAATATAATTAAGATGCTTAAGTTACATCACCGAAAAAAACATCAGACTACAGATGCTTAAAGTGCTGACCACAATTGGCATTTCTTAATTGTCTTGGAAGACAGAAACAATTTGGAAAATTGAGTCACTTTTTTAGGGTAGTTTAGGTATCTGTTTGGATTGAGAAGCCTAACCTTTTATTTCTTTGCAAAAACACTGGCCTGTGAGGAGACTGATAGGGGTTGTAGGAGATTTCTTCCATGGAACATGCCAATATAAACATTTTAAACACTTCCAAAGTAAGTAGATTCCAAAGGAATACATATTTTTGGCAAGGATTTTTTTCTTTCCTGTGATCAGACCGTGAATACAGACAGTGAATATGAGAATTTATTACAATGACTTTTACAGTGACATGCACAGACATATGTGAAGCTATATCTAGCTGGCTATTTGATAAACAATGACTTCTAATAAAAATGTCTTTGCCAAAATACGTGGAGGGTGACAAGGATAAGCTGCAGCATTTATGATACATTTTTGCCGTGATTCATTAATGTTTAGTTTTAGATTTAACAAAAAGTTGAATAGCAATGAAGATTTAAGGACAGGATATTAATCAAGAACAAAACCAAAGTCCACATGTAAATTCTAAACAGCTTTTATCAAGTCATAAAAATTCTTTAACCTTACATCTTTGCTTTTAAAAAAGATCTCAAATCACATTATTATTTTTATCCTGAATATTGCATCACTTTCTTCAGATGTATTACAGGAGAGGAGATGCAGCCGGTGAGAAGCAAAACTTATGTACAGTGATGTTTTAATGAAATAATAAGCTGGGAGCATCTGCCATTTCTTTTTATTATAAAATAGGGCATTTGCAGTTCATTGCAATTGCTTCTGATAAAATGATAGTATAATAAGAGCATTAGAGTTGCCTGTGTACCTCATTACTTACAATGTAAGGAAAACCTTCATGCCGTGAGAAAATCTTCAAATCACAGGACTTAGTTAAAACTGAGCTCAGTCAATGCACAGATGAGAAGTTTTGATGCAGATTTTATAGGGGGAAAAAGCTATCCTGAAACAATGTAATATCACTGAAAGTTTGTTTGTTTGAGGAAACGAAACTTCAGGGTGAACTGTTAGGAAAACCAAATATCCTGTATTTCAGTTTCCAAATGAAGTTTCAATTCAGGTTGACTTCCATACCTTCAATAAGAGGAAAGCTTAACTGAAATGTTTTGGGCAAAATCAAGTATACATTGATGCAACTTTTACGTAAATGTGACTACAAATTCTTTCAATAATTATATACTTACTTTCTTCCCTGAAGTGTCAATAATGTGATTAGAAAAACTTCCCTTCCTGAGCTGTCAGAAATCACTTGAATCTATAAAGCATTTGTATAGCTAGGAGAGTTGTATTTACCTTATAATATGAAACCAGTAGCTCAGTAATGTTGCCATTTTTAATAAAACAAATAGGTAAATTAAAACCCTCTAAAAAATAAAAAATTTAAATCTCACCTCCCTGCTGATGAACTAACAAAATTTAAAGGCAGTGAAAGATTTTCTGTAATAAAAACATTTGCTTCCAGGGAAGTTACAAGCATTTTTTTCTTTTTTATTTCCCATCAAATGAAGGTTCCAAATCTGAAAATGGATTTAATTACTTATAGCACCTGCTTAAAATAATGATGCTATAGTTTAAATGGTTATGGTGATTAACATGAAAAGCACAGGGAACCAGGGCTTGTATTAATAAGAAAGAGATCATTGTTTGTGAGAAAAAAATATAGAAGGGTTTTTTTAGTGTACAGCTTAATCCCCTTAACTTTATGCATTTTTTACATGGAAGGTTCTCTGCTGTAAGAGCCAGACTTGCAATCTTCAATTAGCTAAAACTGCTAGTGAAATGAGTCCCTGAAGTTAATGCACTTTTTTTTGCCTAAGCTCATAAATGCAGGCCTCAGACCATTATTATTAATATATTACAAATAGGACAGTCATTACATCTCTGTTATTAAAAGCCCTTGCTCCATTGCTCTGATTCGAATCTCATGGTAGGAGAGATTAGGCATGAGGTCAATGAATTTACAGGTATATAAAATACCATCAAGCCCATTCTGCTGGGGAGATCCTGCCTGGAAGTGATCCCTGCTATGACTCAGTTGTGAGAGGACTCTGTGTAAAAGGCAAGGAGAGCATTAGTGATCAAGGCCTCGTGTCACTTTGATCTTAATTCACAGTCCACTGTCAGCTCTGCTGTTTACCTAAGGCCACAAAGTGCCGAGCTGTGTTAGTAGTGAGCGAAATCCTTGGAGGTGAGAGGAAAGCACTCACGCAGTGAGGATAATCCTTCCCACTATGTATTTGCACTCTGAAATTAAATAGGAAGTGTCTGAATTTCAAAAAGTGCCCTCCAGCATGCGGACCTAAAATTAATAGGAGAAATTCCATTAATTCCCCAGGCCTCTTTGGAAACATCAGTCATTGTTTCAGTGCAAAAAGTTTCTCATGCAGGAAATAGGTGATGCCATGAAATGTTATTAGTTGAGAACTGTAGAATTTCATAATTCTAGAAGTCTATATAAGCTGATACATGAAAAAAATCAAAAACCATTGCTTTAAAAAGGAAAGAGCAATTTAAAACATTTTACAGCCTTTCTTGGATCTTGCTTTTTAAATAAACATACCTTGCTTTATGTCTTGTGCATTAATAAATATTAGAAATGTGTTTAATAAATCATGAAGCAGTAAGGTTTCATTTTGCAGTGGATTCACACTTACCCTCTGTCAACTTAAAATACACTGTAACTGGTACAATTAGATATCTGAGCACATCATTAGCAAGATAATCAAAACCTATGTTATGATAGGTTTTATGATAGGTAGCAGGCAGCAAGTATTTCTTTAGTAATCTTGCCTGCTGAAAAACAAACAAACAAACAAAGGTCCTGTGGCTTTTTTCAGCCGTTTTAGGCTGTTGTTTTTCATTATGTCTTTGCTACTTTTCAAACTTAAAATATTCCTTTAGTAATCCAGAACTGCATGCAGCTCTTGTTCAGCCAACTAGAATGTAATATGGCTCAAGTAGATATCTATTAGATGGAATTTGACTACCTAAATAATTATTTTTGAAATATATAGAATAGACATTATGGTTGAAATAAAGAAAAGAGGTTGTAGTTCATAACATCTCTGAAGTTGTGTAAATCAGCACAGTTCAGATATATATCCTAAACTTCATGTGTGATGGAAGATGAGTTGAAGAATAGAGATGTGCTGAATTAAAAACAATCATTGTATAACATTGATATAATTAGAATTATGTATCTTTACTGAAGTATTAAAAATATCTTCCTGTGGTCAAAAATCAATATTTGCTAAGCTAAGGCAGAAAAAAAGTCTGAAGCATCTGTGTTTATTCCCATCTAAGCCCTCCTAACAGTGTAAGTCTCCCTTACATTGCTAGAAATGTAACCCTTACACAGCCAACAACCTTGTGATGATACAGTACAACAGCAAAACCAAGACAAGGAGTGAAATGAAGATGCTCAACTATGTGTGTGAGAAAATATTGATAATGTTCAAAATACAGAATTTCATTTTGTTGTAGAGAAGTGCTCCCTTTTTGTCAAGAACATTTACATCAAATGTCTGTTACAAATATTTTATGAATGTAGCTAAGTTCACATTGCCAGGGTTAAAGAGACTTCTGTTATATAGTGCTGACCTCTATTGGCTTATTTGCACTATAGACTGATATTTTGGCACTGGTACTTTCTTTCTGTGGGAATTATGAATGTATGTTTATTTAAATTTAGTGAATTTTGTACAAGGACCACAAAGATATAAGCATATGTTTTACTTTTGACACATGAGTACACCCATTTTAAAGGCTCCAATCTCAAGGTAAATCAGTGGAAAAACCATTATGTTGAAATGATGGTTTGGTAAGGACTTCTAAGGTCCATGAATTTACAAATATTCTTTAATGTTTTTACAGAAATGGAGCCTTAGATATACTCAGCTGTAAAAATGAAAATAAATGCCTTAGGTGCATTTTTTATTTGCCTCTGTTAGTCAAAAACTACTTTTATTTTGGAAAGGATAATTTGGCAAATCATTAGACTGTAACATACTCTAATTGGTTTTGAAACCACAGCATAAAATTTAAAGTAGAGATTATATTTAACTGTGCAAACTATTCTACTGCTTCCCTCATTGAAATCAGTGTCAGAATATTACTTTCTAAGCATTTGCTCTATGCAAGTAAGTCCATTCCTGATGCCTTAGATCCTATTTCTCATGTTGCTACACAGATGCATAGTTTTATATGCATTTTTAATAACATGGATGTCATGGAATAATTCTTCTCAATTGCAAATGCAATTGTTAATTCACTCTAATTCAAAAATTTGTTAATTCAGTCTAATCAAAAAACACAAGATTTTTAGTATCACTGCGTTCTGCCTTTTGGCCTTTGAGAACTGCAAAGTGCAAAGCAGATTTGTTTTCCAGGTTTGCTTTAGCAGAGAGAGGGCCAAGTGTGAGCTCTGTAGCCCAGCATTTGCAGTACATGCTGCAGAAAGAGCCATGCCCAAGATCTATTTTTTAGATGCAGCCTCAGTTACTTTTTTTTTGTTTGTTTTTTGAATAGTTACTTTTTAAAATCATCCATAGCATTTAGCTGGTTAGAATACTGCATTGGAATTTCAGATCTCAAGAACTTCACTAATTTGAAAGAACAGTTCAAGGAAAAAGATATTTAAGCAATGAGTTTTACATAATAGAAGCCTAGATGTAAGTTATAGTGTCAGCCTATAAGATCATGGTTTTTTTTTTCTGCAAGTGAATCATGTATAATCATTTACAACTATGTGAGACCTAAAATTACCCCATTATCATGCATATAGTAGCAAGTGGAAAAAAATTGTTGAAAAGCAGAGAAGAAACTGCTCTTTTTGGCAGCTCTCTATTGAAACTTCTGCTGAGGAAAGAATATCTCCAAGATTAGTGCGTCTAAAGCCAGCACTTCCCAGTGTACTCCTAGTGAAATGCTTCAGAGTTTTTGCTGTCCTGCAATCAGGACTTCTTGAGATTTCAAGGAATTACTTTGGGATAGGAAACAATCCCAGATCAGATTCACTTGTGCTCTGGCAACCTCAGCAGCATAAGCTGGCATGGCTCCCTTGAAGGCAGTGGAGCTAGTGATGTTGGAGAGGGGGCTCTGGCCTGCCTTTAAATGGGCTGCATCCCTCCACAATGGGTTTCTGAGAGTTGAAATTATATCTGGCCCTCGTTTCTTATGGATTGCATCCTTGAATAACTGATTTCTGATGGTTGCAATTGCCAAGTATTAAACTTTTCATTAAGGGCTACTAATTCTGGCTCACTACGCTGCTGCAGCATCCAGCTAATCGTTTATTGTCATTGTGATAAGTAGTTTTAAAATGTCCTTTTTAATCTAGCCTTGTGATATAGTTTGTTGATGTGGTAAGTTTGTCCTGAAGATTGGAATGTCATCTGTTTTTGTTTGTGTGTTTTTTTAGAGGACACTTTATATTGTTATTATTTTCTGAAGAAAAGTATTTTGATTAAAAAAAGACAGGAGAAATTGAGTATTTTTCACTGGAAATACTCAAAAAAATAAAGCAAGGATGCTATTTTCTGTTTCTTTTCCTTGTTTGAGTAATCAAGCTTGAAAAGCTTCAAATTAATAGGAAGTGAAAGCCTGAAAGATTATATTTTCAAGTCAGACTGGTTTATATGATTCCCACAGGAATTTTACAAATTAAGTTGTCTGTGTGTGATGTGCGAGTTTACTGTTTCAGCGTGATTCTGTAAGAAGTCTGCGCTGCTTTCAAAATAAGATCGAACCCAGCAGTGCAGAGCACCAGGTAGTACAGCCAAGTACAGCCAAGTTGGCAGGCGGGGCGAAATCTATTTTACAAGACTGCACCCATTTCTTATTTAATTTTTTTTTCTGGAACAGCAACAAGCATTAGGCCCCTGTTGAGAAGTTGGGTGATGTTGTCAAGATGCAGTTTTAGAAAGCTCTGATGTAGTTTTCCTTGAAGGTTACTTTGCAGCTCAATGGCGCTCCCAAAGTTCATCCAGACAGTGCAGCATTGCTGATTCTGTGGCAGGACTGTTGGCAGCAACGTGGGTATCATGCTGAGCATTACTTAACTTTTCTAAGATTAATACGCAAATTTTTATGCCTTAAAATACTTTGAGCAAGAAGAACAGTGCAGCTATGTAAAGAGTTGGATGAGTAGGTACCTAAAAGGAGGGGTTTGTGGCATGTGAAGCAAGCCATGAGTGCATGGGATTCATTCTGCATGAGATGCAAAAGGTCGTGTTTGACTGTGCGACCACTGGCAGCAGGGTGGTTTGGAGGGAAGGTAGGTTAAAGTAAGGCCCACTGAATTCGGTGGGATTATGTCCTAAAATATCTGTGGGATTAAGTCCTAAGAGATTGCACCGTAACGACAGAATCACATGGCATCAAGAAGTTATGTCCCTCTCAAACCAAATAACAGTTCAAGTGTCAAATCATCTAATTTGTGATTTCCTAAAAAAGATGCACGTTGTTTAGGGTAGCACTAGATGGTTTTAACTTCTAGATGGTAATATATGTACATATATATTCCTCTCTGTAAGAAGAGGAACATTCAGTCTAGGATGTTTGTTTTCCACAAGCACATGACATTAGGGGTAGATGTGCCCTTTTAAAGGTTTCTTTGCCTTGTGGCTAAATAAAATATTTTTGCAAGGAAGAAAGCAACAAGGCTCAGGTATTTTGTTGAAAAAGCAGTGTTTTTCCAGAGATAGATTTACTAGGCATTTGTCCTCCCCACCTTCAGAGCCCATTCACAGAGCTCATCCTTCTTTCTGCTTCATCCGGTCACGAGTTGTTAAGTAACGATTGGGGACCAGTAAGTGACATGGCCTGAAAGCACTTAATTGTCATTAAAAGCTCCATTGTCAAAAGAGCATCCGGCTGCCTGGGTAAGAGCATTTCAAGTTTGTGTCAAGGGGACCTTTTATCGCCTTCGTCAGTGCCACCAGTCCAAGTCTGTGCATGTGAAAGAGTTGCCAGAAAATGCTGCATCCCTGACCCGCTCTGCAGTAGAAGTGCTTAATGTTTCCTGTTATTACAGAATCAGAGTCCCAGAATGGTTGAGGTTGGAAGAGACCGCTAGAGATCATCTAGTCCAACCCCTCTGCTCAAGCAGAGACTAATTTACATTAGAACACGTAAATTATTGCTGTTATTGCTAGCACTTTTTAACTATTTAAGCAATATGGGAGGCCTGAAAGAGAAACGCTGGAGCAGTTTCAATGCTATGTGCGCTAGACTCACAGGGAACACGTTTTCCCATAGCATTCTTGCTTAACCTTGCTGATAAATGTGAAGCGAGGAAGTGTGAGCAGGTTAGATGCAGCATTACTTACTATGACTTAGTATTTGCTGCGGCAGGTGTTTCTTAGGAGTAATGACAGATTTTTTTTTTCTATCCAGGCACTGTGAGTGACCGGGGAGGGAGAAAGGAAAACATGTTTTTAAGTCAGAATTTGATCCCTTCAATAGATTTTCTTTTCCCATACTGTTTATGTTGCAGAAAAGCAGTTGTTTCCTTGGCATTTTTCACAAAGACAAGAGCAGGTGCAATCAAAGACAGTCTTAAAAGTGGTTATTTCTAGAGGATTCTGGTATTTATGTTAAGTTTAAGATAAGGCTAGTTTTGCATGCTTCCTTCAAAAGCCCTTTCGTCTGTGATAATAAAAATACTTAGCACTTTCCAGCTTCAAAGTGCCTGACAAATGTTAATTCCACAACATCCCAATGATCCCAATACAGTGGGTATTTTATTCGTCCAGGGCAATGAAGGGAGTAGCTGATAGCAATAGGATTAAAGTAGAAAGGAGAAGGGTTTGTGTGGAGAGGAATATTTTAAGGAGAATATTACAACCATCTTTTATTTCATGCATACTCCTTCATTTGACTTTTTCAAAGCACACTTTTTGATACTGAATATCGAGAAAGCATTAGAAATAAGAAAGAGAGAAAATATCTCTAGGCTTTTTTGTAGGCTCTCTTTCTACAACTCATTACAAATATGAGTAGTATTTTAAGTTCTTTCTGAGTATCTTCTTTAGTATCAATTCTTAAACAATAAGATTAAGGTAAATGTTTCTGTTGAAGAGGCAAAGGTGGAATCTTACTTTCATGCACTGAAAACCCGACTATGTTCTTTAATACATGAGTCTGGGTGTAAAAGTTAGACATTTGATTCTGTTGTCAGTGTCCTTAATTTTCAGTTATTGGCTGTATCTACAGAGGGCAGCAAAGAGCTTCAGTTCAACACATCTGCAGCAGGTAACCTTAGTGTTTGATGTATCTCTGATAATAGCTTTAAAATAACAGTGAGAATTTAAAGCGTCATGAAAATATTTTCAGAGCATTCCTCGGTTTTCAGTCCATGTATAATGACTGTTTTGGGGAGTATAGATTTAAGTTATGAGACAGGGTGGTCAGAGTTAACTACTTGACCACAGGCAAAGGATGTTGCCAAATCAATACAGGCAGAGTCTAGTAATCACAGTTTAAGCTCAGTTTATCAGTCTCGTTGCCTCTAGGTAATTTAGGATATTAGAAATAGGATTTTTATTAAACCTCTGGAAGACTATTCATCGTCAAAACCATTGCCCTCAAAGAGCAGGCTCAGTCCATACCCCAGACAGACCTTCGTAGGCATTACACTGAAATTCACTGCTTCCATTACTTTCTGAAAGAAAATCTTGCTCCCTCATGCACAGAGATTGCAGGAGTCTTATGTACTGGAAGAGGGAAGGAATTTATCACAATGTGAAGACAAGAAGATGAGTTGTGGAATATCTGGAAGGCAGATCCATAAAAGTCCCTACCTTAAAGACAGGAAAGGAATTGGATCCTTGTCCACTCTTAAGCAGATTCAGTGCTTTCTAGCTCCTTTGAAGTGAAGTTGTAGGAACAGAAGGACATTACTACAAAGTCCATACAATTACAACTCTGGAGTTCTTACTGCTTGCTAGTCTCAGCTGCCTGGCTTAAGTCCAAATTTTGGTTCCTGTGACGTTACTGGGAATTTTGCCACTAATTTGACTAAGGAGCATGTTGGTTTAGCAGAAGTGTCCGCACTGGATTTCTTGTACCATATTCACTGCACCTTTGAAAAATATCATTCAAGTCTGGTTGCGAGCTTGTATAGTTTATGATGTATAAAGATCATAAACATTATATATCAGGCCTATCGGTCTGAGCCAAACTGTAAAGTTAAACCAGCCATATTGTCCTCATGATCTGTAGCCAAAGAAGGGCTTTACTGTTACTGACATGTATGCCATAGACTGGCCTTAATCTCATGCATTGATCAAAATTGATTTTAATAACATCCCTCTTGAAAATAGTAGTTTATATGATCCTGTTATGGAGAGAAATTGGAGAGTATTACTGGGAAGGATTTGAACAGATCTTATTAATGTGTTTAAATATCTGCTGTGGTAAAGAAGATAGCCAGACTGCTCAGTGACACCCAGTCACAGGACAAGGGGCAGTAAGCACAAACTGAAACACAAACAAGTCCACTGAATCATAAGGATTCTTTTTTTAACTGTCAGGATTGTCAAACACTGGGCCAAGTTGCCCAGAAAGGTTTTGTAGATGATCAGATCCCAACTGGGCGTGATCCTGAGCAGCCTGCTGTAGCTGACCATGCTTCGAGTTGATTTCTAACCTCAATGGTTCTGCAGTTTCCAACCCAGTCCTCCTCAACATAACTGTCTTGGAAGCAATCAATGGTTTGCAAAGCCAATAGGGTTGCATTAAATGTTTACTGGAATATAAAAGTCAACACTTTAAGTAGGCATTCATTTTAAGTTGATTGGATTGATTTCTATAATAGTCTCCACAAATTAATAAGATATTTAATATAAATACCTGTTTAAAAGACTTCATGACTGCTGTCAGATTTGACTAAATTAAATATTTCCTGATGTCCTAGGAAATATTCACTAATGTACCTAATGTGGTATTGTATAAATTCCATATAAATATGCCATTTGATAATCTCCTTTCCATAAAGTTTATTGACTTAAAATGTCATTTGAAAGTCCTGAGGACAGCTATAAAGTTAATCATGGTAGGAATCTGTCCAGGCTATAGAGAAAATGGGCAGTTTTTTTCTTGTTTGTCAAACATTTTTGTTTCATAAATGTTGTAACATTTCCACTAAGAAGTAAAATACAGCTTTTATGGTACTGTGAGATAGTAATGACTGAATAGGCTTAACTGGACATTCCTGAAAGTCACCCCATGAAGTCCCTACTTCACAAGTACCTCAGTGCTTTTGTGTGAGAGCCTTTCCCATTACAAAACAATAAAAGAAAAAAAAAAAAGAAAATTCACTGAAGCTGGGTTTCCATGCAAAGAATGCCTGGCAGAGAGGTTCAACACGATTGCAGAAAGGGCAGCAATTGCTGCTTGGCTCACATCAGACATCAGAGAAAACTTTTAAGTCAGATCTTCAGTAATCTCTTACTCATTCTTACAGTCAGGCCACTGTTTACTAATAATCTCTGGCGAGTATTGCTTTCTTACTCTTGGCAGCAGCCTTTTGAGTAACTGAACTCTGTTTTCATGTTTTATATCCTCATTAGTCTTTTTTTTAGACTAAAACAATTTAGAATGATATTTTTGAAACAGTTGGAAATTTAAAAAAAAAATAGGAAAGAATTCCTTCCCTGAACCTTACTCTGATTTTGGAAGATTTTCAAATGTCTGAGATGCAAATCAGGCCCTGGTCATAGAATCCCAGGATGGTTGAGGTTGGAAGGGAGCCCTAGAGCTCATCCAGTCCAGCCCCCTGCTCCAGCAGGGACACCCAGAGCACGGGGCACAGGGCGCCATCCAGGCGCCTTTGGAAGATCTCCAGACAAGGAGACTCCACAGCCTCCCTGGGCAGTCTGTTCCAAACACTTAACATGTTGTATCAGATATTGGCCATTCCTCATCACAACATTCTAATTATGAGAATTTAGCTACCCTGAAAGGACTAAGTTACTTCATATATTTGTAAGATATAATCATGTTCATACAGCCCAGTAGGATGACTGTCCTTTACACAACCACCTGATATTTTTTAACTTACGTTCAGCTTGTGAATGGGTATAAACCATAGGTGATGTAGCAGTTCTGTACAGAACTGTTGTCAAGTCATTTGTTCCTCATCACAGTTGATCTTCCTGGTAAGGTCCCTATTACATGCTCATATGAAATAGCTCTTTTTTCCCAGACTGTTTCCAATTTTTCAAGGTTTAATTATGCTATCCGGGTACTGACAGTTCTTCACAGGTTGATGCCCTCTGAAATTTACTTTTTGTTCCATTACCCAGGTCCTCATTGCTTCTCGTGATTGCTACTTTTCAGTAATGTTGAATAAAGAACACACACTCATCTGTAGTTTTCTATGTATGGAAATTGCACGGGGATGGAAACCATTTGCTGTGTAGCTCTCCTTTCCTCCTCCTTTTGCATTTCTGCTTTTAGATACCTGGATAGTATCACCACAGACCTTTTATAATAAAACATGTTCGAGGGTAACAGAGCCCTGGCACAGGCTGCCCAGGGAGGCTGTGGAGTCTCCTTGTCTGGAGATCTTCCAAAGGCGCCTGGATGCCGCCCTGTGCCCCGTGCTCTGGGTGTCCCTGCTGGAGCAGGAGTGGGAATAGATGAGCTCTAGGGGTCCCTTCCAACCTTGAACATTCTGTGATTCTGTGATATAGAAATTCCTAGGCTTAAAGATGGTGGGTGGATTATATATGTTCTGCAGAGAGTTTCACACCTTTTTGATACATATAGCACAGAGCTGCCTACCCTGTTGTTACCTGCTAGGTCAGTAGAAGGCACAAAAAGAAATTGCCAGGGAGTAATTCTCTGCTCTCCCTTCCACGGCGCATCGGCTCTGCGGAGGTGATGTTCAGTTCTGCTCCCTGCCCCAGCAGCCACATGGGCCAAGTCTCTTTGGCTCCAGCTCTGAGACAGTGAGGAACAGAGAGGGGAGAAAGAGAAGTAGGCAAAGGATAAAAAAAACTTAAATGGAAGAAATTTCATATACAAGCTGGGGAGCAAAATATAGGGTATGTGTTGTTATGATTCTGTGATGTTAACTTGAAAACAACAGACAAGTCAGGAAATGTGTGGGTTAGGCTTGCCAATCTTAGTGGTTTTGTTTGTAATGAAAGTGATTTTGAAATTGAAAACTTATTCACATTTCCCTCTGTTTGCTTTAGTTTGTTTGAAAATAGTGCAGATTTAATGAATTAGAACACCTGAAATATGCTTAAAATAAAATTAAATCATTACAGATGATATATTGTGTTAGGAAAGCCAGACCAAAGCAATCTATGTGTTCGTTCTTATGGTACAAAAGAAGGAATTAAAGATACAGGGTTGCAGAATAAAGCAATTCAGAGGCCTTTGAGAAAGGTAATTTTGTATGCTCTGGATTTTGAAGGTCACATTATTTTAAGAGTGACCTCTAGGCTCCCGTCAAAAAATTATTTTGATCCTTGCGATGAGCCAAAGGGAAGAGCATGGTCAAACAACAGCTAAGAAACCACAGAGGAACAGACATTAATGAAATAAGCCTTTCTTCAATCTCAGATCAAAGTGTGTGTGTGTTTTAACTGCCTTGTTTAATGCTATATAAAGTAGCACCAACTGTCCTTGTAGACTTTAAGAGCCCTGTTTTGTAGGTGATGGATCTCAGCCAGGCAGCCAAGGTCTGGTGCAAATGAATGTAGTTGGCAAGTTCTCCGGAAAGACTATGCCCTGAGGACACCATAAGAAAAGGGTAATCTCTGCCTCTCAGCTTAATGCCTACAAGTGTGGAGATAACTGTGTTTCCTTGGCCTTCAGATATCTCTGTCGTACGAGTGATTTGCGAGTGCTGCATTCAGGATGGTTCTGCAGAGGTAGACGCTTCCTCTCGTAGCTCCTCTTGTTGCTTCTGGACAGGATTGCAGAGAGGTCACAAGCCTACATTTAAAAACTGAATCTCAAAAGGCAGTTGCCAAAGCTTTTCCACTAACTAATATTGTGTAAATAGTGTCATGGAGCTGCTGGATTTATTTTTAATTATCAGAGTAGCCTAGGGGAGTGCTGTCAGGGTGCAGTGATAGCCTGTCCACTGCTCATCTGAGCATAACAGAGGGCTTGGCTTGGAGCGAGTTGCAGAGCACATGAAGTTTTATACCAGTTTATTCTGCCTTTCTAGGTCTGTCAAGCAGCAGAGATGCAATCTAGAGCTGCAACAGTTCCGTTGCACTCCCCATGGAGTAGTAACTCAACTTAAACATTTCTTGAATTAATCATAGCCTTTAATTTATCTTCTGCTATTATTATTTTGATAAGTTTTTGATCCATTAAGAAGTAGCTCTGTCAGAGGTTTTGCTTTTGTTAGTCTGATCTTTTACTTAATATTTTCCTTATATCAGCCTCCCTTTTCTTCTGAAAAGTGGCTTTGTTATATTTAAATCAGCCTTGTACCCACTACTATCTTAGTTTTTTTTTCTTGTGCAAATTTGCTTGTATTTTGTTATTTTAGAGGAGGGTTTTTATGTTTTATATGTATAGAAATACTCTTACTATGCTTATAGCATAATGCGTTTAAGAATAAGCTGAGTGGAAATATGTAACTTGCAAAAGCATATATTTTACATATCTTGCATAAAATCTGTTTTGATTTTGTTTGTTTGTTTTTTTGTTTTCTTGTTCTAGTTTATAAAATCTACTGTTCAATCCCCCTTGGTATTGGTGATTTCCAGAAACAGATGTGCACTCAGATGCTGGTTTTTTTCCATTGCAGAACTGAGACAAAATGCTGCAATTATAAGACCAATTTATTCAAGTTCTTTGAAGGAAGTGATGACACACAGGAGTAACTCTTGCTGGAACAGACTGTTATTTGGGAGAAGAATTAAGACAACCTCAATAATTTTCCAAACTAAATACCCAAATACTCACTAAATGCCCAAATAGATCAGTAAATCTGTAGCAGAACTCACTGTGTAAATATGGAGATATCAGGAGAGCTAAATTTATTTCTAGCTCATTGAATTCAGAGAATATTTGAGCTGTATTTAGTGTCTGTGACATTTTTTTTTTCAAATCTCTGTCAAATGAAATCTTCTCATGCAGGCCTATGTGTATACACTTCAGGTGTTTTGAAACCAAAAAAAAGAAAGGAAGTGTCAGGTGAGGAGAGAAACTGCATTGCAGGTTGTCTTTTTCCTGTGTTTTGTCCTGGAGAACAGTCATGCAAGGGTTGTGACTAGTCTTGTACTGAAAGTACTGTATGATGGATAGGTGGCAGAACCATTCTGAGGGGACATGGAAAGCTTACAAAGACAGAGAGGAGACAGATACGAAGCATATTGTAACTGTTCCTTTTAGACCCACACTGTTAATATAAATTTAGAAGGTCTTGGGGATTCTGGATGGGGACATAACTAATAATGGCATTCACCCCTGTAGAGCATGAGGACTTTCTCATAGTGCTAAGGAGATCCCTGTGCAGCTGTTAAAATATTAGGATTTAAAATGTTAATATGTTTAATTGCAGGAAGTTCAAAGAAGGTTAAAAATGTCATGTACATCTTATATTTTTCATTATTCATAGGCAGAACTATTCAACTCATCATTGCAGCAGTTTCAGTGAATGTCAGTTCTAATCCACTTGAGAGACAAGACAGTCTTCATTTTAAAAAGCAGAATGGCAGAAAGGCTAAAATATTATTGTACAGGGTGGATGATATGAGAAGAAGGATCTGTTATTAGAGGTTGAGTAAACAGATAATAAGGGTATGTTCATAAAATGACAAGTGTTCAAGGTAGTTTCTCTCTCATCTGAGAAGTCCGCATCTGAGAAATGGTTAGTGCTTATACATATCTTGCAAATAAGTAGCAAGACACATTAGCTAATCTACTTTTATAGTTAAAGGAAGATATAGTGTGTTAGCTTAAACCACAGTGAAAACTTACGTTCACAGTTAGCTATAAACAGTGGGTTGAGCTGACATCCAATAACTCACTTAAACTTAGTAACTACCTCGTTTGCTTTCAGCCCTGAGAGAGAAATAGCCTTGCTGTCTCTCTGTTATATACGTGAAGCTGCAGAAGTCTGTGAAAGAGCCTGGAATGTAGCCCCTGCTTTCTGATTCCCTGTTGGGCTCACTAATGGCCAAAGAGCTTCCATAGTCCTCACAATCTGAAAAAATGGCTAAAAGCTCCAGTAAACATTTTAATTTTCAACATAAGCAACAGAGATGTATTTTTAATGAAGCCTGGAACTGAAAGATTTTGCAGTAAGTTCAAAAAAATGTAATGGAAATCAAAATATGTTCTCTAATAAAATGGTCTTAAACTGCATTTATTTTATCACTTAAATTTCTCTTTTACTCTCATATACAATATGATGAAATCATATTTGCATGAGCTACCTAATTCTACTCTCATGAGTAATGAAATTGGAGATTTTACATATATGAAAATATTTACTCTTCATATGAGATCAAATTAGGCCACATATATTGGAATTTATTTCTGTGATCCAACTGTGAAGACATTGTAACAGACTTCCTGAGAAGGTTTATAAGATGGTCATAGATTTAAAAAAAAAAAAAAGAAAAAGTATTTTTAAGATATATTTTTGCACAATAAGTTAGAAATATAAACACAGTTTCATGGTAAAAGCATGCTTGTCCATCATATTCTTTTTTTTCCCATTTAGACTTGCTTCAGTCAATACTTGAATCAATGGTTTTAGTTTTCCATGGAGTGCCCTTACTAAGAGCTCCAGCACAGGACCTTATACCTCACTTTGACTTGCTGGGGATTAAGACATGGTCACTTCTCCTGGTGCCAAAGTTGTCATGATGCTGTGCACAACTCCACAGACATAAGAGTCCAAACGGACTCCAAACAGACATGTCCACTGATGTGTGTGTTAAGGGTTGGACGGGGTATTGTTATTTCTTGCTCTATTGTCTAAAGTACATCAAAATTAGTTTCTGAGAGAAGCTTTTTGGAGAGGGTCTACCAAAACTATGTACTTCAACTAGAGGAAAGGAAATGAGATGGACTAAGATGGTCAGTCAGGATGGAGCCTCCTCTGCCATGGGAGCAGGAGGGTAAGCTGAGTCTATCAAACCCAAACTTACTTTAAAATAAGAAAGCAACAAAGATTTCAGTTGGCACTGGATCTTCTCGCGTGTTCTGGCAGAATCAGGATCTGAGGAGAATGTAGCTGACGTGCAGAGGAATCTCTCTTTCAGCCTTCCCCCTGCCATATCAGCCTGGCCAGCAGAGCAGTGACACTGCCTAGGCCGGCTGAATAAAGGAATGAGAGATGTCTAAGGTCATTATAGGAACAAGGAAGGGGCTCCTGATTTCTTCTGTTAATTGGGAAGCCATTCTTTTCTCCTAGCTTCTTAATAAGAACCTCTCTTTTCCTGTAAAAGAACAATTTAACATGCATGTATGTGTGCACAGGCACTAAGCACTTCTAATAATACTAATATTGTTTAAAGGCTGAAAAGAATGTCGAAGGCTTTACTGATAAAGACGTATTAATCTTTCATGTCCTGGAATGCCTTTTAAAACGAATTTTGCTTCCTGCCCTCAGCTGTTGATGTGTGTTATTCAACATCTGTTGCCTTTTTTACCACAGTGAATTTTCAGTTTATTTATTAATTTTTAATGCGCTTACAGAGAGCTAGATTGAAAGGCTATACAAATACAGTAAAAGCTATTGCTGTGTGTAACAGTAAGTAAAATATGTTTGTGTTGTTTTTTGTTTTTTATCCACCATTTTTGATCATCTGAGGTGTGGCATTTGTGGAAAAGTATTCATATGAATCTGATATTAATGGAAATGAAAGCTATCAAAATACATCATTAGATTTATAAGAATATGCCAGATCTTTCACAAAGACTCTAGATTTCATTGCACTTAATCAACTTTAGAAAGAAGAAAAAAGTATAGGAAAAAAAAACAGGCATGTTGTGAAGATGTCACGTAGCAAGTTGATATTTCAGGTCTTTTCAAAAGTTAAAATTGAAGAGTTTTTTTGGAGCACTGAGATTCAATGTGTGATTCAGTGAATACTTTATCCAGTAGCTTTTGAAAAGATCCCAACAATAATATTAGAAGATTTGGGTAAGCCATGTCCAAGTTTTTATCTTTGTGGCTGAGTAGAAGTGGAATGGGATTTCCTTCTGGTTTCTATGAAGAGCAGGGTTTTTTTGACATTGAGAAAAACTGAAATTTTATGTTAAAATCTAGAGGTTCCTGAAGGATAAAACAGTCAATTATTTAGTACAAATCAGTTTTCTATTATTATTATAAGGTTTATTGCTCACATATGCTTGAAAGTACACAAGGTTGAAAAAATTACGTCACACGTCTCATAAAGGGGACATAGTATTTGAAGTATGCAGACAGACAAAACACATAGGATTTTTAAGTCCTTGGAGAAGAGCTGAATGGGAAAGAACTGTAACCTTAATGTTCTAGAGGTCTTGCTTGCATATATAAAAACTGTCAGAAGACAGGAAACAGAATAGGGAATAATGTTTCTCATATTGAGATTTATTTATCAGTAGAGTTTTAGAAGAATTTGTGTTATTCAACTTGATCAGGAATCATCTGGAAAATGGAAATGGATAATGATGACAAAACTTGCTGATGATATTAAATTACTTCCTATGGCAAGTGTAAGGGCCAATATGAGAGCTGCGGAAGCCGTTCACAAGACTAAATAACTGAGAAATCCAATGGCAGAGGATGTTTAGAGTGTCAAAAAGTACAAAGTGATGCAGATAAGAGAAAAATCTACTTTTGGATCAGCCCTGAGCACTGTGATAATATAATTCTAGTTTCTGTGTCACAGAAATAAAAAAGCATTCTTGATATTTTGCAAAATAATTTGAGATCTGAAGTTACCAGCTGTTAGTTTTCCCTAAAAATAGTTTTAATATGAGCATAGTATGTATATTTCCTTTCAGTGATGCAACTAGTAATGCAAAATAGCTTATTAATTTACTCTTTGATACTAGAACTATTCAAAAAGATGAATGCAGAGTATATGTTCTATATAGACAGCTTTCTTTTTGATGCTTTGGGCAACCATATACTTAAGAGATAATGTTCCTGGAGACTGAGTCTATGAAGCAATAAATAGCTTTTATAGTTGATTAAATGCTGAAGTGCAGCTGGAGCTACAAAAGCCATCTCAAGCAGTAAGTATGTTATTACCATTATGGAGTGATAAAAGGAAGGAAAACATCATGGGAATATGAAACTTTAACATTTGGAGTCAGGGCGAGGACAGAAAGGATAGTATTTCCATGAAAGATATTTGCAGAGTAGATGTGAGCCAATACTATTAGTCTATAATCTTCACATTTGGAAATGAATCTGTATGTATACTATGAAACTTAACGCTTAATAGAATGTGTAAAATTTGAAACCGTAGATGTCATAAGACTTAAATTCTGAGCTGATTTGGATCTGAATTCTGAAGCTCATTTATAGAAATGTTGAGGCTAGTAGGTTTTGCAGCAATTGTAATTTTTCACAATATTCTTAAATCGATGCTGGAAGCTTGTCTTGGAAGATGTTGGTTTGTATTTATAAAACCTGGCCACCTAAGAACTCCTTACTTCTGGAAATTGACTTATATCTCTTCAAGAGTTTTGGAAGGAAAGCAACTGTGGAAAGAACACAGTGGGAGTGAGCAAAAGATGACTTTCTGACTTTGCTTCTAGTTAAACAGACATAAGACTTTCAGGAACTGAGTGTATCTATTCCCATTCATTCCCAAGCCATCCATTCCCATCTCAAATGTGAAATGGAAGTAAGGTGGATGCTCCTTTTTCAAGAGCCAATTAATAAAAAAAATCATTCAATTTGAGACTGAAGTGAACAAAGGCTTCCTATGTTGGTGCTGCAAATACTAGTGGTTCCTGGGTGGACTGGAATGGGTAGGTGAAAGAATAAAATCAAATTTTTGACTTCCAGAGAGGAATCACAGTGGATTATGCCAAAAATTGAATGCCATGAAGTGAGATACTTTACCCTAATATACCTGACTAAAGTGATTCCTTTGTTTGTCCTCACTAACCCAATGAAAGTTGTAGGAAAAGTTGAATGAAACAGATCAGATTTGTAATTAGTGTTGAAAATAAAGTATTCAAAGTGTATGCAATAGATCTTTCTAAGTAGTTACCCGTAAGCCAGGAATTCCATATCCATATCCAGGACTACACATGCAAATACATCAGCATCTAGGCATGCAAACTGATGCAAAGACCAAAAGGAGGGACTTCCTCTGAGTATTGAAGCAGGGTGCGCCAGTGAGCACTACTGCCATGTACTGTATAATAATTTTGATACGAAGAATGTCAAACAAGTTCATAGCTCTTTCACAACACAAACTCAGGAATTTCCTCACTGAAAGGAATCTTAGCTACAGAAGCCTTCTTTAGCACTCACATCTGTCCATATTTGAAGGTTTTTGTCGCTCAACCTCTTATCTGGCTATGCTGTATGTCATCATTCCAGCTTCCTAAATGTGTTATTCTTATACTGAGACAGAGCATCCCTTTCCATGTTAAATATCTGGGATATTAAACATTCTCGATATGAAAATATCAAAATATCAATCAAAAAGATATCAAATCACAGCAGCGTACTACCTTAAAGGATTAGGGACGCTTAAATATTTCCTTGATTATATGGGTCTTAGTTTCTTCTCTAAAACTCTATTAGGAATTAAAGCTGACCGTACAAAGAGCACAGCTGCTAACAGTGTTTCAAACAATTCCAAGCAGATTGTACTTTTAATGATACCAATTTCTATCCAAATTAGTTGTTACCTTTTGTCCCTAAACCACAGATGAACTTCACTAAATTAGTTGTTTCATTTGAAAATTAGCTCTATTCACAAAGATCTGTTGAGGTGGTCTGTGAACGTCTTCATACTTTAAGATGACATCCATGTGGAGAACACCCTACTGGCTCAAAGACATGAAAGCTGTCTGGGAGTGCCTAAGGTGGACTGTGTTCTCTAATCTTTGTCATGATCTTGTTGGATAACTATTATATCCTTCAAAAAATAAAAAGTCTCCAGCTTGACGTCATATGCATGAGAGAGAGAGACATAAATCTACCAATAACATCTCAGTAACACCATGATTTGCTTGAATATTACTAAAAGCCTGTCACATTGATTTATCCCAAATTTCCTTAAAAGCAGGAAGTCATCCAAGTAATGGCAAGCACACTTCTTTTGTCCCAGACCATCTCAGCCATTGGCATCATTTCATCAAGAAAAGTACTCGGATGAAAAGTACTCCACTCAAATACTGGAAGGTTAAAACTATAGATACGGACTAGAGGATTGATTTTAATCATAAGTCACTAGCTATGTCCTGATCTCACACTTCCTAATTAGGACTGAACTTCTGGCAACTACTGTCCAGCATATGTGTCCCTAAACTCAAGACTTAAAGATGAGTCAATGTACAACAGAGCTGCTTGTTCATAGCTTGTTCATTGCTTTAGCTCATTGCCTGAGACACTTGGAGTTCTTCAGGG
>JAUBOD010000001.1:6107605-6125780 GCA_032353885.1 Nothura maculosa
ATGTACAACAGAGCTGCTTGTTCATAGCTTGTTCATTGCTTTAGCTCATTGCCTGAGACACTTGGAGTTCTTCAGGGTGACAGGTTCTGAAGTATTCATGTTAGATTAACAGATGTGCCTCTTTTTCACTTATTTTAACATGTATGAAAAATAATTAAGTTATGAGGGCGCAATATGTTCCCACTAAGTCAACAAAGCCTTTGTCAGTGACATAACACCCTGTCACTAGAAAAACGAAAAGAAAAAGCTCAGTTCAATCTGGCTTGCCTTGGGTATTACTGTGTTTAGATCAGAATGTCTGGAAGCAAGTATTTCCTGTTGGTACTATTGAAGCTTTAGCTTTAACTGCTCAATGAACTTAAAATATATTCATTTTAAGAAACATTACAAAACAGCTATTTTCATTTGGCTTGGATATCTGTAATGCTTTCCATGCTGATAGGAACACAACTGTTAATGACAGTTACCTTTCTGTAATGTGATCCAGATAACCTAAAATTCCCAGGGATTGAAATGCCTTCTTTACTCTTAAGAGTTCGTTACATGTCTTTTTCCAGCCTTTTGTCTAAATGCCTGCCTTGTTTCTCTAAAGAAATTTGAGTGTCTCTAGGGGAAGTAAAATGTCTTCTTATTATCTTACCTTTTTATATATCAATAACATGATATTACCCATGTTATTTATTTTGCTTTCAATTAAGGCACTGAAAAAACTCATTGTATTTTTTCCAACAGTTCTTAAACAGGTGATAGTTCTTAATTTGAAATTTTAACTGCATGAGTTAATTATAGAAGTGTAGATATATTCAAGTAGGAAGAACTCTTCCAAGGCCATCTGCTCAAAGCAGAATCACAACTGAATTTGGAGCAGGTTGCACAGCAGTTGTTTGTCCAAATAGGTTTGGAAATCTCCAAGTATGCAAGTTGCACAGTCTCGCTCTGAACCTTGTTCCCTTGGTTAATTTTCTTCAGTGATTTTTTTTTCCTTATATCCAGTAAGATCTCTCCAACTTCAATTTGTGGCCAGTATCTCTCTTTCTTCTGTTGTGCACTTTGGTAAAGAGCCTGAATCTGTCTTCTTGGTGACCCTTTTGTTAAGTGTTGGCAGGGTGCTATAGTTACCTCAAAGCCTCAACATCTCCAGCCTAAAAATCTCAGGTCCCTTTGCCTTTCATCAACATCTGCATATAGAACTATGTATATTGTCTCTCATCTACAACACCTTGAGCTATAAACTGCATCAATTATATATTTTGCTTTGTTTTTCTTCAGATCAGATCATTTCTAATATTACTCATACAAATCTGAATGCCTTTTCAAAGTGGTAACTTAGCAAACAGCTTACAAGTATTAAAGATTAGTCATAGGCAACGTATATTTTAAATTTCATGAACCCATAATTACATTTTCAGTCAACAGAGTCCAGTATGATGGTGTGCTTACCTTGAAAAAAATGCTTACACATATCTTTATTCTTCATGTCCTTTAATTCTTAAACATCAAGTCATATCTCTAGGGGACTATTGCATTGTTTCAGGCTTCTTTCACTTAGACATATTAATGTAGGTTATATGCATGCCTTAGGGAGCAAGACTGGAATGTTGAACACCTACTGCTGATACACACATGGGAGTTTTTCTTATTTCAGTTACATATTGTGCCAATTCTGAAGTCAGCTCTGGTGGCAGCAGATCTACTGCTCACATGCAAGGGTAGCTCACAAAATAAATTTTGCTTTTATTAATAGGTATTTACATATTTTACCCAAATGAGAAGCAAAACGTCTGCATTTATTACTACAACATTTACCAAAACCTTCAGAGAAATCCCTGTAGATTTTCTTTTTCAAATAAAGTTTCAAGCCAGTGCTTCGATGTGCATGAAGAAGATAGGAGCAAGACAGCTCGGTGATATCTCAACAGGCTTCCTGTACCATCCGCATAATTTTTTATGAGCTGATGATACAATCAAACTTACTCTGTGGAGATCTGTAGATATTAAATTACATCTTTTTTTTTCTAAATTCCCAATGTATAGATGAGCATTCATAGATACTATATAACTTTGGCACCTATCCACAAGATTTTTCACATTTGGTTAGCGAAAGTGTAGAGACTGTCACTTTTACCTGTTTTATTCTTTCACAACTTTCAGAGCAGGTTATTCTTTGTCCTTTCCAACAAATGCTGATGTGAGATACCACCCTTTAACCTGGGTTCCTCTAGAGTTATTATGACTTGCACAACTTTAAAAAATCACATTTTTTACTCTTTTGAACATTTGCCTTTTCGAAAACCACATGTGATCAAAGAGGATCCTCCAAAAGAAGGATTTCATAAGCCACTGTCTTTGAAATAGTAAGATCATCCCATTTCTCATTCATGGAACTGAATGCACAGCAGCTGTGTCACTCTGTGTTCCGTATGCAGAGCCCTGCTAATTTTACCTGCTCTCTTGTTCTTTCCATCTCCTCTGGGAATTTTTCATTCAGACATGTATTGGCACAGTGTATTCTGTCCCAGAGAGACAGTGGATTTGCATTAATTACAACATAACTATAAATTCATCTTAGTCATGGTTGTATGTAGAAGCCTATGGATGCATCTTGGAGAGGCCAGCAGTATTGGAAGGGAGAGGATGACTGCCTAGGGCTTTTTGCTCCAAGCTACTTCCTCTCCTTTCAGGGTCAAATCTGGATGTTTTTTTTCAGTTTGAACCTAATACCAGCTCACTGCCAGGGTTTGCAACCTGAGTATATCATAGCTTTATCACTAGTATATCACAGCTTTATCACATGCAGGCGCTGACTCATGCTCACTGCTTTAGACATGGTTCAGGTTACTTTTGGCATGTAGTGCATCCCTTTATACATCTTAATTGCACAAATGTTGAGTGTGTCTTGCCTACAAAATAATTTAGAATTAGGACATATATGTAAAATTTAGTCACTTGACTTTACATTCCCCTTAAATGTTTAATTTTCATACATAATATTTACATATTGTGTTTACCTTGTATATCTTATTTTTGCATGTTTTGTGTTTACATTGTATATTTTAAAATATACCTATATATTTTATTGTGTTTTCATGCTTGGCACTCTGGTTAATCTTTGTTCACATAGTTCTTGATAAAGTTCCATCACCGTATAGTTAAATTAAATGAGGATTTTTTTACATATAACATTGGGCCATGTATATTTATGTCTGTAAATCAAGTAGGTACAGAATAAATGATCTGAGACCATCCCTTGTCACTCCCAAGCAAAGCAAAATCAATTATTCTTAATTTGAATTTGACTTTCTCTTGCATTGACTGTGAATGAACTGAGATGAAGAGCAAATGCTGTTAAGTTTAATAATAGAAGTTATATTGAACATCTAACTGAAGTGCCAAAAGTGCAACTTGTTAATCAGATTGGGAGTATTATATTTGACATTGTAAATGTGTGCAGTAGCAAAAGACCATTAACTTTTAAGTGCTATTTGAAATAGAAGTGTACTATTTCTATTTGTGTATGACTTTTTAGAAGCAAAGATATACCAGGAGCAAAAAATCTAAACCGTAAAGAATGTGCATCTGTATTTAAATGGTAGGCAGAATTCATATGCTATCGAAACCAGTCTATTAGTTTGAGACAGTTCCATTAGCTAAAAAAGAGGAGAAAAAAAGGAAATTCAGTGAAGCATTACTGATTCTGTTGTGTATTGAAGTAAAATTATAGCAGTAGAGACTTGTTCCAACAGTGGCTCAAGGCAGATTGTAAGTTATTCTAAAAACAAGCGTGTGCCTTTTTTTTAATGCAAGTTTTCAATGGTAGAGTACAAAAAAATGGTGGCATACTAAGATTTTTGATTTCAGTTAAAAAAGATAGCATGGGTTTGTGTGTGTATGCAGCCTCTCAGCATTCAAAGTTTTTTTCCTCAAGCAGGAATTACAGCAGTTTGCTTAAAAGATCTGTAAGAAAAGGAGAGGAAATTGTGGCAGGATGGCAAGTAGAGTTTCAGAATAAATATTGCCTGATCTTATCTTGTTTTTATAATAAAGTTATCCTACAGTACGCTACACAATGAAATGGGAATGAAATGGTGCTCTGCAATGGAAACTATTTTGGCAGAGTCTGCCCATATTTACCTGTCGCTAATGTGCCCTCTGTATTTCAACAGCAAAATCTTCCTCAAATCTATCAAACTTGCCTAAAAAATTGGAGGTTGACATGTGGTAGAATGATTGTTTTACTACCTAGACTTGTTTTCTTTGATATTGCTTATAAAAAGCAGACACTGAGTCTGGACCAAATGTACATAAATAAAAGCTTTTTTGCAGGCCTTATAAGTGGAGGCTGCTTGTTTTGAACTCATACAAAGCACTTAAGTGGTGTGATTCATGCTAGAAAATGACCTCAGTGTGACTGAACCACTGCTGTAAATTCAAATTCTTCTCCAATGGCACTTAATAAATTAATTAGTCTGCAAATTCTTGCTGTGGAAATGATGACAGTTTTGCAGCCAGTGCAAAGGAGGCCCAGTGAGCACCAAGCACAGTGAAGAATAAGGGAATGTTCTGCTTTTAGAGGGAAAAACTCTTTCCTTCATAAAACCTAAATCACCTTAAGAGGAAAAACTAAGATTTTTATTTCAGTTCTATCAGAAATAGATAAAAAATATTGTTCAAATATATTAAATTAACTCCTTTAAAAGGTTTTGAGATTAATTTGATTATTGGAGCCAGCAGAGCATCCTCATTCTGGGTGTCTCTTCAAACTACTGGGGATAAGAGTTGTTCGTACTTTCAAGTGTCAAGATTGCCCTAAGTGATTTCGAGCTGCAGAAATAAATTGCTACATATTTATTGCTATAAAGATAATCTCACAAACGTGAATTGATGCAGCTCTGACTTCCTGAGGGCTCAGCACTTCTGCTGTAGAAAACTTTCCCAATCAACAAAAGAGGGAAACTGCCAATGCTCTGGTAAGATTTGTTATTGCTACCTGGAAGCCTGAAGGGCAAAGAGGATGTGATCTGTGAGCATAAATACTCAAATATTCATGGGGGAAAAGAAATAGTATGGATAGTTGGTGGCTAGTAAATGCGTATAAGTCCCAAATAGTGTGTTAATTTTGCCATTTTGTCTGAGATTTTATTCAAGATCACTTCCTATAGGCTTTCAGTAGATTTAATAATTAGAATTTCTCAGTTTATATGTGATCTATGCTCTAAATTTTTTATAATTTCACTTTATGAAGGAAAAAAATGGTTATTTGACTGAAGAAGATATTCTTACTATGAATTTGCAATTCTAGTTAAAATTTTCTTTTATTCCCATGTCTTTGGAGATTCTTTCTATATGCAAAAACAGGGGTATAAAAGGTTAGCCGTGTCAATTCTTGCCTTCTCATTGATGCTTGAGTAAGAAAACTCTTGTATGTTGTAAGTATATGTGTTATAATTTTTATTTGTTATTGAAACAATAATGGCAGTAAAAAGTAAAAAGGTTTTAAAATACGCCGAATATTACTAATTTTAAACACTATGGGTGCTGAATGAACAAATTCAGAGATTGAATGCAAATCAAAAATGTCTGCAAGATTAATAGCTATAGGAATAGCAACTCAGTGTAGTAGTCAAGATTAATAATGCATTCCACCTTACCCTTTTGGAGGTTGTAATGTTGGGAATGAGAAGACAAAGGCAAAGATAATGGACTTGATCAGAGTAAGATTTGGGGAAAAATGTTTAAAGCAGTAATCTTCTCTAGGAAAGCAGCTCAATTTCACAACTTTCTTTTCATGTTTAAGTAGAAAAATATAGTGGCATTGGTCTAGACTAAAACTCCTAAATGTGTTTTATTGAATGAATACATTAGCATTGAATGAGAAAATCAATGCATTGTTGATCTGGTAGACAAAGATTTATGCGCATCAGAATTATTCTTGATGGATTAATTTTCAGGATAAGGTGCCACTGTTTGGAATAATACATGACATAATTTTGCTATGCTTTCAAACAATTGAAATCACTGCCTTTGGAAAAAAATTTCTTGTGAATACAAATGTACAGCATATTCTTTCAATTCTTTTGGAGATAACCTTTGCCTTCTATAACAGTTTTTTTTCTGTGCAATTCTATCAGATTGTATCATAGCAGTCAGATCTGTTACAGATGAATGACAAGACCAAAGGATATTTAAAAGGAAGTTGAGTTGTTTTAGACACATTCTTTTTTTGAGAAATACAAGGCACATGTCTTCCAAACCTGTATTTAGTTGTTATTATCTAGTCAGTGTATCTGTTAAATCTGAAAAATAATCAAAAAAACTTCTTCACTCTGTTAAGAATATATTTTAGTGCCATGGAAGTAAACAGTGAGAGACCTCTTGATTTTATTGGGTTTGGGATCACATGGATGGTGGAAAAGGATATTCTATAATTGACAGTGTGTTGCTTCTTAGTCATTTCACTTTATATTCAGGAATCGGAAAAGATGAATCACTTAAAACCTGTTCTTAATCAGAAGTTGTATTGCAGTGTGGTTATTCAGTTCAACAGAAGAACACATCATAGTTTTATCTCTTCCTTTAAGGCTTACAAGCTGTTCCAGTACCAAATAACCTACAAAAGGGAGCAAGGCCAGATTTTCTTTTCGTAGTTCTGTAATCCATGCTATCCATTTATTCCAAAGATTCTAATGATAATGGTGATGCATATGTGCTGAGCAAAAGGCCTTGAGAACTGTAGTGTTTCCTGTTGCTATTTATTAAATATCATTATTTAATAAAATCAGGAAAATAACATGAACTATTCATATTTCTTATTCTACTGAATAATATTTTTGGTTTTGACACGTTTGGATGTTACTTTCCCATACCTCTGTATGTGTTACATGTTGCACCATGTAAAATTATGTTGAAAAAACAGTTCACTGCAGCGTCAGAAAATCTTACAACTGGCTTGTGACTAAAGTAAAAGAAGCATGAATATCATAAGATTAACTCTACTGAGATTAGAGCTCTTCTATAAATATGTAGCTCATTAAAATCTGATACCAACCATCCATGGTCAAAATAGTAAAAAGCTCTCATGAAACGTAATGCACAGGACATCTACATACTCCCTGATTTTAAGAGTGAACTACTCAATTTATGGAGATGCAGGGAGTATTCACAGTAATGTAACATTATTCAAGTTAATCAAATTCCTCAATGGTCCTGCTTTCTTAAGAGCACTGAACCACATTCTTCTCCATGGAGCAGATCTAATCCCCCGATTTTATAAAATTGAAGATGTCCTGCATCCTGTCAAGAATGAAACTCAAAACCTATTTCCATTCTAGGTAATCACATGCGTTTAAAGAGATCCCAGTTGACATAAGCAGCTGATGGTGACCTGGCAGTGGGGACCTCCCACTGATGGCAGAAGACCCGTGTTTGCCAAGGCTCCATGTCACCCTTGTGGATGGACAGGCTACTGTGCTCACTTCCTATAGAGCTTCTCTGCATGCTCCGTCTTGCCTCAGGATGGGTTTTGCTTGCAATGACTGTGCTCTGACACGCTTTCCGGAGAGCCAAGCTCTCCCAGAGCCTCTTCTGGCACCCTTCAAACCTCAGGTGCTTCAAACTTCAGGTGTCCCGAGTCTGTGCTTAAGAAACCTCTTCAATTTAGATATGTTTTTTCATAAATTAAGTCCTTCTTTATAGCCTTCAGTAGATTTTTCAAGTTAATCATTAAAAACTTCTAAAGTAAAACATTTGCAGACAACTTAAAGAGCAGTTTATGCAATTTCCTGTGAGAATTTTTGTTAAATTCCCACTTTGGTTTACTGGGTAATCAAGGATGATTCCATGATGTCAGGCTGTTTTTTAAAGACCAAAGCTATGCAGATTATCTAAAGATTTCTTAAAACTGTATCTAATACTTTCTGTGAATATCCTAAGCATCTCTGAGCATCTCTTCCTGGTGAGCATGCCCCCAAACAGTTAAACCAAATGAGATCAATGCAAGAAATAGAGTTGCAAGAGAGATGCAAGAAGACAACACTTGGAGCGAGTAAGTAAGGAGTTTACAAAAATGTAAGAAAGAAATATGTAGAGGTCAGTAGGGTCTTCAATGTGAGAATGACAAGCTCAGTTTTCCTATAGCTGTGGAGAAGGTGTGGGATTTGATGACTTTGGCACCATTCCAGCAAAGTACTTACATCCAAAGCATAGTCCCATTAGGTAAATCTATTTATAGAGGTAGAGATATTCCCTCTTTAACAAATGTGTGTAACTCATCAGCATTAATGGAATTTATGAGTTAGCAATAAGAAGAAAAGCAATAAGAAGAAAAGATAGTGATTAGTTTAAATCCTTTTTTTGTAGCAATAAAATCTGACCTTTGCCCTCCAAGAAAAAAAAAAAAATAAATCCATGGCAGGACTGGTCACTGGACAGCTGAGAACCATATTGTTTTGGCACACAGCAAAGAACACAATATATATCACATTCAAGATTCAAGCTCCAGCTTTTGACATATAATCTATATAAAAACAGGAGAGAACTATAAATTGAAGTGATAATCGATTGAAATGAACCAGAACATTTAGGGCTGCAGCCACAAGTGTGTTGGCTTTCCAAGGCCAGAAAGCCAGTGATTCATGAAAATTGTAAGTTTTCATGTAATTTGCTACAAGATCCTACAATTACTGGTGAAAGTTCAGAAGATTAATGGCTAGAGGCTAAAATAAGCTTGAGAGTCAAGGTATTATTTGTCATATATGGAAGAGGGTCAAAAGCCACTAAAGTTCAGCAAATATCATCTCTTTTTTTTAATTAATTGCATTAGGAGTTAAGTCAGAAGCAGCAAGGTATTAATTGTCTGTGCTTTGGATTAAGGCACATTGTTCAGGTTTTGCCTAATGGTTCCTATTGCAGAACTGGTTTTAGTTGCTGTAACCTTAGCTTTGTTTCCAGACTTCCACCCTCTGGGAACTCAGAGTCTCTGGGGAGATGGTGGCTGCGGTTTGGGAGACTGCAGCAAAGGCAGGAGATATGACAGAGACACGATGGCAACTGTGGAAAAATTTATGAAAGGGAGAATTCGGCAGAGGCAGAAGAGCAGGAGCCAGAACAGAGCAAGTGCTGAAGAAGTGAATTTGGAATAAGAATGGAAGACTCAGATTGGAAGACTCAGAAACATGGGAAAAAGGATGCAGAGGGAAAAGAAAAGCCAAGAATGATATGGTATCAGCACAGCGCTGATAGGGATGGCTCTCTGCGCCCATCACGCCTCAGTTCTCAGCAGCACAGTGCTGATGCTGCTCACCAGTTTTGGCAAACCTGAACTTTTCTGTGCAAAAGCAAAAGAATGAATTGTCTAGCTCTGGAGACACAGGCTTGATCCTGCCACTGTGGAGGAGGGAAAACACCAGGTACTGTCCCCATCTCCTCCTGCACTCAGCCCTGCTGGGGGTGACTGTCCCCACGACCAGCTTGTTTCCTCTAGACCTGGAACTTTAAGGCAGGTTGGCAGTACATACACCCCTTGCTAGGACGGTCGAATAGAGAAAATTGCTTACTCTTTTACTGCATTCTCTTTTCTTCCTCATTGCCACAAAAAAACCCTGTATTTTCAACAAAATTCTTGTCTCAGTCATATCTTGCACCGAATAAGCAGTGATCACTGACTCAGTAACTAGTCCGTATTTCTTTTTAACATCACCATATGGTAAGTCTGTGATCATTGCCTAACTCGGTCAGGGGCTTAAAGATGTAAAGCTTCTTATGTTAGGCCAACATTTGCTATTGCGAGGCTGAAGATCAAGCATCCATACTGCTGAATTTGTCTTTAAAAATCTTACCATTTAATTCTCAAAAAAGAGAGTATTTAAAAAACATCTGTCCTCAAATATGTGCTGATAATTCTTACCTGAATAAACTACCCAGGACCACAGAAAGGTGTACAATGGTCAGGACATGACATTCCTTTTCACCTAAAACTGCTTGCAAGTTTTCTCTGGTTCCTTAATGATGAGATCAACCATCCCTTCCTTTTTTTATTTACTGAATTATTTCAGCAATATGTCTAAAGGGTAACAAAAATATTTCATTTCCTGTTTTGCTTTAATCACAATTCCAAAGTTTTGATGACAGCTGGTAGTAAGGATAGAATCATTTTCTATCATATTTCCTTAAAATAAACTCCTCAGCACCATAATAAAAGTGATAGCATTACAATTAATTGTATGTGACAGTGCAAGTATGTGATAGGTTTCTAATAGCTTTTGATTTTACTGCAGGATTATAATCAAATATGCTTTAAATGCACCTTATCAAATAACACTATCTTCAAAAATCTTCAGGACGTGAATAAAATTCCTAGTGAAGTAGTGTTTGGGGCTGCGGAGGAAAGGGGTTGCTCCTGTAGAAAATAGCATAAAAAGCTTGTATTTTTTCAATGCACATAGTGGCTTTGTGCTGAGAACAAAACTGTTCAGGGCTGTAAGTGTCATTGATGTGTGCGGCACATACCTGGCCAGAGCCCACCCAGCTCCAGCCTTTGGCTTGTTCCCAAACCATCCCAGCAGTCCAGGTGCTGGTATCGCCCAATCCCGTTCCCACATGTTGCCTCCTGCTCTTGTAAGAACGGGATACACAGAAGTTGTGCTCATCTTTCTAAATCTTACACTGGAAAGGGGAAGAGCTATTGGTTGAGAAGATCTGAAAATGTCTTCTGGAAATAATCCGTCATCAAACACTTTCCCATCTACAGAATGAAATAGCTCCTTCTGCTTTTCCCACCTGAGGAACTGTAGTGGAAGAATTTAATGTAAATTAGAAAATCCTGCTCTTGAAAGCCAAGCACAATTAGGAATTCTGAAATGGATCTTTCAGCATTGAAATGACAGGACCTCTTCTTGCTGTAGAACCTGTACAGAAGGAAAGTATGTTTTGTGCATCCTGGAATGTTAGAATAAAGACATGGAATCCAGTAAATAGTCAGACTGCATTATCTGATTGAATACAGCTACTCCTTATTCCAACTCTCTGCAGTATCTCACAAAAGATGCTTCAATAACTGCTGGCAATTATTGACTTTGGAAGCACTAATCTCACTGCTGTCTGAGTACCAGTGAGTTGCTATTATAGTGTGTCAATGATTATAGTTACTGCTCTTTCCATTTCTGCTTCTAGGTTAAAAGACAGTTTCCCATACTCTGTAATTACCAGCCAAACACCAAAGAATTAACATTGTCCATCTGACAGATTCGGTGATACCACATAATTGCACCCACTGAAGCAATAACTGTTCATGGACCTACCAGTTCTGGCAGGAGGCTTGTTTTATACTTTCATGCAGACAGCACTCAAACACATTTAAGAAAACAAGAACTTTAAGAGAGACTATATGGGTTGCTGTAAATAAAGCTAAGATACAGTAGCTTACACAGTGACTTTTGCAAAACTTTAATTCCAGACAGCAAATGGCACTCACTGAGGCTATCAATTCAGGATTACAGAAAATGTTTAGATAAATACTAAGTAATTCCTTGCATAAATACAAGTTCAGAAGAGCAAAAATTCAAGTTTGCTCATGGAGGATAACATTGTCCATAAGAAATTCATGAAAAATGTGGTAATAGAAGGGATATTACCAAATATCTGTTCATAATGTATAGCCAGCTGAGTTTAGCACCAAGAGGTGCTAAACCAGTATAAACTAGGCCTTTTCAATACTGAGGGCTGCAGGCCAGCTCTAGTCTGCTGATTGTCAACAAATGTTCTGAAAAGCAGAAGAGACCAAAACTTGAAGAAAATCAGATCCAGCATCAAGATATTGCCAAGAATAATTTAGGAAACATGAATGCACAAGTATAATTATTTTGTTGGGAAAACTGCTTTATAGGCATTGAAGTAAAATTTGATCTTAATTATATCCCTATAAACTACTGACTTCAGTAGTAAGCAGAATGGAGAACAGAAACTGATCTATAAAAATCGGTTGTAAAACTCACAGTACAGGGCAATATTAGGAGTGTGTTAACATGGAAAGGGATGAGCACAGAGTGTGGGAGAGGCAAATCCTTTAATTGGAGATTGAAACCTGTGTCTCAAGTCAGCTCATCAGGAAATTGAGACAAGATGCTGTTAATAACAATCTCTACTAAAGATCAGACCATGCAAATTCCAAAATAAACTGTAGATTTAAAACCTCTGCTCACCTTTTATTTTAAATTGTAGTAAATGGGAACCATTTTTCATGATCTTGTTCTCTCAAGTTTTCCATTTTTTGACTTTAACAATAAAAACTGTCATCAGTAGCATAAAGTTTAAAGCAGTGAATTGATTTTTAAGCTTGAACAGCCACAAGCTAAGTTCTCAGTAAAATAAAACTGTTAAGCCACAGGGTTTTGAGTCTGAATGCTGCCATAGATCATTTCCACTTGCAGTACAAAATGTATAGGGCAAATGCAGATCTTGGTAAATGCCTTAAATTCTTGTAACACAGATACATTAAAGTGTTTCAGCATTACTTAAAGGGGCATTATATAAGTAAATGGTCCTAATGGGAATTAATTTTGTGTATCCATCTAGGTGATTGTCAGTATGTGTATGGCTTATAACTGAAAGTGAAATCCATTGCTGTGGACCTGTGTAGTGGCCTATGCTATTGAATAGCATAAGTGGTTAACTTATTGGTTAGTCAGTGGCATGTCTGTGAATGTAAGAAGCAATACAGTGCCATGGTTGAACCCCTGGACTGACACTCACTTCAATCCTCAAATTCTGTGTTGCATTTGTCACTTCTTGATGTTCTGCTTCTTGGGGGTTTTATAAAGGCTTATCTAATGGTCTGGAACTTTCTGTGTTGAATCCAAAAAAAAAAAATCCAAATGTTTTGCGATTCAGAGACTGGAAAGAAAAGATTCTTTCTTAATTTTATTTGGATTAACAGCAAAGCCTGAAAACTCTGATGATATTACGAACAGTGTCTTACCCGTTAGGTTGTATCTGTGACTGATTCCATTGACAATCTGCTGCTGCTAAACAGTATTTATGAGGTTGTGAGGTTATGTTTAACATTATTTATGGGGTTGTGCTTAATACTGCTACCTGCCAGTCTGTGTGTGTGTGTTTGTCCTAGTTTTTTTCTTTGGATATGCAAACAAGCAAAGCTTCTCCTGAGATAATGTGTCCCTAAAGACAGAAATATTGTATAAAAATATTGTAATAAACACAGAAATGCTAAGTGTTTGGAAAAATCCAGCACCCAATAAAAAATTATTCAATCAGAGGACTGCTGAAATTACAGCCTTTTAAAATTCATACCTTAGTTCCCTTTTGAGCATGTATAGAGTACAGGTAAATAGTTACAAAGCAGAATGTTCCCAGAGTTGACTTTCTCGCCTAGTTTTAATTCACAGTCTAACTACAGCTACTGCACAAGAACATAGACAGCTTCATAAGGCAGTTATTCAACTGGAAGAATCATTAATCTCTAAATGTAAGATTGTTCAGTTTGTATTCTGCTACAGATTATTTAGTACTTTTCTTATACTATAGCTCAAATTGTTTTATTAAGCCATGAATTATAGGAGAGAAGAGCCATGAACGTAAAACTCACTGCAGCTACTGATATAAAAGCATTAAAGAGTTACTTGTTGAAGCTGGATGCTGTCACTTGCACCTGGACAAATGATGTGTAGGAACTAGTCTTGCACAAATTACTTCTTTCCTTTTAGGGACTATGCAGAAAATATGAATCCAGGAATAATACCTTTTGCCACCCAATGTAAACACAGCAGAATATGTGTGAAAAATGCAGGCAGGAAAAATACGAGCAAGTAAGATGCTGTGTTCTACTGCTTTTTAATTATTATTCCAGTAGCAGTTAGAATTCCACAGAGTGTTCAGACATCACATTTTTCTAGACCTTGCAAAAGTCCATGATAGGAAGCAGTTTTTCCCAGAAGGGTTTGCAGCCTAGATAGATAGGGTAGGAAATGGTTGATAGTAGCAAGTAGAAGATGAGAATTTATGTTTTGTAGTGAGTCAGTTATGGTGGTATAACAAACTGGGCCGCTCAACCACACACAAATTTTTACTGCAATCAGGCATGAGGTTGTATTTATTTCCTTCATTGTCCTGCACTGATAAGGAAGGAGAATCCTCCCATTTACTTACTTACTGAGGCAACTTTTCACCATGGTGACTTGCTCTCACTGGATGGTCTACCTACATCCTCAATCACAAACAGATTTAAGTGGTTTGCTCAAAGTCTTCGTTATCTAAATCTTGATGTTCTAGCATCTTAATATTCTCTGCAGTGCCTTATCTTCCATGGGAGTCCACTTTCTTTTAGTGTATTTAGTAAGACATAAAAAGATGAACAATGAGGGTGGAATTAAAAAACAGTGAATATTCTATCATCTAGACCATTGACTGTCAAAAATGTTTGCTTTAAATCTCATCCTCTGTATCACAATATAAATGGTCTCTATCCCCGGCAATGGAATGCTTAAAACTATTTCTAAAGCCCTTTTTGTTTTTTTTTATGTCTTTGCAAAAAAGTTGTGAAGTACATCTCTTTAAAGCATTAAGTAAAATTTGATTTTTCTTTGTTTATTAATGTAATTCACAAGGTTCTGCACCCATGACTCTTCAGTTTGAAGCTTCGTGTAAACAGCACTACATTAAAGTCATCTCAATTAGTCTTTATATTTCAATTAGTGGATAAGCTGCTTTTTTCTTTAATCTCTCTTCAGAAGTATTGGAGTAAATACTTCCAGTAGATCAAATAGAATAGATACTTTTCTCTTAAAATCTTTCCTGTGTTATTCTCTGTCACCAAGGGAGGTCACCTTCAATGCTCTATATAATCTTCATGCAGTGTCATTAAAAACAAACACAGTTTTCTCAGTGGTTATGCTTTGCTCTGTGGATTTACTACTCTCCCTGTTCCGTGTTATGAATTGGCTGGATTTTGCTACAAATACAGCAATACATTATTATTTATTAAAAAAATCAATCGTCTGTTACAATGCTTCAGTGTAACAGGACTGTATTTTTGCAAGGGAGGATTGTAAGTTAAAATCCAAGTTCTGTCACTTCTTCTCTAACAGCTTCTCCACTGTCCACAAGTGACTCAAATTTTCTTGAACTTCCTTCTCTGAAAATTCTGAATAGTAATGAGTTGAATACTTTTACATCTCACTGAGAGATGAGAAACAATAATAACTACTCAATAATTCTCAGAGAGAAGGCAGGAGAGCAAAGGAAAGTTGCAATTTATGTATATCCATCACTTGGTACTTTGTAGAATCACAGAATTTCAACTTTACATTGGTAGGCACCTTGAGCTCACCTATCTTGGGCAGGTGCTCAGAGCAGGCTTTAGCAAGACCAGGGGGGTTATGGCCTCATCCAAATGAGTTTTGACAGTCTTCAAGGATAAAGGTTTCATAGTCTTTCTGTCACGGGGTTTGACCACTGTTTTGGTGGAAGAGATTTTGCATATATCTGATTAGAATTTCTCATGCAGTGTCCTCTGCCACTTTTCTTGTTACTGTCACTCCAAGTCTGGCACTGCCTTCTCTATTCCCACCCAAATTGCCAAATTAGGCAATTTCCCTTTCTCTTCCTAAGGCCCAGTTCTCTGAGGGCCTTCTCCTACCTTGTATGCTGCAGTTCTCTGATCATCCTGGTGCTCTTCACTATACTTGCTCCCACCCATCAGTGCCTGTCATGTCCTGGGAACCAAATCCTTGTGATTTGTTCTGGAACAAGCACACAATAGATTTTTTTCTCCATTACCTGGGACAGAACAATCTATGCAGAGCAGTTGGTATTCAGTGTTTCTGTGTGTTAGTTGCCACAGTAATAAAAGATTCTGGTTCTCCTCTTGTTGTATAACTTTTCTCATTGTCATTATGACCAAAAGCTCACTAGCAAAGATGAGCATCGAGCATGACTTGGAAAAGACAGAGAGTGAGACATTGAGCTCCACCTAGCACCTTCATAGCAAAGCTGCTTGAGACAAGTCACCTTGTAGAGGAGATGAAATTACTTGGAACTGATAAATATCATGGTGATTATATGGACCTTAAAAGTGATAGTAGATGTGTAAGTATTCTAATGAGAAGAGTGATGAGAAGGCGATGCTGTAAGCTAATAGTTACAGTACTACCTATCTGGTAGTACCACACAGGTGGGCACTACTGCTGTGCTTTAGTAGAAAAGTTGTTTTCAGAGAAGGGCCAGCAGCCTATTCTTAAAGTACATAAGCAATCTGTTATACTTGACTAACATTTAAAGTTGTCTCATGGAATCTGATTCTTGCTTTGCTCGTAGCCATTTGAACTTTCCTGTTGTCAGTAAATTCTATAAAAAATGACAAGGAGCTTCTAGTTTGTACGCAATGAACTTTGAGCTCTGCCGAGACAATGGTCACAAGCAAAACCAGAACATCTCCAAATTATTGCTGTTATTTTAGATAGCAGATATGTCAGGCTAGTAAACTTGATGTTTAGCTTGTCCAGCAAGATTTCTAAAACAAATAAACATTCCAGCAAAACTTCAGAATTACCATAAAGGATTTGGGGCATTTCATAAGTTTCATACTTATTTACTCATCAGTGTATTTTGGACAGGAATATGTTTGAACGAATTAGTCGTGTTTGCTGGTTGGCAGTGCTCTACTTACAGAGATGGTCAATGCTTCCTCCATAGTGAACTAAGCAGGTGGAGACCTGCTGTCTTCTGCTCTACAGGCTACTAAACTAGTCTGCTAGGAGAAGCATAAGTGAGTTGTAGCTTAATCTTTGCACCCCAGTAGAGTGTTTTCCATATTGAATAGAATATTGAAGACTACATGAAATTTTGCTTGTATTCTGTATATCTGCATTCATCTTTAATGCATTAAGTAGGTTTTTATATTATTTACATTTTATGTACTGTTAAAAACAAAACACTTGTGATAATTTTCAATATATTCATTGTAGTTATTTTCTTAGTTAAGGTAGAAGATATCAGTCCAGGAAGTAGGTATTGTGTGACTGCTTACATGAACATTGCTTTGGTTTTAGGTCAAATTCTCGTTTCATTATGCTTTTTAATACTTTAATACTTCATATTGCATGTGACATATCTTTCAATTCTTCATAGTGTAGAAGGTGACATCCATTAGGAAATATATGAAGAGACCTCAGATTCTAGATTTATATTGCCTTCCTGGTTCCATGACATGCTTTATAAAAGCTTTATGAAAACGCAAATGCCACGTTTCCCATTCTTTAGGACTGTCTTTTGGTATTTGGAATTTCTTTCCTCTAAATGGCATTTAAAGCAATAATAAAACAGGTTAGTAGGTAGCTTTTTGTTTAGAAATCATATATCAGTTTTGCAAATGGAAAATATTTTTGATTAGGTAGGCTATATCTTTCAGTGTAGATGAATGAAGGTATCATTTAAATGAATAAAAATGAAAACAGCTGCTTAAAAATACTGTGTTTTATTCTTAATTTCTGATACATATAAAATAGTGCTATTCTATTTAAGCCAAAATGTATTTTTTTAATAGTAACAAAAATCATAATATTTCAAATCTGTTGACTCTGTTGTTGCAACCCCTCTTGTATTCAGAGTGCCAGGATTTCGCAATCAGCCTGACTGCTTCAGTCCTTTCCTTGCAGTGTCACACGAGGATGCACTTAGCATCACTCTGCATCTTCCCTGAATGCTGCTGGCGGGCACTGACAGGGTATTTGCAGGACGTGATGGCCTTCCTTCCACCTTTGCACCCAGGGAAACGCTGAGTGGGTTTTCTGCAATTATGCTGAACATATACTTTGGTAGAAAAAACTTCAAATAACAGCTCTTTCAAAATCTTTCCCTTGGGGAATATTATTTGTACTTAAAAACATATATTCTGCATATTATTGAGCAGTTAGAGCTATGGTGAACTTCATATTATTCTTCTGTACCAAGGACTTCATATTCATAAAAACATATGAATGTTTGACATGTGAGGAGGTACCCTTTATACAAGAGACATGGCAGTAACAGTGAGAGTGTAAGAATGTCTCAGTGAAATTTGGAAAGATTTTACCCATCATAATTTGCTTAGATGATTAATGGACTGGAGCATCTCTCGTACGAGGAGAGACTGCGTGAGCTGGGCCTGTTCAGCTTAGAGAAGAGGAGA
>JAUBOD010000001.1:6145457-6157527 GCA_032353885.1 Nothura maculosa
AGGTCCCCCCTCAGCCTTCTCTTCTCCAGGCTAAGAGCACCACTCTGTATCCCAGGTCTCACAACAGTGTTTTATAATAGATAAGGTAAAATAATTTAAGCCAAGTAAGTTCTTTTCCTTTTCAGTCCTTACATATGTAGAAGAGGATAAATGAGATGAACAACAGTCTATTTTTTTCTATGGCACAAGGATCCTAAAATTTGGCAAGAGAAGAGAAGAGAAGAGAAAAGAGAGGAGAGGAGAGGAGAGAGAAAAGGAGAAAGAGAGGGAAAAAGGGAAGGGAGAGAGGGAAGGAAGGAAGGATAAAAGAAAAGAAAGGCAGACAGGCCTCTGACATTTCTTGTATGTTATAACGCTCACTTTAGTATATTGAGTCTGTGACACTAGAAGAATGAGGATGAATAGGGAGAGCTCGTATGTGGTATTTTATGAGGTTACATCCGAATCCCAGTGCAAGTGAAGGTGCAGAAGGCAGATGAAATTACAGACCCATCCTCCCTGACAGTAGTCATATTAGAGGCACTTTTACAACCTCATATGCACATATGCACACTGATACCTTAATAGGCACAGATAAAGATGGGATGTAAAGAATGTGTAGCCATTAATCCATGCCTCACTGGCTTGCCAGATACTTTATTATTCCGTGATTTTCTCCCACTAGCTTGCTTTTTTAAATAAGTAACAACAATTGTGAAATACAGTAAATTCTGTTTTACAAAATTTAGTTGTTTTATTAAACAACTAAGACTATTGCAGACTCCAGACTATATTGATTTCAGGCCAGTTGATCATAGCCATGAGGACAATGTGCCGGATGGGTAAGAAAGTAAACCTCTGTCTTGTCACTTTTGTCCTATGTTGTGACAGTCTGCTGCTTCTGGGGATGCAGCGAGAGCATTTCTATCCGAGCTGTACCGCTGAGTCTCTGTGTATCCACAGGCCAGGGTGCAGCAGCAGCCTCTTCCCAGAGGCACCAGCATCACTTCTCTGCAGGAAAGGGACTTTCTGGAGCGCCCACCATCTGCCCATCTACTGCATGTGGGAGCAGGAGCGTTTGATTGGCAACATGCTACATGAGCTTGCATTTTACACAACGCACAGTCTATTCCCCAGCTATCTCTGTGCTCTAGCAGCGCTACTTCAGTCAACACAAGGGGACTGGGATAACCAGCTGAGACTGTCCCAGTATTTATCAGCTGCTTCTTGCAGTGAGCAGCTGGATCAGGGCTCTGAGACCAAGTGCTGCCTTTGTGCTGAAATGGCATGCAGGGTAAAAGGTAGCCTTGATAGCTCAAAGAGATGGATTTCATGGCTGGGCTTGGCAACATACAGTAATATAAAAGTGCTTATTGAGTGGCATTGTGTAGAATGTTGTTTTCATTTTAAAAAATGTAGATATTTTTGTAGCTTTCTGACATCAAACTGATGTCTCCATGTGCAGGACCTGTGGTCTGTTGGCTGATATGGATACATAAGCTCAGGCATCCAGTATTGCTGCCTAAATATGATAAATGATATTGTCACTGTGCAGCAAACAGTGCCAGCAGCAAGTTCATACGGATAATACGTGTGATTGTCTGCAAACTTCTCCGCTTTATTTGCTGTGTAGTTGTTTGATTTTATCCTGCAGGGCTATCTGTAAAACAAGGAGGAAGATTTTCTTTAGATTCAGGGAAGATGAAGAGGGGGCAAGCAGGAATCCTGTCCTCAGGGACATGATCAAGACTGGAGAAGGGAGGCCCCAGTGCCACTCTGCAGCCAGTGCCGGCATCGCTGCTTCTTCCTCTTGGCAAAGCACTTGTTGAGTGAATAGCCTAGAGATTGACCCAAAAACCACACATCCTGAACAATCTTGTGAAGAATATTGCTGGATTTCAGTAATGCAGAAATAGGGTAAAATATGAACAAAAGTTCCCTCATAACATTTTCCAGCAAGAGGCAATGAACAGTGATGCATAGTCCTTTAGAAAACTCAGTAACTTCATTTTATTTTTTCATACTGAAGTATGACTCAACATTTTACCAAAATTTACACTGCTTTGGTTGTATTTTTACAGTACCTCTTTCAAGCTTGACTCGTGTGATGGATTGCACCAGAAAATACTTTGGATGAGTTTTATGGTGTGGTTAAAGGCACCATCTGTCATGCTGTTGTGCTATGAGAGCTAATAGCTTTGTCACGATAAAAGATACTGTCACTAACAGATTAGGACCTTTTTCAACCTTCATTTAAAACATAACAAACTGCTTGGTTAATTTATACCTTCACTTTTATTTTGCAAACTCAGATCTCTTCTTACTGTCACTCTATTAAGCAATAAAATTATTAATAATTATTAATTAATCTTGCAAGATTATTAATCTTATGAGACTCCACAATCAGTGAAGTAGGAGGACTTCAGGAAACAGCACAGATTTACAGTAGATGCTGATTTTGTTACAGAATTTTCTAACTATTATCTGACTTCTTTTATCATTAGCTTTATAGTGAAATTGTGTATTGTTTCCATCTTTATATATAATTTTTTTCTTTTTCTTTTTCTTTTGACATCCACATATATGATATTTAAATATTCCAGATGTCTTAGAGACAATGCACTTCCCAAACATATATTGGTGGAAGGCTCCAATTCTCAAGGTATTACAAAAAGAAAACTTGAATCATATTTAGCTATGCTAAATATTTAACATATGCAGCAGTTCCAATAGCATTTTTTATGCAAAACTCTAAATTTTATGAACAGTGCTTATCTAGTTATTGGTTGATTCATTTGTTTTTTAAGACTAATAATTATCTCTTCAATCAGTATCGCAACTTTCATGCCAGAGAATTCCAAACACTTCACAAACTTCATCTGCTCTTTTGACTTGTCTGAACCACGAATTTCCCCAGTGTGGAGCACAAGAGTTGTGCAACTCCTCTCTGCACCGCTCTTCTCCAAGGACTAAATAGGGCATTTGCTGATCTCGTGCTCTCATCTGGCCAAGATGCTCTGTCATTCTTGGTTTGCAAAGGAGGGCAAAGATTCCTGGATCTGCATCAACTCTTCAGTTTTAGTTACATCTGCTTGTAAATTTCCCCTTGATAGAATCATAGAGTCCTTAAGGTTGGAAGGGACCTCTAGAGATCATCTAGTCCAACCTCCCTGCACACACAGGATCACCTAGAGTGAGTGGCATGGAGTGGCATCCAAGCGAGTCTCTCCAAGGAGATTGTGCAGCCTCTCTGGGCAGTCTGTTCCAGGGCTCTGTCACCCTCACTGACAATAATTTTTTCTTTAAGTTCCTTCAGAATTTTTGATGCTTCAGTTTGTGGTCGTCTCCTCTACTCCTATCACGGGCCACCACCTTCACTGGCTGTGATCACTGGCCCCATCCTGGTCACTCCCTCTCTTGAGGTATTTATAGGCACTGATCAGGTCCCCCCTCAACCTTCTCTTCTCTAGGCTGAACAGGCCCAGCTCTCAACCTTTCCCACAGAGCAGATGTTCTAGGTCCCTGATCATCCTTGTAGCCCTTCACTGGACTTTCTCCAGCAGCTCCACATCCTTCTTGTACTGGGGAGCCCAGAACTGGACACGGTGTCCAGATGTGGCCTCACCAGTGCTGAGGAGCATCTCCCTTCACCTGCTGGCAACACTCCTCCTGATGCAGGCCAGGATCCCATTGGCCTTCTTGGCCACTAGGGCACACTGCTGCCCTGGTCAACTTGTCATCCACCATGACTCCCAGGTCCCTCTCTACAGAGGATTTCACTTACTAATTGAGTAGAGCCCTAATGAACTTGTGTGATGGCTGCATGATGATGTCACTAAAGACTTAAAGAGGGAGGGAGCACCGTGCTGAAATCAAGGTGCCTCCCTCATTCCAGTTTCTGCATGCTGTATGTAAGACATCAGAGGTTGAGGACATCTTCATAGATTCACGATTATTTGCTGTTTTGTATTGTCTTAATTTCTTATTACCGCAGAACAGCTATTAAGCACCTCCTGTTTCAGGGTTTATTTTCACTGTTTTACTCTTGTTTTGACTTGATGTGCATACCAGAAAAATTTGCTGCAGGAAAAGAGTTCTTGGGATAAAGGATACACACCCATGGACATATATATGCAATGTGCTTTGAAAGTTCAGTTTATCTATTGCAGTTGTTCGGTTTTATGAATACAAAGTCAGTAAAATGGTGTTCAGCTATTTATGCAACAATGTACCACAAAGCCAGGAAATAATGTATTATGATAGTGATTTTTCACAGTACATTATAGGTTTAGACTGAGACACTGTAAAGAGTTTAAAAAGCTCAGCTCCCATGGCTCAGATACCAACCTAAATCATATTTTGTAACTATTATTAGAACTCATACAATGGTAGTCTCTGTGAGTTTGCATCCGCTCATAAATTGCCTGTTACTTGGATTTTTTACCCAGATTAATCTTTCTCTTTCTACAAAACGTCAGCACACAATGCAGAGCCTATTAATATGGCAGTATTATTTCCAGAAGTAAAGAAAATAAGTCTCTATCTCAAGCAATTAAAACTGTGCAGCTATGATTTAAGTAGAATACCTTTCAAATAATTCAAGTCTAGTAATGCTATGCTACTCTCTTCCTATACAAGCTTTCATATTTTATTCAAATAATTGTCAAGTTTCAAACCAAGTTCCATTACAACTGTCTTCTGCAAAGGAGATAAAACTAGAAGAGTATTACGGAAAAAGAACATTTGTGTCCCTAATAGATGAGCGGCCAACTTCTTGCTTTTTTTTTTCTTAGTATTAAACAGAATAGCTACTTTTCCATTAGATGTCTGGAGTAATTGCTGTCTGCTTTTATGAAGGGGTGGTTTAACCCAGTGCAAAGCAATGGGGCTGTCTGTGTAGCTCTCTGCACAATCTTTCGGGAGCCAACCACCTAGTGAAGAGTCCCAAGACCCTGGCTGTGGAGAGCAGAGGTGGCTTTGGGTACCTGTGGAGCTAAAGGGGCAGATCCCCGAGGAGAACTGCGTGAACATCTCTCTGCTAGAGGTGTCATGAGCTTTACAGTTGCTTGTCTGCTAAGAAAAACTCAAGAGAGGTGATGGCATTTCTGTATTAGACAACTCAACTCACCATTACAGCCCAGAGAACTAAACAGACACAAAGAGACATAATTTATATTGAGACAGAATGACTGAACCCTGCATGCCATTGTTAATATTCATTAGAGATAAATGCCACAGTGGAGCTTTTCCAGATGAGTCAATTTGTAAGTGTATTTTTCTAATGAGTGTGTCAGTAAGCAGCGCACACTAAAAAAGCTATTTTGGTTTTCCAAATAAATGCCTATGAAAGTTAATATTCTGGTGTAGTTTGATTAAAAATGAAACTTCTTATATTATTGTGACTTTTTTCCCCTTGGTTAACTTGTCTATTTGGACATTTATCACTAGTGTGGATTTTCCTAAAATTCAAACCAGTTTCTTCATAATAAATATATCCAGCCTTAGTAACAATATAAATGTCTCTCTGAAGCTAAAATCAGACTTATTAGTTTTATTCAGTTATTTTTAGCACATAACCACAAGCCTCTGGTTAAGCTATTTCCATGCCTTCCATTTTCAGATATTCCAGATAGTCAAAGAACATCCATAAGGTGTTTTATTTTCCTGTTGTAGGTCGTCTTGTTGAACTCAGGAGCTTTCTAGGTTTTCTATCACTCACTTTCCTTGGGGATCTGTATATGGAAGTCAGGTAAAGTAGTCCTTAGCAGATTCAAATCCTGCTATGAGATCCCTTGTCCAAATGAGAGAGATTTCTGTGACTGGGAGGATCTGAATGCTAGGCTTGCAATGCTACATCAGAATGCTTAACTATATATATGTATATGTGTGCGTGTGTGTGTGTTTACACACACATATATATTTTTTATATATATGTACGTATATACAGACCTCTCTGAAATAGATCTTGTGCAAATACATAAAGATTTCAAGGTGAGACAGCTATCTTTGCAGATATTGGTGGGTTGTAACTAACTGCGCAAGCTAAGACTGCCATTTTTGACATGCTCATGATTAAATTTATAATACCTGAAAATTTAGTGTTTATCAAAAAACATCTGTAGAGGCAATTATTTCCCTTGTAGTAAGTTTTGTAGGAACAATTACAGTCTTGAAAATATCTCAGTAGCAGTCACCAATGTTTATGTTGGAGCTATCAGTCAAATCAATGGTATTCTGGAGACATGTACAAACAGTTTTGTTCCATAATTCTGAACTGTTGCTTTAGTGTTTTTATAAACTAGATTTGATGACAGTTCATTTCCAGAAAGCATCTGTAGAGAAGTAGCAGCATTCAAGCAGCTTCTGTACTTTGTTTGTCCATCTGCTAACTAAAACATGGAATAAAATGCAATTCTTCTGAAAGCCGAGTGGTCTAAACATGTGTTATGTGAAGTACAAAATCCCAAATGAATGCTCTCGAGGTCCTTTAAAGAGAATTATTCATTAATTGTTTGGCTGTTTTTTAATGTTCTATAATCTGTGTATAGTGCCAATTCTATGAATATTCAACACTGCAAATTCTTTATTTTAAATTCTTACATTTAAAAGTGTAAATCAAAAGGTACTGCTAAAGATTGAAATATATGTGTATATATGACATATACAATATGCATATATATGTTAAAATAATAACAAGCAAAAAGGTTAATAATATGATAATCAATATACAAAGAGAAAAGCCTATACTAAACAATAAGGTATATAAAAAAAGAGCATTTGGCCCATAACAAAACACATCTCAACATGTCCTTCATCATATAGGCACATACCAGAACCACAGGATCCATGCTTTCCAAAGACTTTGCATGTGAAATTTATTTACATCTCCAGTAAAGGATCATGAAAATATTGGCACTGTCCTGAGTATCAAGGGAAAAAAATTTCTCCTTGAGGAGTCTAATTTTCCTGCATAATTTCCTCTTGGTTTTCTGTCACACTTTATCTTAGTACAAATCCTACTGTAATGGCAGCTCACCCGTGACATTTTGAGACTTGCCAGACAAGAAGTCTGATGGCAGACTTGGCTGCAAGAAGCAATGGAAGACTAGCACACATTTGAAGGAGACCCACAGAGTTTAATAAGAGAATATAAAAATTTGAAAATAAAATGCATAATCTTGAGCTGGTGACTGGAATTTAATACGTGTTTATTATATACTGAAGTGTTTGATGTATTATCTTCAGAATATTGTTACAGTGATGACATATTTTGCATGGAAAACTCAAGTACATTCCAGAGATTAATATGGCCAGTGAAATGAACAATGGAATGCCAAGACTCATCTTTATAGTACTCTGAGTATAAGATAAGTTTGTTGAGAATAATTTCCTTTAAATAATATCCTTAGCTGTAGGCTGTATTTTAATAATAAATCTTTCTAAAATCTAACAAAGACTTTTGATATTCCTTGGGAATTGTCATATTCTCTCTTAAAAATTATTTTTATTACTGATATTAGTTTTAAAAAGCACTAAAGCTAATCATCTCATACTGGCGTTAAAATGTTAAATGCATATCATCTTTACAAATCATAAACTAAAACAAATACATTCATTTTAAAGATATTGTCTGTAGTACAAACACACCAATTCATACATGTAATATTAAATATTAATTCCTCTTTAATCAATACACTTGTCACTTTTGTTTTGCTTTTGAAATTTATGTTGTTTGGCTTGAAGAGGAAAATTCTGAGCAGTGCTTTACCTACTGTATTATGGTCCTGAGTTGAGGTGGAACCTTTAAGGGAAGGAAAAGTTGTTCTCTTTTGAAGATGGGGAAATAATCTTTGAGAGAAGACAAGATGTGGCAGCTAAGAATGCTAGTTAATATTCATATATATTTAAAACCTTTTCAGTCACCACTGAGAGCTTGCTAGGAGAAAGCTGCCCAGGTAGACGTATTTCAGGACTCTGGCTGATCCTACAGACCACTCTCTGTTTGGTTCTGCCCATCCTGATGACTGTTCAAGCTTGTTTTGCTGCTTTCTGTGCACGTGTCCCACTAGATCTGTGTGCCTCTGAGAGAGAAAACTTAAGAAGGAGGAGGAGGAGATGATCACCTGGGATGGTGATCCTCAGGTTATGTCTTGCATGCCAAAGTGGAAGAAGTCATAGAGATGTTGATGGGTAAACAGGCATGGTATCACTGAATTAACAGGGATATTTGTGAGGGTATTCTATGATAATTTCAGGTATTTTGAGTTTTCACAGGACTATTTCCAAATAAAATCTGATGAATTGGAGCATATGTGCCACTTTTTACTTATGATGGCCTTGATTGATATAATTGGTAGGTCTTGGAGAAAAAATCAAAAAAAAATCATCTTCAGATAATTCTCACCAGTGGAGAAAAGAATTAATAACCCAAATATTCATGAAATCTGATTTAAAGAAGTCAGGCCACTCCCATTCCGTTTAGTGACTCTAAAGTCAGTTTGGATCATCTGTGAGGGATGAAGGAGGAATTAGTCTGGTGGGCAGCAAAATGCAAGTGTCCCATCAATGAAATGCATAGTACTTGAGGTATCTCCAGTTGTGCAGGGAGGTACATTGTATTAGTATTTACTGTTTTACAGAGCACCTGAATAAATATTTGGGGTGAGATTCTCCCACAGTGGAGTCCTAATGAAGCTGGTAAAAGCCAGTTCAGCCAAGTCATTCATTCCCTTAGCAAATATCTGTGTTTGATGATAAGGGCAGAAGTGGAAACAAGGGCAGAAATGAAAATAAGGAAAACAACTTGCTGAAAATAAGGGCAGAAGAGAAAATAAGAGGAAAAGGGAAAATATGGAAAATAACTTGCTCAAAATAAGGGAAGACATATTAACACAGGATGATGGAAGAGGGGAGGTGGTTTACACACACTAAGGCTATGAGTTTGTCGCTTTGCACAAGATAGAAATCCTTTACCTTGATTCTTTTGAGGCATGTAGGTCATGTAGAGATGCAAATCTATGCGTAAGAAACTTGCTTACTCATAGACTTTTCTAACCAGGAGTATTTATAGAACTCAGAAAACCTGAAATCTTTTCAATTCTTTTCCCAGTAAATAAAATCTCCAAGGCAAATTATTCATGGCTGAGATGCAATTGATTATACTGTTGAAAAGCAAATAACCTGCCATGCCAGGTTTTGTGAAGTCACTTCACTGAAAGGTGTTGATACAAGATGAGAACCTTGTAAAGCATGAACATTTTCAAAAATGTATGTAGGGAAGTTATAACTATAAAAAATGTGATAAATGTAAGAAATAAAATATTTAGAGGAAAATGTGAGAACAAGAGGGACATTAATATTCTGCAAGTAGTCCTTCACTGAAATATAAGATTCAAGAGTGTTCGCTATCTGTAGCATCTGTGGGTTGCCAAGTGGAAAGCTACCAAAAACCACTTAAAATATTTAGGGCTAGAGAAAATTGTAAACCTCCTTGCATTTATCTCTGTCATTTTCTCAGAAATGGCAATTATCCTCTCCAGTTTTGAATCCTTTAATGAGCTACAAACTGTTTAATATCCTTTTGTGTATGTGTTTTTTTTATTGTATTTCTTTTCCAATTGGACTTTGCTGCTCGTTTTTCAGAAGGGAAAGAAACTTGACAGAAATATATTAAAACACTATAAAGAGATATACGTTGCTCATTAAATTTGAGAGTAAAACATGCAAACAGAGCAGTTCTTAGTTCAATCAAGCATATCTAGTTTTATAACCTGTAGAATCAAATTCAGTCGTGGTTATGGGTTTGCCATCATGATTGGTAGCTGCACCTAAAACAGACAAATGTTAGGAAACAGATCATTACTGGAAGTGTTTAAGTCATGTCCTATGAATGTTCCTAGCTAGCAAAGCAATGGATTCACTGGAGTCAAATGGAGCTGAGGCACAGTACAGCTCCTCAAGCCAGGAGCAAAACACACCTGCACAGCTGCAAGCCATCAAAGGCTCTGTACAGTCAGACTTCTGTGACAATCGTCAAGGAACATTTTTAATTGCAGTCTGTGTGTTGGTTTTCTGGACCCTGACATACGATACCTCTTCATTTTGCCTTCCACAAGGTGCAGGGATGCAGCCCTAGGGAAGCAACTTCTTTGAGCTCATCCTCTCCATGAGCTGCCCCGTTGGGCGTCGGCGGGCTCATGGTCGTGCTGCAGTGTTGCTTCTGCAGCTTTCTAAGACTGCTGTGGCAGCTGAATGAGAGAAATTACTGGTTTGTGCTCATGGCAGGATTTATCAAATATTTCACTGGGTTTAAATGTACTGTGGAAAAAGAAAATAGCAGGAAGTTCAACTGCATAGAGACATAGTCAGTCCTGGGTACTGGACAACCATCTGAAGGTGTTGCGTAAATAGTGGAAGATTGCTATTTTTTGTTCTCTTTTGTCACTCCTTTTTCTCTGCACTTTTTGGCAATATCACAAAGTTTCTTTTTTCCTTTCAAAACAAACTGACAAGATTTTCAGTCTCTTATTTCAGCCTTTTGAAGGACACCAGCCCCATTAATATTCCTCGTCTTCTTATCTTATTCCTCGATTTTATGATACATAATTTGAGATCTAATTCACTGCTGCTAAATCAAGGCTGTTTTATAATACAGTATAGTTCTTGCAAAAAGTCATACTAGTACATGGCAGATTTTAGATCTTATACTTAAAGAGGATCTCTGCTCAAAAGCTCATGCCCCAGCATTAGAAAGATCTGAAAAGTACATCTGGAGAGAAATAAATTGTGCTTTTGACAAGCATCAGGTAAAACAACAGAGCTTTTTAGGGGAATAAAGAGGAAGAATGACAATTTTGGTAAGAGACCTTTGCATTGCTTGTCAGGACTGAGAACTGTCTGTGTTATGGTTTCAGCCTTGCAGGGTGGAAACTTCACTGTTATACCAGACTCAGAAAAAGAGTCATATGCCTAAAGAAATGAAAATCCTCAATTAAAGCACAGAATGACTTTCAAAGAGGGAAAATTGCCAGCTGTATATATGCTGTCTATAGTTAAATCTGACTGCTCCTTAAAATAGACCTTGGTCATCTTGAAGAATAGACTTTACTTTCAGGAGAAAAATTAGTATGTTTAATTTGAGCTAGGGTGCTGGCATTTTTCTGTCCTGCACTATGTGCAAGTCCTACTGCTGGCATAACCTTTGGCTTTTGGATCTGTATGTAGTAAATCGAAGGAGGCTCTAGGCAGCTTGTCTTGTAAATGCACATTTTTAAACTGGAATTCCAAATTTATTTGGAATATGAACTTTGCCAAAATATCGGCTGGTGCTTTTCATGGAACGTTTGGGATGCTTTAGTGCATTTGTTACACCTGGTGGAGTAAAAAGCTGTGTCTGAAGAAAAAGAGTAAAACCAAAAAGCACCTTTTGAAGGTCATAAATTTGTGTAGATTCCTAAACTTACTTCTGTCATAAGTTGAGTGATTCAGGTTTATGTCAGTGGGCAGGCTACAGCTGTTGTTCTCGAGCTGGCATTTTCTCAGGCTGCCAGAAAGCATCTGCATCACTGGGCATGTTCTGTATATTAGAGCAAGAAGAGCAAGAGCTGCAGGACCTTTGCTCTCTGCAGCCACTAAGCAAGGGCAGCTAATTCCAGTCGGGAGCAGAGTGGCTTTCTGCAGCCTCCTCCTGCCCCTGCTTGCTCCAAAATCCAGTAAAAAAAATAGCAGGAGTCATGGTCTGAAACAGGGTTTGTGACACCAAGGTGATGGACTGAGAAGCTCAGCTTCGATTCTGGAATATTAGAGACCTATATGGAAGTTGTGAGCATCAGGGAACCTTACATAAAGGTATTTTTTTGTGTAATGGTTATGAATCCAAGCTTCTTCTCTCGCTTTTTCTTTTTCAATTATGAAAGTCTGCTGCTTTCTGCCTTTAGGTAACGATGACAGAATTTGTTTTTAAGCTTTTTCTAAACCTGGAAAAAAAAAAGATATTGAAGTTACTGACAAAAAACAGCAATAATAAGATTATCAACTTGTAATGGGCAGATAAATAGGAATAGCTGCTAGGAGAAATATATTTTAATTTATT
>JAUBOD010000001.1:6168050-6196625 GCA_032353885.1 Nothura maculosa
AATGAAAAGGCATTTTTCATTTTATCTGTATTCTCTCAGTCTTTAGAAGATATTAGTCTGAGGCAATTAATAGTTCTTAGGTTAGGTGGTAGTTTTCATCTGACCACTAGCAGTTGCCTTTAGACATTCAGCACAATAGCAGCAGGAAGAAAAAGTCAGTTGTGTGAAAGAATCGATATTCAGAACTGAATGCCTACATTAAGCTGCTAAATCCATATCTGCATAATTGAATAATTAAGACCATTATAGATTTTGACAAGAGTTGCTTTTTTTGGTTTTCACTTCTGGGGTTTTTGTCTGTAATCACAACGGTAGAAGCGAGGATGAAGCTTCCTCATGATGGATCATTTTGTACTGAGCAGTCTCTGTGAACCATTAAGCACTCAACTCGATTCAGTTTGCTCATATATGTCCCTCTGAAACATATCCACATTTCAGTAGCTTACTCGCAGATCCTAGGTTGTATTTCCTTTGCTGTAATCCCACACTCCACACTATTGCTCTCTTCCTTTGAGAAGGTCATGTCTACATTCAAGTAATGAGATTTTATAACTGACACTTTAAAAAGGCCTCCACCTTTGAGATTTTTCTCATGCCAAACTTTCTCACTTTCAGAGAACAAGTTATTCCTTTTATTTTCTGTGACTTGTAACAAAAGAATGAATTTCAAACCCTTTGTGTATGGCAGGCTAAAGTCAATAGACTAATGTCTCCAGTGGAACCACGTTTTAGGTACAAAAGACCAGGGTGGAAGAAAATCTTTCAAGGAGGAAACAGACACTCAAGTCTGAAGAGATGGTTCAAAGTATCTGAAGGCTGAATAAAGTTTTGGCTTCACCAAGGAGAGTGAGATTAATTTATATTTTACTGGGGGAAAGCTCTTTTCTGCAAGTCTTTTTGTCTTTTCCTTTCCCTTTAACCTGAGGATGCTATTGGGTGGTTTTTCTCCTATGGCAGTTTGTCACAACTTCAGATTTCTCCCAGATCTCCGCATTTTGCTTCCACTAGCGCACTTCATTTTCCAGTCCGTTACTGTTATTAACACATCAACCTCTTCGCTACCGATCAGTCTATTATAGGTTACTCAAATCATGCTGTCACATTTATTGCACTGATTTTGAATAGGAAGATGTTCATACTATTGAAATGGCAGAAATGCAGAAATTCCTGACTGTATTTCAAATGCAAGGAGCAATCTGGATTTAAATGCAGAAAAGTGCGACAACTTAATTTTTAAGTTCTCATTTTAAATTTTTAAAGGGTGGTATGCAGATAGAATCTAAAGATTTTGAAATTATGGTTTGCAATTAGATATTTTTAGTATTATATTTTTCAGAGAAGGTCATTAAATGACCACTAAAATACATGCATTCCTGAATACTTCTCAGCTTTTGCAAGTTCTGCTTACTACTGGCTTAGAGGCAAGTCATCAGCACAACCTAAATTTGCTGATTGGTTTTACATTGCTGGTATAGTAGCTCTCTTCCCTTGTTCTATTTTAATACAAAGGACAGTGAAGAACTAGAAGAAAGTCCCTAACTCTCTTTATAGCTGTTCTGCTCTGTGCAGTTTCATATAATAAAAATAAAAATAATAAAAACAAAAATTTTGTTCTTTTCCCCACTAAATAGAGGCTGAGAAAAGAGGATATCAGGAACCCATCCCCTTACAGAGCTGTTATCCAGTTGTTGACAGTCTCAGCAGTTGCTACGTCCGCAAGCCAGCCCAGCTCCATGCAGAGCCCCTCCATGTGCCAAGACCATGCAGCTTCTCTTGGCTGCCCCACGCTCTTCTCAGTTACAGCTAATAGGGATTTTCTGGTCACGTGCTTCAGTTCAATTTTTTCAGTCTCAATAGAAACAATACATTTGAGAAAGATGGCAAAGTCAGTCCATATGTATGAGCAGAGCCTTGTAAGGAGCCTTAGACCCGTCCAGTTATTTTATGGATTTTGCAAAGAATCAATCTTGTACTAATTGGAGTGTACATGGTTACGAGGGCTGAGGAGTGTACACTTTTTATCATTCCTCATTAAACCCATGTACCTACCTATTGCCAACACGAGTACCTCATTCATGTCATATATTTTGATTTAAGAAGTGTAAAACATTTGCATGTTAATTTCATCTCATAGCTTTATCTAATCAGAAATACTGAGATTAGAATCAAGCAGCTTGCAATTACATTTTTCTGATAAAAATTTAAAAAAAATGTAGCAGTGGCTTTCCAAAGAGGTATATTTGAGGTAGGAGTATCAAAGAGAATCTTCAGTGAAATGAGATACGTGAACACATTATTGAAACAGGAGAAGTGCTAGAGTAAACTAAAAATAGGTGACAGCATTAAAATTCTTCAGTGGTGTTTGAGTTGGCACATGAAATTTGATTAGTAGCCAACACAACGAGAATACCACTGTGAAGAAGCTGGTAGTATTGTAGCAGCTAAAACAACATCTTGTTAGCATATACTGCTAACACTGCCAAGTTTTCATGTGTCTGAAGGGAATGAAATGGGATATAGCTGTCATATGTCTAAAACTGTCATAGGTGCCTCGCCATCATACTTATTCATACTCCAGTTGCTTTATACTTTCATGTAAAGAACCTCAGGGTTGAGTTCACAGAGGGACACGGATATATTTAGGTAGGCTTTGGCTTCTTACCTAGAACTGTGGTCATCAAAATCCCTACTGATTTGCCACATAACTTTGTAAAGAAAGAAAATTTGTAGTTGCTTAAGTTTTCCACAATAAAAGTTGTTGTGCACTTACAGCATTGTTCTGTGCGTTCATACAAATGTCTTGTCCCATGTCAGGACTGAATTTATGAAGCTAAATGCTCAGGTTCCCTCAGAGACCATGCAAAGCATAGTAGAAATCATGGATTTTGTTAGGGGATGGATAGAAGAAAGAAACACCCCATGTTGCTGACTCCGTATCACCAAACCCCACACAACTCCCTGCTCAGCAAGCTGGTTATTGGTGTTTGCATCCAAGCCTCAATCCGCTTGTCAGGGAGAGGAAGCTTTATGTGTTTAGGTCAGTTAAACATGGCTAACATTGAAGCCAATGCTGAAGTGAGAAAGCTTTGCAGTTATAGTCCATATCATAAGTATATGTACCATAAGTATAAGTACATATTTTCCAAGTATACTAGGAGTTTCATATCCTCTAGATCTCCTAGTGCAGCTGTCTTCTAAAGCATAGGATAAAAATCTCTTTAGTTTTTTATTTCTCTTTCTTTTCTTTCAAAGTCTAGTGAGGAGATAGCGGATAGTACAGCTGAGTACTGAGCCATTCTCCTCTTTGCCATTTCATTCAAAAAATATTTGAAATAATGGGAAGTTTTTCATTGATTACCTGAGACTACAGAGCAGGCTTTTATTTTGCATTATGTAAAATGAGGTTTGACTATAAAATACATTATTTTAATCTTTCCATGTTCTTCAAAGATAAGTTTTTACAGTGCTTCAAAGCTTGCCATGGGATCCGCAGTCTTTTACCTACAATTCAAGTGCAGTTGTACTTATATCACGATCTAGGACCTATCTGGCTACCATTTAAAAACATGGTTGAAACCTTATTGACTTTAGGAAAATAGCAGTTAGAACCAGAGATAATTTAGTAATCCATTTTTTTGAGGTCTATCGTACAATAGTTGTCATTCTGCTTTTGTATTTTTAATTGCCACAGTCTGAGATACTTACTTAAATGAAAATGGCCCTAGAGAAGGTGACCCTACTGTCAGTGAAGGCCTGATCTGTGAGCACTGTGGGCTACCTTCGGTATCCATGGGTTTGACCAACCTGGGTGCTGCCAGAGGAGACACATAATCTGGCCAGGTTGGGCACAGAGCTGGTACATGGAGCTGGTGTCACTGGACTAAACTGTGGTGCTTCCAAAAGGACAGCCAGGCTGAGAGGGGAAGAAGAGGTGGCAAATAAGAGGTTGTGCCCTCTACATCTGGTTCTTGCTGAACAGGAGTAGTCTGTCAAACTTCGGTGAGAACTACTTGACATTTGATACACTTAAATCAACATTAAGCATCCAACATAGATTATAACGTGCAGCGTATAAACTCTTCTTTTTTGTTTGTTTGTTTTTTAATTCCATTTTGGAAATATCTGTGCTTCCTTTGCTCCTAAGGGAATCTATTCCAATAAATCAAAGAAGGCTTGTGCTCCTGCAGCTGTTTTAAGGACAGCACATGGCTTACATAATTTTCAGGAATCACTGTGCGATTTTTTATTTGCAGAAATCACTATGGGTTTTTTTTTCCCTAGCACCTAGAATAGAACCATAAATTTCAGAGAAAATGCTGCTTTTTAGTATCTTTACAAAAACTCCTCCAGAGAGCATTTAATTACTGCAGTTCTGTCTTGTTATTATCATCAATTTGCATCTCCCAACTCTGATATGTCTCATATAGGATTTTTTAGAGTTTTTTTACTGTTTGGAGTCTTCAGATACAAAATTATTTCTATCATGGTTTTTCAGCAGAGATGCTCCTTACGAAATGGAGAAAAGAAGTGGAGGAAAGGCCAGGATATCTAAGCAACTAGCAATGATCATGTTTCTATTAGCCTCCAGTTGTTCCAGAAGGTGTTTGAAGTCCATTGTGTCCACTAAGTTGAGAAAATATCAAAGAAGTTCCACGCTCTATTAAGAAATTCCAATTTTGCTGAAAAATCAGTAGATCTTAAAGGAAGAAAACTTCTGCAAGATGCCATTATCCTATCTCTTTGTGCCTCTCTCATTAAGTGAGGAGGACCTCAGCAACAATAATAAACATAAGAAAATACAAGTTCTTGTAAGATCCTCTTTTACCATCATAAAGAGAATTCTAATTCTAAATAAAAATTTAAAGTTTGATTTTTTTAAAAACAAGTACATATTTATGTTATGTGGTCTGAAATACAGACTTGTAGTGGGTGAAACTGAAGTGCAACTTTGTCCTTCTTCCTCTGACTCAGTATAGACCTTGGCAGGGGCACAGTCATTTCCCAACTGTGGCTCTATGCACTGAGCAGTATGCACAGGTCCAGCACTTCCATAGCACTATGGCTTTGAGATAACTTCTCTTAGTAACTTTAGGTTGAATTAATGTAGTAATGACTTTAAAATTTAAAGATGACCTGAAATCCTAGAAACAGAGTTGCCTTACAAGGTCGTGGATAAAATTCAACAAGAAAAATGTAAGCTTTCATGTACAGCATATCTCCTAATTTAAAAATTAAAAATTCTTAACAGCTCGTTAGTCACTGCAACCTTCTCAAGGTGTTTTTCTCTGAGTCTGTAAAGAGGGACAAGGTTGCTAATTTCACTCATTTAACTTCATCATGGGCAGAAGCCTGATGCTAGTCCCATTGAATGGTGGAACCATTCCTGACTTCAGCAAGAGCTACCTGAGGCTCACAGTGCCACAGTTATTCTTCAGGACATATGTCCTGGGAGATAACATGAGGTACAGTAACTAGTTTTTTCTTCTACTTTTGAAACATGTGCATTCATAGCCAGTAATTAAAGATAACTCAAAAGTTGAATTTTAAGAGAATAATTATGGTTTTGGAGAGATAGGAAGCACTGAGCAAGAAATATACCTCTTACCTTGAGACCCAGCATAAGGACAGCCTAGGTCTCAGGGTACATGCTGAGGTTTAGACCACGAGACAGTTGTCTCTGAAACCATTAGATGTAACATGTGGAAAACATCTGAAGTTACATGATTCATTGATTTTTTTCTGAACATATTCTCTATTTAAAAAAAAAACAATAAAAGAGATACCTATTTTAGATTGAAGGTCACCTTAAATTTAGAGTAGACTCTATATGCCTTCAAAATAAAAGATAGAACTTTCTGTATTTTGTTTCAAGAAGTGTTGATTACTGTTCCTTCCACCTGGAATGTCTTGAGGTCTTGAAGGAACACTGCCACCTTACCCTGGCTTAGACATTGAAAAAAATGAATGGATTGCTGGAGTGGTGATTATAACCTACAGGTGTGTACATAAGCAAGTTAGTTACTTAGGAAATGTAGAGATGTGGTTGTAACTTGGAGTGCAGTTTTTACTGCTCAAGTAAAATATTGTCATGAACTTTCACTGAATTTATGTGGGAATTAATTTGGTTCTCCACATCCCTGGTTGAATTTTGTTAAATTATTGTGCACTTTAACTTTCTGTGTCTTGTATAATAATGCATCACTTTACTGGATGATACTGGATGTCTATAGCAGTTTAATTTTCTTTCATGATATGAGTCCATGTAGCACATATGTGGTCTGCACAACACGAACAACTTTTCAGAGTTAAAGCTTCCCCAGATCGATGTAGTCATTCCATTAAATTCGAAGGACAAAGCACTTAATGCTGCTAGCCAGAAAAAAATAAAAATTAATTATGAGAGTTATACAGAAATAAGAAAGCTATGAGTAATTATGGAAACTAGACTCCTAGCCTGATTATTCCAGAAGTCGTTCAGAGAAATAGCTGTATTTCCAAGGTTTTACTGAGATACCTCCCACTGTGTCGTAGCTGATAAGCCTGGATTTTGTGTAATGCTTATCTGTGATGCTCTGAGGTGGCACAACATCCCACTGTTCCAGTCCCCTTTCGGTTCTCTTGCAGGATCGTGACCTGGACTTCAAAAAGGCTATTTTTTTCTCATTGAGCAAGGATACCTCACTGTAGATGTTAAATTTGTGCTCAAAGAAAGTGCATCTAATTTAGAGCTGTCAAAATCAGAGAAGGAGAAGAGGAACATTTAAAATGAGTTGCTGTCTATTTTGGTTCAGACTCTGTATGTGTGGTATTTTGCAAAGTTATGCCGAGTTGTGTACTGTCCCTTTCCAGGTAGCACTGCACTGGACTGCAGCGTGGCAAACTCACAGAAAAACAAATGTGTGTCTCCATACATTGCTGCAGTCTCTTTCAATACCCTCGATCTCCTTGGACACTCCAAATGATGACATTTGAAGATGCCCACATAGTCTTCTGGGAGCACTTAAAGGACAAGTCAGTTGATCAATATAAAGAGGCTACTGTCAATAGACAAAAATAGTCCTGTAAACTGGAGGAAATGACTTCTCTCCCTTCGTTTCCACATATAAAAATACATGACATAAGGTAAATGTTCCATAGGTTTTGTCTCTAGTGTTCCATAAATCTCACACAGAAGTGTACTTCCAAGCTTATTTTCCAGTGACACATACTGCCACATTTGTGATGAGAAAACTGATTCTGAATGATACAGCCCAATTTTCACTTCTGAGAGCTGGAGAATATCATATCATCTTGGCAGATATTATTCTGCAGCTATTATATCGGTGCAACTGTAGTATTTTTAAAATATATCCCACAGCACACTTGTAAGATTCTTGTTTTGTTCTGTGTAGGATAATTTAAATGACAGGGAGACAGAGTTTGGGTTCTCATTGTGTTTGACTAAAATGTGGTTCCTGACCAGCTTACATATTAAACCTGAGCATATGTTAGTCATCTTTTTGTGATCAAAAAAGCTTGAGAAGTGGCAAAGAAAGAGACAAAACATGGTGAATATGGTTGCCTATTCATGATGTCTGAAGGTATCACAGTTCGGGCAGTGGAGGGAACGCAGGGTTCCTGTGCCTGTGAAGGGTCCATACATCCTCAGTCTAGCATTCACAAGGCCTTTGATGGAACAGGGGACATACAAGACTTCAAAAACTTTACTTAATTATTTATTTGCTAAAATAAGTCTGAAGCTAGAACTATTTTTCATCCTCTCTTAGAACATATTCTGTATACTGAATTTTAATTTTGTACTATAACTGTTTCCTTTATTCTAAATATATACCAAAAAAACAATTCTCAGCTCTTGTCAATCAATGTAATTTCATTACTGCTGGCAAGGCCAAAAAATTAACACTGTCTCAGACTTAAGCTTGTAATTATAGCCAGGAAACATCCAGTCCCATTTCCAAATGAATATTGAATTTTCTTGATTTTACTGAAAATTATTGGCACAAATCATCTTTTATCATTGCTGAGCTAAATATGTTACTGAAAATGCTAATTAAGCTGGTAATTTTGCAGCATTTTGCTGTAGAGAGTTTCAATTTCTTTTTGTTTTTCCAGAATTACAAAAGAATTAAGGTAGAGATTTAATCCAAAAATTAAGGAGGTTGTCAGTGTTGCAAACATTTTTATTGCTGACTTTAAATAATATTTTGTTATTTTGGTTACACAGTGAAAAACAAAATTCAAATATAGTGAAAACCAAAGTTAAAATAAAGAAAATTTTTCATTTGTATTTATATTTTTAAAATAATTTGGTTTTTTAAGTTAATTTTATAGCACAGGCAGTTTGGGAAGAGCTCATTGTTTTAATTACTGCCTGTGTAGGGATGCCTTCTCCAAGATCATTTTTATCACTTCCTCTTGTTTTTTCTTCTTGAGTCTTACCCCAGAAATAATGTCCTGTTGTAGCTTAAACACTATTATAAACAAATGCAAGCCTGAATGCAACCGTAGTTGGGCATCTACTTCCTTTGTAAAATTGGTGCAGGCATAAATTTCACTGCTATGCAGCAATCTCAGTTAAAAACAGGGTGAAAAACTGTTATTCTGTATTTCTTCATTTTCATAAATATTGCCTTGATTCAGGACAATATATTTTAGGTCACACACACAGCAGAAGTAATAAGCATGGGAAGAAGAGTAATAAGGCCCTGGGCTATGACTCTTCACCTAGGCAAAAATATTTATTTATTTCCTTAAAAAAAAAAAAGAGCAGTATATGTGGAATAGGGACAGTTATTTTTTTGACAAGAGGAAGAAGACCTTATTGTATCTTATCTTCTTGTAAAGAAATCAATGATAAGCAAGAGGTTTTGAGAAGCAAGTATAAGTCATAAGATTATGACTTTACCCAAGTAGTTGTACTTGGATGCCGAGTTTCTAGACAAGGAATCACAGAATCACAGAATGGAAGGGACCTCTAGAGCTCATCCAGTCCAACCCCCTGCTCCAGCAGGGACACCCAGAGCACGGGGCACAGGGCGGCATCCAGGCGCCTTTGGAAGATCTCCAGACAAGGAGACTCCACAGCCTCCCTGGGCAGTCTGTGCCAGGGCTTTGTCACCCTCACAGGGAAGCTGTTCTTCCTCACAAGCAAATGGAATTGCCTGGGTTTCAATTTGGACCCTTCACCCTTTATCCTGTCACTGGCCACCACCAAGAAGAGTTTGGTCCCATCCTTTTTACATTCTCCTCTCAAGTATTTGTACATACTGATCAGATCCCCTCACAATCTTCTCCAGACTAAACAGGCCCAGCTCACTTATTTCCTCATATGATAGTTGATCCAGTCTCTTGTAGAAAAGGATTTTAGGTTGTTCCTACGATTTCACCAAAGCACAGACATGGTCAAAAAACAAGGAGTGAGTGACCTAGTAAGGGACAGAGACAAGGAAAAACAAAATGAAAAAACAGGGAGTTGTCAGTGATAGCTGATGAGATGAGTGGAGAGGACCTTTGACCGCTATGATCCGACCTCTTTGTGGGGAGTCAAAGGTAATGTAAACAGCAATTTGGTCAGTGGAAAGGTTGAATTAGACTTCTAAGGTGAAAAAGAACATGACAGAGTAGAAAATATGAAATATTACAGCATGAATGTTACAGTTAGCAAGATGAATGTGACACAGTGTGAAGCTCAGAAGGGGGAAGTGGGAGCTGCAGTTCAGTTTGTGGAGATGGCCTTTTACAAGCTGTAAATGACAGCAGCAAGAGAGCAGCAGGAGAAGTGAAGACACTGTGGGAAGACCGAGTAGGACAGGTGAAGGGCAGAGAGATCAAAACAAAAGAGACAGAGAAGGTGACAGGCATCCCCAGCCAATGCAGGGCAGGGACTGTAAGAAATTTGGAAGCCTTGTTGAGAGCTGGCAACTGCCCAAGTGGTGTCTGACACTTGCAGGTGTGTTGGGAGGTGCTGACAGACATGAGCTTCCTCTGGAAAAGCTGGATTGATGATTTAGTTTGGCAAGTTACACCCTTAAGATAGCCCTTGGACAGAAGTAGTATATCCCTCTTCAGCTGGTGTGCTAGGTCTGATCTCGTGCTTACATTGCTATATAGACTCCTGCCAAACTGCAGCTATATTAATTTTGTGCAGACTTGTGCTTATTTATGTGGCATGAGAGCTAAGAATGAGGGGAAGAGAAGAGAAGGTCATGGGACTTTGTGATCATTGATTCAATGTTCAGAGACGGCAAGAGAATGGATGGAGGAGGTGGATATAAGGTCTGGTTAATAGGTGAAAAGGAGAAAAAGAAACTGTAATTTTTACAAGACTGATTGAAGTGGCAGTCCTGTGGAGAAAATACTGAGTGGTAGTATTGTTCAAGATTACATTATAATAGAAATCCAAAAGAGATGAATTAAAATAACCTCTACACTATGATATTTTCTAATTTTTGAGTGCTGTATTTTGCAAGTGTAATTATGTTCTTCAGTCATGACTTACAGAGTATGGAGCAGTAAAAAACAACATCAGAATATTTTTAGGACAGAAAAGAAATTTGGCTTGGTATCTTGCTTTGTTCCTGTTTGTACTTCTGACAAACAATATTATTTTCCTTAATGATCCTCTGGGAAAAATATAGTCTTCAAACTTCTCTTAATGCTAAGTCACTATAGATCTAATTAGATTTGAACAATGAAAAAAATAATTCAAAAGTCGAAATACAATTTCATTTAAAATATTAAATCCTAATTTACTCAGGCCTACCTACAAGTCTTTCTGTACATTTTTATGCTTTATTTTTAGAAATGACCATAATAAAAGGTGACATTGGGGTTTGGAACTGCAAGACTAGAGTGATCAGAAAAAGGAAGAAAAGAAAAGATTCTGAAAATATAAATCATCAATTGCTTAGAGCATGTCCACCCCGTTGGTCAGAAAACCAAGCTTGTATTGCTGGTATAAGATCTATATGATCCATGAAATGTCTAACAAAATGTGAGAGAATTTGCTTATGAACTTTGTCCCAACTGCAGGTTCATATATCATCTGGGTAAAACAGTAGAACTTTAAGAAAAAAATGCATTGGAATTAAGAAAAAAAAAGGCAAAAAATATTACTTTCTGCTGTCAGTTAAAGTAGACTATGCATTTTTCTCTGAAATGTTTTTCCAGAGTTTCTTGTCAAATAAGCACTTCATCTATTTAAGTGTATTGTGGTAGAGAGGAAGCTCAAAAATACACTGCAATGATATTGCTGTTTAAAATGAGGAAAGTTTTGGCATTTGGGAAATGTGAACTGACCTGTTAATGAGTTTCCTGAGTCCAGGAATTAGTCTCTTGCAAAGAGAAGCACATATATACTAAGGGGTTCAATATGTCTCCCAGGAGGAGTTGGGAATGACCACATGTGGAAAGGAGGGGAAATTTGGAGATATTCTACCAATGTGACATTGGGTAAATGTCCGTATTAGGTTTTTAGAATTTGGAAACAGGTATTGAATACAATTTGTTTTGAATTAAGGCATATCAATATGGCAGGGACAAAATTACTAAGATACACACTGAGTGAAAACAGCATATTCTGAGTAGAAAAAGTAGAACCTGGGTAATTTTTAACAAGGTTTCACAAAATGGAGGTAATGAAAGATCCTAACTATAGTCCATTGAATTTAGAGAAGTGAAATGTCTCTGGCATCCTTATACCTACTTCACACAAGTGAATGAAGAGGCCTGAAAACTGACAAGGAAAGTCCCTGAGCAAGCAAAGGCAAGAGAAACTCTTCAAAATAGCCTGTAGACAATACCTCTGAAGTGCCCCTAGGTGGGAAATCGGGATCCCTTCGTGGAACATCATGGTGTTTCTGACCAAATGCTTAGAAACCTACCCACTGGTGTTAAAAAACTCCATGTGACTTATGTTATCTTTGGTCTTTCTAGCCTAGCTGAATATTTACAATAAATTTAGCACCAAATCTTATTAATGTTTCCTGTTAGCGACCCATCAGAATACCCAACAGAAGCTTTCAGAAAGGCATTTTTGAATCTCAGAATAGTTCCTGCCATGACAAAGGTGTGTAAGTAAGTGGGTAGTGAAATGATTCTCATTTAAACATGTTTGGACCACAAAACCAGTAAGTAGCCATGAGTGGGAAGATTTCTGTTATTTATAAGATGGAAACATCAATTTCCATTGCAAGATAGTTGAAACATGAGCGATTGAGATTTGTTGACCTCAGATGCCTGAGATGAAGGATGAACTTGTTCATGCTTCAGAGGGCTTTATGCTGGATCTGGACCCAGTGCTAAAGTGATAAAAGTCAAGCTGTGGTTAGAAAAAGTTATAGATTGAGAAAAATGTATATTTGCTTTATTTGACAACATCTCCTGCTTCCTGTGTGATCCTGAGAAAGGCACTTACATATGCCTCAGATTCATTTTATTCATATGTAAAAACTATGAATGATAGTAATTTATGGAATTTCTGTGAAGGGAGATTAATGAAGATTCATAATAAACTTTCATATTATGAAATGTAATAGCACATGCAAGGTGATACAAACTTAGATAAACTCACTTAGTGTTTTCAAAAAAATAAGAAAAAAACAATCCTGAGCTGAAATTCAAATAATCATATATTATTGCAAGCAGCCCTTTTATGTTTTATTTCCACTTCCTCCCCACAAGAATTACACTGTATTTATTTATTTACTATAAGTGACAAAACATACTTCAGTCCTAGTGTAGTGTGCCTTTAGTTAAGCCATGAATATTATAAAATTTCATAATATTATGTTAGATTCTAGAGGGCTTGGATTTTTATTCTTTTTCTCTAAGGACATGTTTTTTATTTTCATGGTTATGCTAATAAATAAATGATTTCATATCTTTCAACAAGTAGAACATTTCCTGAAAAAAAAAACACTGCAAAACATTCTTTGTGTAAGTAATCTCTTTAAATTCATGGTTTGATTAAAATTTAGTCTTTGTAGAGAAGCAATTTTAGGTCTGCACAAATTAGCTGATTTTGAATATTTTTCATGAAAGTGTAGTAAAATAGACAAAAAAAATTTTAAAGTCAGACACACATTCCAAAGATAGGACTTAAATGAAGATATAGATACATGAAAGATCTATCTCTCAGAATTAGTTTCAGCTATTAGGAATTCAATTACATGGACATACTGCAGTATCTATCTGAGCTTTTAAGTCCAGAAGATCAATTTTACCTTACTATCTCAATTCTTAGTTAAAGAACTTGCTATAGAAGTTCTTTGCTATAGAACCTGATTTTCATAAATTTACTATAGAGCTTGATGCAACTCATATTGCTATTCATTCTATATAGTTTTTTTCAGTATTTTAAGTATATAAGCAAGATTTACTAAAAATATATGTGTTAGGATCCTCTGTGTTCATAATGATAGAGAACCATTTTGTTAAGAACCTGTTTATTTTCTCATGAACATTCAACCACAACTTTCTCAATCAAGGAACAGTCCAGTTTGTTTTTAATAATTAGTGTTGAAGAATAATTTTTATTCTGCAGATAGTAACATATCCAGGTGGGCTATGACACAAATGGCATTACAGCTGAGACAGTGATAACATACATATGAAGAGCACCTAATCACACACTTGCACCATAGACATTTCTATTGCAGAAAGTAGCTGCTAAGTAAAACGCTAAGTATCATTTCAGTGCTGTACCATGTATATGGGAAGTGAACTGCAAAAATTCACTGGGAGATCATGTTTCATACCTATGCATTCAATAAAATAAATCCGTTCTGATAATGAGGTAAGAAAAATGTCTTTCACTTCTATTAAGAAAGTATTTTTTTTCCTAGGATAGGTTGGCAAATAAGCATCAAAACACGTAGATTTATGACCATAAATAAAATTGTGTACTTTTATTATTCAAAGATTTTAATTCAAAGATGTTATTTTTGAAAAATTATAGATTTAGTCTAAATCGCTTAATCTGGGAAATTCAATGACCAGGAGGTTGGAACCTCTGTAAACTGAAAAATTTTCTTCCTAGACAACCGAAAATCAAGGAATTAATCATTAACTAATATATTAGGACTATATGAAGAGTCTACAAGGAATAGAGTAAAAAGGCATTTATCAGCCAAGAAAGCAAGCTTTGATTTAGTGCCTGGAAAGTGAACAATTAAAGCTAGAAAAGTAAAGATGAATTAGACCTTTCAGACAACCAAATCAAATAGTTTAGTTTAGTTTAGCTTTGTCAAGTAAATAGAAAGAAAAGCGGAATCAAAGAAGTGGATTTGGTTTGGCAGAGAGAGGTAAAGCATTGGTTATACTAAAAGAATTTTTCATTTTGATCACTGAGAATCCAGAGGCAGAGGCAGAATGAGTAATGAGAATAGGTGTTAAAAAAAAATAACAAATGACTGCATTTAAAGTGGAAGCAAAACCAGCAACTAGGCTCAGGATGGTGAGGAGCAGATTAGCTCCGTCTCAGAATAGTGAGAAACAAAAAAGTACCAAAAGTATGAAATAGCAAGTTTTATAACAAAAGTATTTGGTGCTTTTATAATATGTCAAATGGTATTGTTTACTATGAATAGCAAATGTAGCCCATCTGAGAGAAAATTATCTTTCTAAAATCTATTGGTTATTTTTTGCTCAACTCTGTAAAGAGCAAAACTTTGAAATAATTCAGAATGCTGAAGAAAGTCATAGAGCTAGTAAGACACAAGACTTATCTACAAGGTTAAAATGTCAGGCTGACCTGCTATTTGCTTGATGGAACAATTGATCTTATCAGCAGAGGAAATGAACTGTGTCATCAATTCATTGCTATGGCTGGTATGTGGAGATGGGAAGGAGCAGAGTTGCTGCATAAAATTGGCAAGTGCTCGTCTGAAATAGTGAGTACAGTTCTGCATGCTCATGTTCTAAAAAGATTATCCAAATTACTGCAGAATAAGAGAATATTCATGAGCATGAAGACCGTTCATTTTCTCCACCAATTGCTTCTGATGAAGTGAAGAAAGACCTTTAGAGATGAAGATAAATATGTGTCAGTTCAGATTTGGAGAGTAATTGGTATAGCATAGTTTTGTGCCCAGAAAAAAAAAAAATGTATGTTGAGTAGTGAAATCTCTGGTGTCAGAAGAGAAACTGTTTATTCTAGTCCTGTACATACCACCCAAAAAAGTAAATTCAGAACTTAACTGTACAAGCTAATTAAATGCATTTATGAGAACTGAATACTGACAAACAATGAACAGAAAGACAATGCTTCTTTTGTGATATCTCATCTTAGCAATAAAGAAGTGCAAATGGTCACCCACATACTACAGGAAGTCTCTGAAAGTGAGAGGCATTTTGCAGAACAGAAGTAGCTTCAAACATGGAGTAAAGTAAAAGTGAATGTGGTTGCAGTGATCAAGTAAATTGCATAAATGTCCCTAGGTCTTCAAAAGCATAATTTGCACAAAGATTTTCATTGCCAAAAATGGAAAATATTTCAATGTAGTTACACAATAAGGAGATAATTACCCTAATAATTAATAGCATGTGGCTTTTGTTGTTCTAAATAGATTTTTTTAAATAGAAAATTCAAGAAAAAAAAAGGAAAATTTCATTGCAAATGTTGAGCTAGATGCCTATTCCTAGTGTTTTAGATGCAGAGGTCTAAAGTAAATAAGAATTTAAGGTGCAAATAGTGATTCTCTTTAGGAAGTACAGACAGAGTTATACTCTATCTGTGGAGTATATAAAATCCAACAAAATTATTTTTCTTGACTGTAGGGAATGGTTACTACTGAAACTTACTCATTTCCACCTCTATAATTCTGTTTCTACTTATCTAAAATTATAAACCTTGCCAACTATATTCATAAAACAAGCATGTCTATACAGCTTATATTAACGCTGGCTTCTAACAACCAAAACACTAATTTAAGTTGTTAATACTTTTCAGAAGTCTTTGTCTTGGCACAAATTCATTGCTATCCTCCTCACCTAACGCAGAAAAAACAGAGTCATCAAGCAAGGTTCATGACTGCAGAAATTACTTGAAGGAAATTTTATATTCTTCCTTATGAGAAAGTGGCAGCATTGCATGTGAATTTCACTTGTGGACATCAAACCAATCCTGCAAAATTGCTGTGTCTTTGAATAGCAAGTTTTTTTAAGTTTTTTTTTGCATTATAGGTTTTACTAAAAATTCAGTCCAGAAAAATCAGTAATGCTGCATCGATTTATGCTATTATCCTCATTTAACTTTCATGTTGGCTGGCTTTTTATGTGTTTGTCTGACTTGAGACTTGAAAATTGCTCAATGATTACAGAACATTCTCAATAATAAAAATAATGTCTTGATTTATGAAAGTCTTTCATAGGAAAACATCCAAAAATACTTAAAAAGCCATCCAGGGAACCTTTTATTAGGCTTTAAACAGTGTGTGTCTTTCATATAGACTCAGAAAGCTATTCAGTATGTTAGGCAGGGATTTCCAGACTTCGTTGGCTCTGTTATTGCCTATTAATGGCAATGACATATACTATCATTCTGGATCTACGTTTATGCACTAAAAAAAAGTGTCTTTTCTCCTCCTGTGTTCCGAGTAGAGCTTGTATCCATGTTTGCTGTATCTTCTCCTTCTCCTTCATACATCTCCCCTTATTCTTGCAGGAAATGGTTCCACTAAAGTTGCAGCAGGTTCCAGTCATGCCCCTGTCCAGGAGTGGTTTGTTTTTTTTCCTGAATGTACTGAAGTTTGTAATGCATTTAATCTGTTTTGATTTCTTTCTAACACTGACATGAAATGCTTATTTCTCTTTGTTGACTAAAAACAGGACAAATGTGTAGCTTAGATATCTAGGTCTACAGATAAGTAATACTGGATGAAATGGATCCTACCCAATGTCATCATTCCATTATTTAAGCTCCTTCCATTCTTGATGCTCGTGTCACTCTTTCTTGGTTATTTTGTACATGCCTAGCTTTTTCAGGCATGTTTTAAGTTCTCTGGCTATCAAAAAGCCTTTTGACGTAGAGAGTGTTGCCAAAGTACCACCCTTCATCCATCAAATTTTAACAAAAGTCTAATCCTCTGTGAAATATAAGTATGAATAAAACCATATTGTGTTTCATTCTTTGAGACTATTTTCCTCTAATTTGAGTACAGACAAGCAAAGGAAACCTTGCAGCAATTGGATATCAATTGTGTCTCACTTCATGGTATTGGCACCCAAAATTTAAAAATCACCCTTTTGCCACAAGGTAAAAATAAGAAGGTTAAATGCTGAGGCGAATGAAGTATTCAATTATATGATAATATAAGCAACTTCTTAAAATTGCAAATACTTCTTAATACAACTCTGAGACACCTTATTTTTTCCTAGTGAAGAAATAGAGGTTCATTCAAGCTACTTCTGGCCAACTGTGTGCTTTTTTATATTCATACAGTGCTCATACAAGGCTCAGGACATTGAGCCTTGTCAGTGCTCCTGAAATACCAACAGGTTATAAATAATAACAATGTTTGACCGAATACAATAGTGAAGATAATTCTAGTTTAGTTCATGCACACTGATTTACTGCTGCCATTTGCTTTAAATAAAATGAGTAAAATAAAGGGAGAATGTTTAACATAATTTGAATAATCTAAAGTCATGTACAGCTTTTTTTAAACAAAAATGTTTGCCATCCTGAATAATGCCATGCTTTCTTCGGCATGTCATAATAATGCTATGCTAGAATATATACATTATGATTACATGAGTTAGTAACCAGGGAGACAAAATTGTTATTATACCGGTGTCCTCTAGGACATGTATAATTAAGGGTCTGTCAATATTTCTGAAAAAAGATCTCAAGTTTCTCTGGAAATACCATTTGCTTGTAAAATTTTGATAGACACACTGAAATGGGAGAGGTGAGAGAGCGAATATTGCAGCAAATATAGTGTACTTGTCTTTTCTACAAAGATATTCCCCAGCAAAGTGTACATTACTCTACTAGCATTCCAAATGTTAAGCCAACTCTTACACTGAAATCAGTAGGTGTTGAAGATATAGGGCAATTTCCAGCAGGATCAAGCTGTAGGATTTGAAGGTTTTTTAGATGTTATAGTTCACTAATACTATTTGCCCTCTGTTCATCTCATCTAAGCTTAAGTACCTTACTGAGATACCTGGAGGCAGTGAGGACCCAGTCGGATTTTATACATGCCTGGCCTGACCTTTTCTGTCCCTGACTCTTTCTATTCATGATATAAGTAATTTAGGCAATTAGGAAAACTGATCCACCAAGGACACCTGAAAATTAAGCAAAGTAGTTGCCTAAGATGGGCAGATAGGTTCGCATTCCTGTATATCTCAGGTAAAATTTTCTCAGTTCAATTCATTTAAATGAAATCTGGATCAAAGAAGTTATTTAATTTACAACAGCACAGCATTATCTGGCAATTAGAAAACCATGTATTCAAGATCAGAGGTGAGAAAGCCCTGCGTGACCGTGGTGTGCCGGTGATCTATGTTTCAGGGCACTGTGCCCCACTTGGGGCGGCTCTCAGGACATCCCACAGCAGAGAGGGCTGTCAGCCCACACAGAGGCCGCAGTGCCATGGAGCAACTGCCTCCACACCTCAACTGCACTGCTGGCAGTGACAGATGTGGTTTTGAGTGTCAGGTGTTCCTGCTTGCAGATTTCAGCTGGTATCATGAATATTTCCACTTCTTCCAGACTTGTTTCTTGCTCCAGCATCTCTTTGTAATTCCCCATTGCTCACTGATATGGTTTGTGTCTTCCATTTGTACATGTTGTCACCTAGGCCGTTTTTCTAAGAGTGGGCTTTGTGATCACCTCCAAGATGCCTTATACTGCAGACTATGTTGAGGGTGGCTTAGATCTTATGTGGTCTAACTGAATTTAGAAGCCAATCCGGTTAATAAGAGAACCTCTAAAAAGGACCAGGCTTGATTTCTACATGATTTTCCAATCCATTGGGAATCCATATATTTTGCACCTTTTTCATAGGAATGCTTAAGGTGGGTATGCCACACATTGGATGCTTCTATTTCTATGTGCAGTTCTAAGATTTGATGTCTTAGTTTTACAGTCTTTAACAATTCTGTTACCCCCCAGTACAACAAGGATACTCACCTAATAATGACTTAATAGTTGCCTCAGATCAGGCAGCTGATGATCTCCAGCACTTGACAGCTTCATAGTATTTATGATAATTTTAAAAGGTGGCATGCTCTAAATAAGAATTAGTTTACTGGAAGCTGTAAATAAATTATTGATGAAATGTGCTTATAACAAAAAATCTTAGAACATAATTTTTCTTTGACTGTCAAACATAGTGATATTCCATTACTCTATAACACTGAGCAGAGTTAGTAGTAAAAAAAAATAAAAAATAAAAAAGCTATCATGCAAAGCATTTCTTAAAGCAGAGAGTAAGTTATTTGACATCTCATTTACCCAATGAACAAGTTCAGAAAAAGATCTCAGAGATGAGAATAAGAAAACAGAACAGTATCTAAAGGTGCTTGTTTGCTAAAGCAAAACAAAACAAACATCAAGAAAACCTTGATTGCTTTTCCTAGTATTTTCAATAGTTGAAAATGGTACACTGGCATTAATTGGGTGATGCAGTTACCAAATGCACAAAAAGCCATGGATTAGGCCATGGAAGTTACAGACCTTTTATTTCCTGGTATGTGTTCCAGGAGAAAGGAGTACCCCTTCCTCCTAAGAGGTAAGGTGCTCCCAGACCATGCTACAAATAAGTTTACATGATAATTCTTAAGAAGTTGTGGAAGATATATTGAGGTAGAGGCATAAGATAAATATATATAGCATTTTGGTCATTTTTTCCAATACAGAAAACATACAAGGGTCCAATTCCTGTATGTTGCCACATATACATTTTTTTAAGGGCATTTAAGTAATTGGATATGCTGTAAGCTTTTTACTGCCAGCTAATTGGCCATAATAGGAGTTAAGTATTTGAAATCAAAGACTGGACAGAAGAATCAAGGTCACTTATAGCAGGCAACAGAAAGCAACACAAAACCAGATAATTGTTACTGCCACACTATGCCATAAAGATGCAGACGCTTTAACATTTTTCTTGCAGCGTGCTCCACAATTGCATGAAAATAATATGGCACAGCACACAAATTGTACCGTAAAATTGTTTGGAAAAAACCTCTTCCAAGCTGTTGTCATGGCGAAGGAATCTATTGAGAATGCTTTTAATTCAACAATGTTCCAGTGGGCCTTAAAAAAATGTGAGTTAGAGCCGGCTAGAAAATGTTTGTGACTGAATTACAACCTAGTACCTTATTGTTTCTGTCCTGTCTCTGTGCTCTAATATGTTTTAATTTTGTTTTTCATAATAGCACCAGCATTAGGAGTGTGGAAGGGTGGGATCCTTCTGCTTTGTGCGTCTGTCAGGGATAATTGCTCAACAAGTTGCAGTGCAATAACAGAGCACAAGGAATGACGCCATCGTTACCCCCAGTCCCCATGTAACATGGGGACAATGTCACCCCATGGGGAGGCCCATTCTTTCAATCTCTGAACCTGAAAGATGTAAAATTAGCCCTGTTGGGATCCCTCCATAGCACAACTGAAGCAATTTCAAATTACTTCTGCTTCTGATTTCCATTGAGGAGGCATTTCAAAATAATCTCTTTGGAGAAATTTAACAACATTCCCTTTCTCAATAATTTTTATTGCTTCCAAGGAAGAAAATAAAAAAAAAAGATTGGTCATTCATCTGTTCAGTGTGGCTGGCATCTGTGTTCCACACGAGCATTTCCGAGTCAGTAATAGCACTAATTAGTTTTCTTTTTCTCCTTGAACATGTCTGAGTAACTAATCTTTTTTTTTTCTGAGGGAAAAAAAAAATGTAGTTCAAGATCCAACTGCCGGAAAAGGAAATATGAAATTCTCAGATTAAAAATAAGATGCCAGATCTTAACAGTGAAGACAGTTCGCAACTGATCACTTATGGTTAGAGCAAGTGATCAAAGAAAATAAGAAATTCATCTTTACTCATAGTCTTCTATGGAAACTGGGAAGCATTTGAATGCTGACTTTTAATTTCACAAAGAATAATTCTTTGTCTTTGGAAGTGAATTATTTGCTGAACTTTTGCAGGTGGCATTGAATACATTTTTGAGGATAATCACTTAGATTCAGTGTTCTGGCCTAAGGGATGGAAATGTGGCCCCAACCTGAATCACCAAGAGTGACCTGAGTTTGAGAAGGGTGAGAAGTATCTTTTAGTGTCTTTGCTTTTCCTTTAGTTTATGTTCAGAAAAGGATAAAGAAGATGTTACCAACAAACTGAACCTGTTTCTTTAACATTTCACATTATGAATTATACTTATTATAGTTCACTCATTTTTTAAAATTCATTATAATTCTTTTTTATTTCAACTTTAATTAAATTTTATCCACCAGGCAGAAATGAAGAATGTGCTACTCTGTCATTTTCTTTTCATGACACTGAGAGGATGAAAGGCAGTAAGCAATAGCTCTCATTTTAAAAGCAAAAGTTAATATTAACTGAATTCCACCTAGTTTGAAAGTAGTGGGTGTTAGTCTCTTGATTTTTAATGTACAAGAACGTGTGACCCACCCTGAAGCAGAAGCATGTCAGATTGTCCTGTGGTAATAAAACTACAAATGGTTGGAAGTATTCTAGATGTTAATTACTGACGACCCCATTAATGACCTCAAAAGTAATTGAAAGAAAAGTATTCTGCTTTCTGCTTTGAGCCTTAGCTTAAGTGGAACAGAACTCCTGGCAGATAAACCTGGCACCGTTGCGGGGCTTATTTCAATGAGGAGCAGGATGGATTTGACAGCAACTGTGGCTCTTCCAGGTCAGAGAAAGAAATGTCTACTGGACATGGCAGGAAAAGCAAGATAATTCTGTCATCAGCAAAGTGAAAACTGAATATAAACGGAGTGGGCAGTAGGTGAGTTGCAAATTAATTGCAAAAACTCAAAAATGTTAATCTATTTGAGAGAGAAAGCAGCTTAGAAATGTGATTAAGGCCTTCTGTGAGATAAATGCAGGTTGAACGGCTCTGCTGGTCCTTGTGGCACAGTGGTACGTCGTTTCTTGTCTGTCCACAATTGCTTCAGCTGAATGTTAAGCCAAACAGGTGAGCTGCATGGATCACAGTGGAAGATCAGGATGCAGTGAGCATTTCTGCCATGTGTCCAATGAGAAAGCTCTATGTGTGACATAACCTTGACTAACAAGTGAACAGCAGAGACAGGTTAAATTGTAGGGGTAAAAGACCAAGTGAAAGAGACTAAGAATCACTTTGTCCTAAAGAAATAAAATTTCTTAGTGCAGAGGCTTCAGCAGCTGTGCATGTGTCTGTAAAAATCTAAAATCAGGAGCCAGCCTTCAGTCAGAGGATGGATACCAAGGGTGCAGTGTTGCAGATCCAAGAGTGACTGAGCTGAATAATGAGCTGTTTCGGTTGTCCGGGTCTGTCAGCACAGTTCCAAGGTCAAAAGCAATTTTTAATGTCTTAAGTGACTTAGAACATCTGATTTCTAGTATACACCAGAAGAAAAATTAATACTTGTTTAGTACTAATAAAAATAAAGGATTTGGCCCATTAAATAATAATTACGAGAACCAGTATCTACAAATTAATAAACATCTCCTTTTATGGCGAATTTGGGGAAAGCTACTTTCTGTCACATTGTTTTTAAAAATAAGATTGTAAAAACATGGAGGAAATATTAAAAATTGCTCTGAATATAAGGACTCATCATGGACTTTAGTTAAGCATACTGATATAGACATCACAAGTGGGCAGGCTCCTGAATGAATGAGCAGAGAAAGACAAGGGCAGAAATCACCCTGTGGAAAGCCAGACACTGTTTTAGATTAGGGCACTATTTACATTGTTTTAATTTGAGAGAATTTAAATAAGTTCTAAGAATAGCTACACTGAGTCACTTATCTTTTTTTAGATACTGCCCTTAGGAACAAAATGTCAAATTTAAGATACTAAAATGCCTAGTTGCTCAGAATGCTGAAATCTTTGTTGCTGTTGTTGCATTTTGCACAGTATTTGGCTACTTAAACAAAAATATATGATGCAGTGGTTTTTTAGTTCATAATTGCCCACATTTCCAGTGTATGTGGCATGGCATTGAATGACGTTCTCACGACTTGAAGGCATGCTGGGCTGAGCAGGATTCTTCTGCTAACCGTAGTGGCTAACATTTCAGTCTGCCTTAGTCCCACCAAACAGGGGAGATCGCAATGTCTCTATCCTCTCCATGGATGCTCACACGATTTAGATGGTTTTTTTTCTCTGCAGAAAGCCATGGTGCCCCTTATAGAACATTTTGCCTTTTTGCTTTTTTGTGTGCGTGTCTATAACATTTCTAGAGAGCTTTTAACAGTTCAAATTCTTCTTTCAGCTATCCCGATAAAGCCATGTTGTGAGGTGCAATTACAAGTGACACGTCTGTCTCTTTCTTTTCTCAGAAATTCCTAAATAACCGACATCACAAAACCTAAAAGAATACATAAGAATAGTATTTTTTCCAACTCTATTTTTAAGAAAATTGTTTTTAAAGGCATTGTTTCTAGAAATTTCTGACGTGGAATTATAGAACATAGAGTACATTTTATTCTCCTTTTAAATGTCTTCAAGTGTATTCCCTTGATTACCTCAATGAAATATTGAGCTAGAGAGATGTTTTGAATGGCCAGTTGCTCTGCAGGAAACCAAATATCCATGCCTCCCCCTTTTTCTTCCTAAAACATCATAATACAAATACCAAAAGCCAATTTGTAAGCCTCAAGGCTTTGGGTACCCAAATAGTGATATAAGGAATGCAAACTGGTGCTTATAATTTTAAAGAAAATACCAGACCCTTTACTACCATAATTACTCAATGTGAAGTCATGCAGAGAAATAAGCTATAAAAAGAAGAACAAAATTTGTGAGCAATGGGGAAAAAATCATTTTTGGACCTGCAATACTTTGTTCTGAATACATTTGAATATATGTCTTGAATTAAAGCCAATGGAATAACTAGAGGATAAGGCATAAGAGATAGTGACAGATATTTTTGAAAAAAATAAAATAAAATCTTAATTCCTAAAGTGAACAATTCAATAACGTCCTTTTTATTTGTTTTCAAACTGAACCTGGTTTTAGTAGGTTCCACTAGAAGATGAAATGAGATGTTCTTTTATTAAATGTTTATTTGGGGGTTACACTGCAATCTGTTAAAAAGGACAACGCTTCCAAAACTGTCAGACCAGATCATGTAGAAATTTGAAATATATAGAATATTTACTTAGAGGAAATGGCCTAAGGAATTATTGCTAATTTTAATGAAGTTTTTTGCATACCCAATTGGTCTACTAGAGCTGGAAAATCCTAGAACTATTAACTGCAAAATACATTTCCTCATGACTGCTGCAATACCTTCTGGTAGTTGGTTCATATAATTTGCTTGTAATTTGATATTTTAGCAATGCAAAAGAATAACCAATTTTAGAACTGTGAAAAAAACGTATTATTTCGTGAAGAAACAGGGATTCATGGTACCCTGCTTTGAACCCCAATCAAAGCCAAATATCTGTTACCTGGTCCATGTAGCTTATGGATCACATTTACTTGCTTAGCCTGCCTTAACGGATAATGTCCTAATAACCATTAATGGTCTAATCAGGGTAACAAGGGTCTTCTGCTCCTCTGTTTCTCCTCTTGTATCCAGGACAACTTTACACTCTTGAGTCTTTTCAGAAAACTTCTTTACACTCTTGAGTCTTTTCAGAAAATTTCTGAGACCAGAGGAAGAAGTTCAGTATTTCTATATATATATATAAAAAAGAGCAACTATAACAAGAAAAAATACGTTTACTAAAGCTATATGTCAGTCAAGGTAATGATATAATAGGAGAGCATTGACTGTTTAAAGACTCAGATTTGTTTCTGATAGACCTGTATCAACCTGCTATCACCTGCTAAACTGTCCATCCAGACTGTTTTTCTGAAATTGACACTTCGTAAAAATGGTTGAAAGAATCAAAAAGTGCAAATTCTTAAAAGACAAAATAAAAACCCTCTATACACATTTTTTAATAACTCTTCTCTTCTGGCATTACTGAAGGCTGATGTAGGTATAAACTTCATTTATAATGCTTTTGCTTACATGATTTGTTAAAATTCAACCAATCTGAGAATATATCAGGGAGAATAGATAGTTGTCTACCAGTAGGTTTGGAAGACAGTCGAAAGCTGTAGTTTTTGCCTGGGCTGGTCCATGTAGCAAGGCAATACAGCACCACACACAGTTCTGAATTCCAGATTGGAAATGCGACCCATGGACTCCTTAACCTTAGCTTTTCAACCATGCAAGGCCACCAGCGTTGAGCTGATATCCTTCTGCAGAACTCAAGTCCTCTCTCAGGACACAGCAACTCAGGTCAGGTCATGGTCTGATTCACTAAAATCAGGATAGATCCTTAAACTATTATTTAGAATATCAAGAAAAACTACAGTGTTATGGTAAAGTAATACTTGTTGGTCCAAGTTGGGCTTGGGGCATCTCTGAGTCTGTGCATTATCTGTACAAGTAAATGACTGTCCCTAAACCAGAAAGGTACTAGACCAGGGATGGGAGGATATTACGAGAAGTCTCTGGGTGATGATCTGAGGCTGCAGCATTTTCTTTTCTTTTTTTCTTCTTGTTGCTGTTGTCTTTCTTGTCTTTCTTTTTTTTTCTTTCTTTTTCTCTTTTTTGTGTATTTTTTCTGCTGTTCTTATTTCAGTGTTATAATTAGGCACCTTATTTTACATAAAGCTTTTTTAAATGAAGTTCCTAATCCATCTTCCATGGCAGGTACCTTGTTTATCTCAGTGGGTTTCTAATTATCTCCAGTGAGTTGAAGGGAAGTGTCCTGCTGAAACTACCGCCATTCTCTGTCCAGGGAACCACTTTACTCAGTAAAGGCATTTAGAGATAAAGAACTTTAAAGAGCCTTAAAATTCAATAGCTACAAATGAATCTTTCTACTGGAGATGCACCTTTCCTGTAAGCCAGGAAGTGACTAGTTATCTTGCAGTTCTTAACAGCTTGATGGGGAGGAGATTATTGTCTTGGCAATTACCAATTCCCTTTTTTTTTCCGAATGAGATGCTAAATTGTTATGGCCAAGTATCAGCAGGCAGTGAAGTCACTTTTAAAGAGATGGGCGATACTTCTTACATAGCTATTTTGATATAATGTCTTTCCTCAGATCTTTTCTCTTCCTTCATCTTAACCATGGTAAGTGGGAAAATTGAATTTCTTTCAGAATTTTGTCTGTGCCGAAAAATCTTTCCCTGGAATGTTTTTATTCGGGAGGTGTGTCTGATTGATAAGGGATAGTAACCCACAATGGGAAGCCTTCACATCAGAAGAAAACCAATCTGTGCTGTTTTGTATAGAAAGAGTGATTCCGCAGACACATTAGTCATACATATGTTAGCTTTCTCTGTGTCATTGACTAAGCACATAGCTTTTTGTTTCTCTCTGTTTATCTGCCTGAAAGACTTTTAAAAGGCCCATCTCCATTTGACTGCATAACTGGACCTGCAAATGCCAGTCTTCTGCAGGAGGTTTTAGTTTGGGCAAAACAGCTGTGGATTTTGGCAAACACATACGTGAGTCCACTCCAAATGAATCAGAATAGCCACAGATGTCAGCTTCATTGAAGCCGATATACCAGCATTCCACCTCAGGAAAATTAAAATCCTGTAGTAATGAGAGCTCGTTAAAAATGCCCTTCCACAGAAGGTTTTGGTACTGAGTCTTGGAGCCATTCTCAACCCCGCAGCAAGGTTGCCATGCGTGCTTATTTATGATCAAACAAATTGGCCTCATCAACAAGGGCTTGGCTGTTGATGCTCCAAGGTGCCTTTGTGGCTAGAACAGCCTTAATAGATGTTTTTAGCAGCTTCTCATCTGACAAGAAAACTGAGCACAGCAGGATGTCTCCACAGGGGGGCAAATTATCTATTGGAGAAACAGACATTTCCATAATGAACATGTTTTATCATCAAGCAAAACTAGGTGGCATTGGTAGTGACCTGGTAACACTGAAAAGCCACCTAACCCCTTAAAGCAGAAATAAATGTAGAATCAATACAGATAAAGGTGGAACTGTCCATAGGTATTTTGCTTCCATCCATCTTGTGGAAGACAGATTGCTTGAAAATTTGCATATACATGCACATATGTATATAATGTGTGCATGCTGCAACTGAGGGAGAGTAGATACATGCTTTTGATGACTCCTTAAGCACTTCAGATGCATTTTACAGTTTCAAAGGGTTGAAATGCCTGGAAGCATGTATTTTAAAGATCCAGTTCTCTCCCACTTCCTCTCACCCAAAGCGTTCTCCACTACCTAACACATGCTGTGCATCCAAGCATAATTCAGTCGGCATGATATGCAAAAATCATTAAAAATGAATAGGGCAATGTTGTCCACGGACCTTGTTTTCACTTTGAGCACTTGTCAGATATTTTCCTGAAGGATGAGTCCTAATCCAGTTTTCTGTGGTAATAAGAAATCATGGAACCACTTATGGGGTGAACCCAGACTAGTAAATGCTGTGGAATAACTTTTTCTCCCACAATGAATTCCACAAGAAATGCATTTGGGTAATAACATTTCTCTGCACTTTCCTTCTGATTACACACACATATACATCCATATCCATGCTCCAACATCTTGGCCACCACTACAAAGAGGTTGGAACAGATTATTTCCTTTTAAAGTCAAAGACAGGATTATGAGAGTCATTCTGGCTATCTAGAGCAGTGGAGCAGCAACAGTTTCTGAGCCACTAAATCTAGTTAGACTAAACTAAATCTACTCTTGGCAAAATAACATAAGAGGGTAAGGCCCAGAGAGGCACGAGGCCCATCTTCAACTTAAATTTTTGTGAGTAGGAGCTGAAGTCAGTAAAACAGAAGGGGACCATGCACAGATGCACCTAGGAGAGCAGAGGGACTCACCAGGATGTGCAGCCACCGTCCAAGCTGTGTGTGCTCTGCACAGGCTGCCCTTTCCACAGTGTGTTCTATTGGATGCCAAGTATGCTCCCTTCTGTGAGGGGTCTTTTAATCCTTTCATTCATAGGAAAGGAGGAATTAAAAGTCTTGGAATAAAAAAGTCAGGTCGCTTGGAATTTCCTCTTTGTGCTTGTACTACTAGGTCATATGGAAACTTAAATAAGTGACTTGTCATGGTAGCTCAGTGCCACTAAAATTAGCATCTGAAAAATGTATTCGTGTTTCCAAAGTATTTAAGTGTGTGTGAAATTGTAACTTGTTCTCTTTTAAATCTTGGTCATAAATGTCAATACCTATCAACGAGGTAAAGCCTGTAAAGGCAAGAAAGAGAGAGTCACAATGTGCGACTACTTTCCAGTGAAACCATCACTGTCAATCTTGAGGACAGACGTGCTGCCATCTTCAAAAATGAGTATCAACATATGTCACAGCAGAGAGTGAAAGAAAAAAATCAGTAGAGAAAAAAA